>CAXHUQ010000601.1:702500-1147500 GCA_964020085.1 Micromussa lordhowensis | reverse complement strand
AATAATCAGTACAGCAGTAATTAAAGAACTTATTACCCAGAAATTGAAATAGAATTTTCCCTTGAATCTGTTCTCTTGGGCTATACAAACTGTATGCCTTGTAAAAATGCAGAAAATTGTATTATTTTAGTGGTCAAGTTTTTCATACATAAATGCAAAATGGAGGGACGTAACCCCGATTTTGCTGGCATACAGCTACCTTAAGTCTGATTATAGTATTGAAAGATTTGCGTGTGACTTTGCTTTGCAGGATAAATTTTCATGTAAGTGGAAACAGATGAAAAAATTATTCTGTCAATAAATGATGTAATGTCTTGTATCGTAAGTTGCTTAAGTATTGTACCGTATTCTATGTAAGTATTGTAATGTAAGTATTACCCTGAGAGTAGAGTTATTGCAATGTCAGTGGTGTAATAGCTATATTGTAAGTAATGTAAGTAGTTATTTGTTTTGCAAATAAAAAAAGGATTCTATCAAAAAAGTATAATATAGTATTTGTTACAGGTGGTCTTCTCATCACTGAAACATGGCAAGTAAACCGGGAAGTGATGACGACGGTAGGTTCCTCTCTTTTTTATTTTTTTCTAGCGTTTAGGCTTATATTAAAGCTTTATAGTGTGTTTTCATGATGTCAGCTTGACTTCCGCAGATATATTACGACTGATATTTTCCCGTCCGATTACCAGTTTTTGCAAGTTGCAATTCCAAGTTGGGCGTCATTAAGGTAAGCTTTTGTCACTTTGGAAGCCATCTTGGACTGAAAGCCTGGCCTGGTGCCTAATTATGGATACATGACGTACTTACCGCCTTTGAGTGCGGACACTGACTTGATCCTTAATTACGTTTTCGTTTTTTTTATAAGTTATTGCTGTAGAGAGACAGTAATGTTAGTGCGAAACATCTTTCATCGTTGGCTTCCTGGCTTAAAAAAATCGTATCTAATAGGTCTTACTAAAATTAATCGCTTAAGTTTGCTTCAATTGACTAGTTTGTCTTAATAGTACTAGCAGAATAGGTCTTCAGTGACAAATGAGCAAGTGCTCTATCTACAGCAGGGGAAAGTACAATTGTAAATGTCTAAACAACGAAGTGCACTAAAAACGTAAAAAGAAATGGCTCGCAAAAATGGGCTCGAGCTCGCGACAGTGGCTCGCGGCTCGCAGCTCGCGGCTGCGGCTCGCAGGCTCACACATTAGTTACTCTCCTTTGCAAATTCTCAGAAAATGCGCCACTTAGGTCTTCCTCCTTAATTTACCATAGCTCGGCTCTACGGGCACGTTTCGAGCCGCGGTTTGCAGCAAAATGTTGTCCTATGATTGCACTTCAAATGCATACTAATTAGGAGATGATTCAAATTGCACCAGGGTGTTTTTGTAGCCTACTTTTTTGAGGAGTTTCCCTTGATGGCCACTTTGCAAAACTCTCAGAAACTGCGCGACTTAGGTGTCCTCGCCAAATTTGCCATAGCTCGGCTTTACGGGCACTTTTCGAGCCGCGCTTTGCAGCAAAATGTTGTGTTATGATTGCACTTTCAGTGCATTTTAATTAGGAGATGATGCGATTTTCGTCAGGGTGTTTTTGTAGCTTACATTTTTGAGGAGTTTCCCTTTGTAAAATCTAAGAACATGCGCGACTTAGTTGTCCTTGCCAAATTTGCCAAAACTCGGCTTTATAGGCACTTTTTGAGCCGCAGTTTCCAGCAAAATGTTGCGCTATGATTGCACTTCAAGTGCATACTAATCACGAGATGATGCGATTTTTCGCAAGGTAGTTCTTGTAGCCTACTTTTCTGAGGAGTTTTCCCTGGTGGCCCCTTTGCAAAGTCTCAGAAAATGCGCGCTGAGGGTGTCCTTGCCAAATTTGCCATAGCTCGGCTTCACAGGCACTTTGGGAGCGGCGGTTTGCAGCAAAATGTTGTGCTATGATGGCACTTCAAGTGCATTTAACTTAGGAGATGATGGCATTTGCGCCAGGGTGCTTTTTGTCGCCTTCTTTCTGGAGGACGTTCCCCTGGTCGCAACTTTGCAGAATTTCAGAAAATGCGCGCTCAGGGTGTCCTTGCCAAATTTGCCATAGCTCGGCTTTACGGGCAGTTTGGGAGCCACGGTTTGCTGCAAATTGTTGTGCTATGTTGGCACTTCAAGTGCATTGAAATTAGGAGATGATGGCATTTGCGCCAGGGTGTTTTTTGCGGCCTTCTTTCTGCAGGACTTTCCCCTAATTGCAACTTTGCAGAATTTAAGTAAATGCGCGCTGAGGGTGTCCTTGCCAAATTTGCCATAGCTCGGCTTTACGGGCACTTTGGAAGCCGCGGTTTGCTGCAAAATGTTTTGCTATGTTGGCACTTTAAGTGCATTTAAATTAGGAGATGATGGCATTTGCGCCAGGGTGTTTTTTGTGGCCTTCTTTCTGCAGGACTTTCCCCTGGTCGCAACTTTGCAGAATTTCAGAAAATGCGCGCTAAGGGTATCCTTGCCAAATTTGCCATAGCTCGGCTTTACGGGCACTTTGGGAGCCGCGGCTTCGTGCAAAATGTTGTGGTATGTTGACACTTCAAGTGCATTCTAATTAGGAGATGATGGCCTTTGCGCTAGGGGGTTTTTGGTGGCCTTCTTTCTGCAGGACTTTGCCCTGGTCGCAACTTTGCAGAATTTCAGAAAATGCGCGCTGAGGGTGTCCTAGCCAAATTTGCCATAGCTCGACTTTACGGGCGCTTTGGGAGCCGCGGTTTGCTGCAAAATGTTGTACTATGTTAAAACTTTAAGTATGTTTAAATTACGAGATGATGGCATTTGCGCCAGGGTGTTTTTTGTAACCTTCATTCTGCAGGACTTTCCCCTGGTCGCAACTTCGCAGAACTTCGGAAAATGCGCGCTGAGGGCGTCCTTGCCAAATTTGCCATAGCTCGGCTTTACGGGCATTTTGGGTGCCGCGGTTTGTTGCAAAATGTTGTGCTATGTTAGGACTTTAAGAGCATTTTAATTAGGAGATGATGGCATTTGCGCCAGGGTGTTTTTTGTTGCTTGCCTTCTGCAGGACGTTCCCCTGGTCGCATTTTTGTAGAATTTCAGAAAATGCGCGTTGAGGGCGTCCTTGCCAAATTTGCCATAGCTCAGCTTTACGGGCAGTTTAGGAGGCGCGGTTTGCTGCAAAATGTTGTGCTATGCTGGCACTTTAAGTGCATTCTATTTAGGAGATGATGGCATTTGCGCCAGGGTGTTTTCTTGTGGCCTTCTTTCTGCAGGACTTTCCCCTGGTCGCAACTTTGCAGAATTTCAGAAAATGCGCTCTGAGGGTGTGCTTGCTAAATTTGCCATAGCTCGGCTTTACGGGCACTTTGGGAACAGCGGTTTGCTGCAAATTGCTGTGCTATGTTGGCACTTTAACTGCATTTTAATTAGGAGATGATGGCATTTGCGCCAGGGTGTTTTTTGTGGCCTTCTTTCTGCAGGACTTTCCCCTGGTCGCAACTTTGCAGAATTTCAGAAAATGCGCTCTGAGGGTGTGCTTGCTAAATTTGCCATAGCTCGGCTTTACGGGCACTTTGGGAGCCGCGGTTTGCTGCAAAATGTTTTGCTATGTTGGCACTTCAAGTGCATTTTAATTAGGAGATGATGGCATTTGCGCCAGCGTGTTTTTTGTGGCCTTCTTTCTGCAGGACTTTCCCCTGGTCGGAACTTTGCAGAATTTTAGAAAATGTGCGCTCAGGGTGTGCTTGTTAAATTTGCCATAGCTCGGCTTTACGGGCACTTTAGGAGCCGCGGATTACTGCAAAATATTGTGCTATGTTGGCACTTCAAGTACATTGTAATTAGGAGATGATGACATTTGCGCCAGGGTGTTTTTTGTGGCCTTCTCTCTGCAGGACTTTCCCATGGTCGCAACTTTGCAGAAATTTAGAAAATGCGCGCTGAGGGTGTGCTTGCTAAATTTGCCATAGCTCGGCTTTACGGGCACTTTGGGAGCCGCAGTTTGCTGCAAAATGTTGTGCTCTGTTGGCACTTTAAGTGCATTTTAGTTAAGAGATGATGGCATTTGCGCCAGGGTATTTTTTGTTTCCTTCTTTCTGCAGGACTTTCCCCTGGTCGCAACTTTGCGGAATTTCAGAAAATGCGCGCTAAGGGTGTGCTTGCTAAATTTGCCAAAGCTCGGCTTTACGGGCACTTTGGGACCCGCGGTTTGCTGCAAAATGTTGTGCTATGTTGGCACTTCAAGCGCATTTTAATTAGGAGATGATGGCATCTGCGCCAGGGAGTTTTTTTTGGCCTTCTTTCTGCAGGACTTTCCCATGGTTGCAACTTTGCAGAATTTCAGAAAATGCGCGCTGTGGGTGTGCTGGCTAAATTTGCCATAGCTCGGCTTTACGGGCACTTTGGGAGCCGCGGTTTGCTGCAAAATGTTGTGCTATGTTGGCACTTTAAGTGCATTCTAATGAAGAGATGATGGCATTTGCGACAGGGTGTTTTTTTGTCGCCTCCTTTCTGCTGGACTTTCCCCTGGTCGCAACTTTGCAGAATGTCAGAAAATGCGCGCTAAGGGTGGGCTTGCTAAATTGCCATAGCTCGGCTTTACTGGCACTTTGGGAGCCGCGGTTTGCTGCAAAATGTTGTGCTATGTTGGCACTTTAAGTGCATTCTACTTAGGAGATGATGACATTTGCGCCAGGATGTTTTTTGTGGCCTTCTTTCTGCAGGACTTTCCCCTGGTCGCAACTTTGCAGAATTTCAGAAAATGCGCGCTGAGGGTGTGCTTGCTAAATTTGCCATAGCTCGGCTTTACGGGCACTTTGGGAGCTGCGGTTTGCTGCAAAAGGTTGTGCTATGTTAACACTTCAAGTGCATTCTAGTTAGGAGATAATGGCATTTGCGCCAGGGTATTTTTTGTGGCCTTCTTTCAGCAGGACTTTCCCCTGGTCGCAACTTTGCAGAATTTCAGAAAATGCGCGCTGAGGGTGTGCTTGCTAAATTTGCCATAGCTCAGCTTTACGGGCACTTTGGGACCCGCGGTTTGCTGCAAAATGTTGTGCTATGTTGGCACTTCAAGTACATTTTACTTAGGAGATGATGGCATTTGCGCCAGGGTGTTTTTTGTGGCCTTCTTTTTGCAGGACTTTCCCCTGGTTACAACTTTGCAGAATTTCAGAAAATGCTGGCTGAGGGTGTGCTTGCTAAATTTGCCATAGCTCGGCTTTACGGCCACTTTGGGAGCCGCGGTTTGCTGCAAAATGTTGTGCTATGTTAACACTTGAAGTGCATTCTAGTAACGAGATGATGGCATTTGCGCCAGGGTGTTTTTTGTGGCCTTGTTTCTGCAGGACTTTCCCCTGGTCGCAACTTTGCAGAATTTCAGAAAATGCGCGCTGAGGGTGTGCTTGCTAAATTTGCCATAGCTTAGCTTTACGGGCACTTTGGGAGCAGCGGTTTGCTGCAAAATGTTGTGCTATGTTGGCACTTTAAGTGCATTTTAATTAGGAGATCATAGCTTTTGCGCCAGGGTGTTTTTTGTGGCCTTCTTTCTGCAGGACTTTCCCCTGGTCGCAACTTTGCAGGATTTTAGAAAATGCGCGCTGAGGGTGTGCTTGCTAAATTTGCCATAGCTCGGCTTTACGGGCACTTTGGGAGCCGCGGTTTGCTGCAAAATTTTGTAATATGTTGGCACTTCAAGTACATTGTAATTAGGAGATGATGGCATTTGCACTAGGTTGTTTTTTGTGGCCTTCTTTCTGCAGGACTTTCCCCTAATCGCAACTTTAAAGAATTTCAGAAAATGCGCGCTGAGGGTGTGCTTGCTAAATTTGCCATAGCTCGGCTTTACGGGCACTTTGGGAGCCGCGGTTTGCTGCAAAATGTTATGCTCTGTTGGCACTTTAAGTGCATTCTAATTAAGAGATGATCGCGTTTGCGCCAGGGTGTTTTTTGTGGCCTTCTTTCTGCAGGACTTTTCCCTGGTTGCAACTTTGCAGAATTTTAAAAAATGCACGCTGAGGGTGTGCTTGCTAAATTTGCCATAGCTCGGCTTTACGGGCACTTTGGGAGCCGCGGTTTGCTGCAAAATGTTGTGCTATGTTGGCAGTTAAAGTGCATTTGTATTAAGAGATGATGGCATTTGCGCCAGGGTGTTTTTTGTGACCTTCTTTCTGCAGGACTTTTCCCTGGTCGAAACTTTGCAGAATTCAGAAACTGCACGCTGAGGGTGTGCTTTCTAAATTTGCCATAGATCGGCTTTACGGGCACTTTGGGAGCCGCGGTTTGCTGCAAAATGTTGTGCTATGTTGGCACTTGAAGTGCATTTTAATTAGGAGATGATGGCATTTGCGCCAAGGTGTCTTTTGTGGCCTTCCTTCTGCAGACATTTTCCCTGGTTGCAACTTTGCAGAATTTTAAAAAATGCGCGCTGAGGGTGTGCTTGCTAAATTTGCCATAGCTCGGCTTTACGGGCACTTTGGGAGCCGCGGTTTGCTGCAAAATGTTGTGCTATGTTGGCAGTTAAAGTGCATTTGTATTAAGAGATGATGGCATTTGCGCCAGGGTGTTTTTTGTGACCTTCTTTCTGCAGGACTTTTCCCTGGTCGAAACTTTGCAGAATTCAGAAACTGCACGCTGAGGGTGTGCTTTCTAAATTTGCCATAGATCGGCTTTACGGGCACTTTGGGAGCCGCGGTTTGCTGCAAAATGTTGTGCTTTGTTGGCACTTGAAATACATTTTACTTAGGAGATGATGGCATTTACCCCAGGGTAATTTTTGTGGCGTTCTTTTTGCAGGACTTTCCCCTGGTTGCAACTTTGCAGAATTTCAGAAAATGCGCGCTGAGGGTGTGCTTGCTAAATTTGCCATAGCTCGGCTTTACGGCCACTTTGGGAGCCGCGGTTTGCTGCAAAATGTTGTGCTATGTTAACACTTGAAGTGCATTCTAGGAACGAGATGATGGCATTTGCGCCAGGGTGTTTTTTGTGGCCTTGTTTCTGCAGGACTTTCCCCTGGTGGCAACTTTGCAGAATTTCAGAAAATGCGCGCTGAGGGTGTGCTTGCTAAATTTGCCATAGCTCGGCTTTACGGGCACTTTGGGAGCCGCGGTTTGCTGCAAAATGTTATGCTTTGTTGGCACTTTAAGTGCATTCTAATTAAGAGATGATCGCGTTTGCGCCAGGGTGTTTTTTGTGGCCTTCTTTCTGCAGGACTTTTCCCTGGTTGCAACTTTGCAGAATTTTAAAAAATGCGCGCTGAGGGTGTGCTTGCTAAATTTGCCATAGCTCGGCTTTACGGGCACTTTGGGAGCCGCGGTTTGCTGCAAAATGTTGTGCTATGTTGGCAGTTAAAGTGCATTTGTATTAAGAGATGATGGCATTTGCGCCAGGGTGTTTTTTGTGACCTTCTTTCTGCAGGACTTTTCCCAGGTCGAAACTTTGCAGAATTCAAAAACTGCACGCTGAGGGTGTGCTTTCTAAATTTGCCATAGATCGGCTTTACGGGCACTTTGGGAGCCGCGGTTTGCTGCAAAATGTTGTGCTATGTTGGCACTTGAAGTGCATTTTAATTAGGAGATGATGGCATTTGCGCCAAGGTGTCTTTTGTGGCCTTCCTTCTGCAGACATTTTCCCTGGTTGCAACTTTGCAGAATTTTAAAAAATGCGCGCTGAGGGTGTGCTTGCTAAATTTGCCATAGCTCGGCTTTACGGGCACTTTGGGAGCCGCGGTTTGCTGCAAAATGTTGTGCTATGTTGGCAGTTAAAGTGCATTTGTATTAAGAGATGATGGCATTTACGCCAGGGTTTTTTTTGTGACCTTCTTTCTGCAGGACTTTTCCCTGGTCGAAACTTTGCAGAATTCAGAAACTGCACGCTGAGGGTGTGCTTTCTAAATTTGCCATAGATCGGCTTTACGGGCACTTTGGGAGCCGCGGTTTGCTGCAAAATGTTGTGCTATGTTGGCACTTGAAATACATTTTACTTAGGAGATGATGGCATTTACCCCAGGGTAATTTTTGTGGCCTTCTTTTTGCAGGACTTTCCCCTGGTTGCAACTTTGCAAAATTTCAGAAAATGCGCGCTGAGGGTGTGCTTGCTAAATTTGCCATAGCTCGGCTTTACGGCCACTTTGGGAGCCGCGGTTTGCTGCAAAATGTTGTGCTATGTTGGCACTTTAAGTGCATTTTAAATATGAGATGATGGCATTTGCGCCACGGTGTTTTTTGTGGCCTTCTTTCTGCAAGACTTTTTCCTTGTCGCAACTTTGCAGAATTTCAGAAAATGCGCGCTGAGGGTGTGCTTGCTAAATTTGCCATAGCTCGGCTTTACGGGCACTTTGGGAGCCGCGGTTTGCTGCAAAATGTTGTGCTATGTTGGCACTTTAAGTGCATTTTAAATATGAGATGATGGCATTTGCGCCACGGTGTTTTTTGTGGCCTTCTTTCTGCAGGACTTTTTCCTTGTCGCAACTTCGCAGAATTTCAGAAAATGCGCACTGTGGGTGTGCTTGCTAAATTTGCCATAGTTCGGCTTTACTAGCACTTTGAGAGCCGCGGTTTGCTGCAAAATGTTGTGCTATGTTGGCAATTTAAGAGCATTATATTTAGGAGATGATGGCATTTTGGCCAGGGTGTTTTTTGTGGCCTTCTTTCGGCAAGCATTTTTCCCTGGTAGCAATTTTGCAGAATTTCAGAAAATGCCCGCTGAGGGTGTGCTTGCTAAAGTTGCCATAGCTCGGCTTTACGGGCACTTTGGGAGCCGCGGTTTGCTTAAAAAATTTGTGCTATATTGGCACTTTAAGTGCATTCTAAGTAGGAGACGATGTCCTTTGCGCCAGGGTGTTTTCTATGGCCTTCTTTCTGCAGGACTTTCCCCTGGTCGCAACTTTGCAGAATTTTAGAAAAACGCGCTGAGGATGTGCTTGCTAAATTTGTCATAGCTCGGCTTTACGGGCACTTTGGGAGCCGCGGTTTGCTGAAAAATGTTGTGCGATATTGGCACTTTAAGTGCATTCTAATTAGGAGATGATGGCCTTTGCGCTAGGGTGTTTTTTGTGGCCTTCTTTCTGCAGGACTTTCTTCTGGTCGCAACTTTGCAGAATTTTAGAAAAACGCGCTGAGGATGTGCTTGCTAAATTTGCCATAGCTCGGCTTTACGGGCACTTTGGGAGCCGCGGTTTGGTGCAAAATTTTGTGCTTTGTTGGCACTTCAAGTGCATTCTAATTATTAGATGATGGCATTTGAGCTAGGGTATTTTTTGTAGCCTTATTTGTGAAAGACTTTCCCCTGGTCGCAACTGTGCAGAATTTCAGAAAATTCGCGCTGAGGATGTGCTTGCTAAATTTGCCATAGCTCGGCTTTACGGGCACTTTGGGAGCCTCGGTTTGCTGCAAAATGTGGTGCTATGTTGGCACTTCAAGTGCATTTTAATTACAAGATGATGGCGTTTGCGCCAGGGTGTTTTTTGTGGCCTTCTTTCCGCAGGACTTTCCCCTGGTCGCAATTTTGCAGAATTTCAGAAAATGCGCGCTGAGGGTGTGCTTGCTAAAGTTGCCATAGCTCGGCTTTACGGGCACTTTGGGAGGCGCGGTTTGCTGCAAAATGTTGTGCTCTGCTGGCACTTTAAAGGCATTGTAATTAGGAGATGATGGCATTTGCGCCAGGGTGTTTTTTGTGGCCTTCTTTCTGCAGGACTTTCCCTGGTCGCAACTTTGCAGAATTTCAGAAAAACGCGCTGAGGATTTGCTTGCTAAATTTGCCATAGCTCGGCTTTATGGGCACTTTGGGAGCCGCGGTTTGCTGAAAAATGTTGTGCTATATTGGCACTTTAAGTGCATTCTAATTAGGAGATGATAGCCTTTGCGCCAGGGTGTTTTTTGTGGCTCTCTTTCTGCAGGACTTTCCCCTGGTCGCAACTTTCCAGAATTTCAAAAAATGCGCGCTGAGGGTGTGCTTGCTAAATTTGCCATAGCTCGGCTTTACGGGCACTTTGGGAGCCCCGGTTTGCTTAAAAGATTTGTGCTATATTGGCACTTTAAGTGCATTCTAATTATGAGACGATGTCCTTTGCGCCAGGGTGTTTTCTATGGCCTCCTTTCTGCAGGACTTTCCCCTGGTCGCAACTTTGCAGAATTTCAGAAAAACGCGCTGAGGATGTGCTTGCTAAATTTGCCATAGCTCGGCTTTATGGGCACTTTGGGAGCCGCGGTTTGCTGAAAAATGTTGTGCGATATTGGCACTTTAAGTGCATTCTAATTAGGAGATGATAGCCTTTGCGCCAGGGTGTTTTTTGTGGCCCTCTTTCTGCAGGACTTTCCCCTGGTCGCAACTTTCCAGAATTTCAAGAAATGCGCGCTGAGGGTGTGCTTGCTAAATTTGCCATAGCTCGGCTTTATGGGCACTTTGGGAGCCCCGGTTTGCTTAAAAAATTTGTGCTATATTGGCACTTTAAGTGCATTCTAAGTAGGAGACGATGTCCTTTGCGCCAGGGTGTTTTCTATGGCCTTCTTTCTGCAGGACTTTCCCCTGGTCGCAACTTTGCAGAATTTTAGAAAAACGCGCTGAGGATGTGCTTGCTAAATTTGTCATAGCTCGGCTTTACGGGCACTTTGGGAGCCGCGGTTTGCTGAAAAATGTTGTGCGATATTGGCACTTTTAGTGCATTCTAATTAGGAGATGATGGCCTTTGCGCTAGGGTGCTTTTTGTGGCCTTCTTTCTGCAGGACTTTCTTCTGGTCGCAACTTTGCAGAATTTTAGAAAAACGCGCTGAGGATGTGCTTGCTAAATTTGCCATAGCTCGGCTTTACGGGCACTTTGGGAGCCGCGGTTTGCTGCAAAATTTTGTGCTTTGTTGGCACTTCAAGTGCATTCTAATTATTAGATGATGGCATTTGAGCTAGGGTATTTTTTGTAGCCTTATTTGTGAAAGACTTTCCCCTGGTCGCAACTGTGCAGAATTTCAGAAAATGCGCGCTGAGGATGTGCTTGCTAAATTTGCCATAGCTCGGCTTTACGGGCACTTTGGGAGCCTCGGTTTGCTGCAAAATGTGGTGCTATGTTGGCACTTCAAGTGCATTTTAATTAGAAGATGATGGCATTTGCGCCAGGGTGTTTTTTGTGGCCTTCTTTCCGCAGGACTTTCCCCTGGTCGCAATTTTGCAGAATTTCAGAAAATGCGCGCTGAGGGTGTGCTTGCTAAAGTTGCCATAGCTCGGCTTTACGGGCACTTTGGGAGGCGCGGTTTGCTGCAAAATGTTGTGCTCTGCTGGCACTTTAAAGGCATTGTAATTAGGAGATGATGGCATTTGCGCCAGGGTGTTTTTTGTGGCCTTCTTTCTGCAGGACTTTCCCTGGTCGCAACTTTGCAGAATTTCAGAAAAACGCGCTGAGGATTTGCTTGCTAAATTTGCCATAGCTCGGCTTTATGGGCACTTTGGGAGCCGCGGTTTGCTGAAAAATGTTGTGCTATATTGGCACTTTAAGTGCATTCTAATAAGGAGATGAAAGCCTTTGCGCCAGGGTGTTTTTTGTGGCTCTCTTTCTGCAGGACTTTCCCCTGGTCGCAACTTTCCAGAATTTCAAAAAATGCGCGCTGAGGGTGTGCTTGCTAAATTTGCCATAGCTCGGCTTTACGGGCACTTTGGGAGCCCCGGTTTGCTTAAAAGATTTGTGCTATATTGGCACTTTAAGTGCATTCTAATTAGGAGACGATGTCCTTTGCGCCAGGGTGTTTTCTATGGCCTCCTTTCTGCAGGACTTTCCCCTGGTCGCAACTTTGCAGAATTTTAGAAAAACGCGCTGAGGATGTGCTTGCTAAATTTGCCATAGTTCGGCTTTACGGGCACTTTGGGAGCCGCGGTTTGCTGAAAAATGTTGTGCGATATTGGCACTTTAAGTGCATTCTAATTAGGAGATGATGGCCTTTGCGCTAGGGTGTTTTTTGTGGCCTTCTTTCTGCAGGACTTTCTTCTGGTCGCAACTTTGCAGAATTTCAGAAAATGCGCGCTGAGGATGTGCTTGCTAAATTTGCCATAGCTCGGCTTTACGGGCACTTTTGGAGCCTCGGTTTGCTGCAAAATGTGGTGCTATGTTGGCACTGCAAGTGCATTTTAATTAGAAGATGATGGCATTTGCGTCAGGGTGTTTTTTGTGGCCTTCTTTCCGCAGGACTTTCCCCTGGTCGCAATTTTGCAGAATTTCAGAAAATGCGCGCTGAGGGTGTGCTTGCTAAAGTTGCCATAGCTCGGCTTTACGGGCACTTTGGGAGGCGCGGTTTGCTGCAAAATGTTGTGCTCTGCTGGCACTTTAAAGGCATTGTAATTAGGAGATGATGGCATTTACGCCAGGGTGTTTTTTGTGGCCTTCTTTCTGCAGGACTTTCCCTGGTCGCAACCTTGCAGAATTTCAGAAAAAACGCGCTGAGGATGTGCTTCCTAAATTTGCCATAGCTCGGCTTTAAGGGCACTTTGGGAGCCGCGGTTTGCTGCAAAATGTGGTGCTATGTTGGCACTTCAAGTGCATTTTATTTAAGAGATGAT
Organism: Micromussa lordhowensis; assembly: GCA_964020085.1. NCBI lineage: Eukaryota > Metazoa > Cnidaria > Anthozoa > Scleractinia > Lobophylliidae > Micromussa > Micromussa lordhowensis. Next base: position 1,134,997 of record CAXHUQ010000601.1, on the reverse strand, counting down.
GGCATTTGCGACACGGTGTTTTTTCTGGCCTTCTTTCTGCAGGACTTTTCGCTGATCGCAACTTTGCAGAATTTTAGAAAATGCGCGCTGAGGGTGTCCTTGCCAAATTTGCCATAGCTCGACTTTACGGGCACTTAGGGAGCCGCGGTTTGCTGCAAAATGCTGTGCTATGTTGGCACTTTAAGAGCATTTAAATTAGGTGATAATGGCATTTGCGCCAGGGTGTTTTTCCTGGCCTTCTTTCTGCAGGTTTTTCCCCTGGTCGCAACTTTGCACAATTTCAGAAAATGCGCGCTGAGGGTGTCCTTGCTAACTTTGCCATAGCTCGGCTTTACGGGCACTTTGGGAGCCGCGGTTTGCTGCAAAATGTTGTGCTACGTTGGCACTTTAAGTGCATTGTAATTAGGAGATGATGGCATTTGCGCCAGGGTGTTTTTTGTGGCCTTCTTTTTGCAGGACTTTCCCCCGGTCGCAACTTTGCAGAATTTAAGAAAATGCGGGCTGAGGGTGTGCTTGCTAAATTTGCCATAGCTCGGCTTTACGGGCACTTTGGGAGCCGCAGTTTGCTCCAAAATGTTAAGCTGTGTTGGCACTTTAAGTCCATTTTAATGAAGAGATGAAGGCTTTTGCGCCAGGGTGTTTTTTGTGGCCGCGGTTTGCTGCAAAATGTTGTGCTATGTTGGCACTTCATGTGCATTCTAATTAGGAGATGATGGCATTTGCGCCAGGGTTTTTTTGCGGGCTTCTTTCTGCAGGACTTTCCCCTGGTCGCAACTTTGCAGAATTTCAGAAAATTCGCGCTGAGGGTGTGCCTGCTAAATTTGCCATAGCTCGGCTTTACGGGCACTTTGGGAGCCACAGTTTGCTGCAAAATGTTGTAATGTGTTGGCACTTCAAGTGCATTCTAATTAGGAGATAATGGCATTTGCGCCAGGGTATTTTGGGTGGCCTTGTTTCTGCAGGACTTTCGCCTGGTCGCAACTTTGCAGAATTTCAGAAAATGCGCGCTGAGGGTGTGCTTGCTAAATTTGCCATAGCTCGGCTTTACGGGCACTTTGGGAGCCATAGTTTGCTGCAAAATGTTGTAATGTGTTGGCACTTCAAGTGCATTCTAATTAGGAGATAATAGTATTTGCACCAGGGTGTTTTTTGTGGCCTTGTTGCTGCAGGACTTTTCCCTGGTCGCAACTTTGCAGAATTTCAGAAAATGCGCGCTGAGGGTTTGCTTGCTAAATTTGCCATAGCTCGGCTTTACGGGCACTTTCGGAGCCCCGGTTTGCTGCAAAATGTTGTGCTATGTTGGCACTTCAAGTGCAATTTAATTAGGAGATTTTGGCATTTGCGCCAGGGTGTTTTTTGTGGCCTTCTTTCTGCAGGACTTTCCCCTGGTCGCAACTTTGCAGAATTTCAGAAAATGCGCGCTGAGGGTGTGCTTGCTAAATTTGCCATAGCTCGGATTTACCGGCACTTTGGGAGCCGCGGCTTGCTGCAAAATGTTGTGCTATGTTGGCACTTTAACTACATTCTAATTAGGAGATGATGGCGTTTGCGCCAGCGTGTTTTTTGTGGCCTTCTTTCTGCAGGACTTTCCCCTGATCGCAACTTTGCAGAATTTCAGAAAATGCGCGCCAAAGAGTGTGCTTGCTAAATTTGCCATTGCTCGGCTTTACGTGCACTTTGGGAGCCGCGGTTTGATGCAAATTGTTGTGCTATGTTAACACCTCAAGTGAATTCTGATAAGGAGATGATGGAATTTGCGCCAACGTGTTTTTTGTGGCCTTCTTTCTGCAGGACTTTCCCCTGGTCGCAACTTTCCAGAATTTCAGAAAATGGGCGCTGAGAGTGTGCTTGACAAATTTGCCATAGCTCGGCTTTACGGGCACTTTGGGAGCCCCGGTTTGTTGCAAAATATTATGCTCTGTTGGCACTTCAAGTGCATTTCAATTAGGAGATAATGGCATTTGCGCCAGGGTGTTTTTTGTGGCCTTCTTTCTGCAGGACTTTTTCCTGGTCGCAACTTTGTAGAATTTCAGAAAATGCGTGCTGATGGTGTGCTTGCTCAATTTGCCATAGCTCGGCTTTACGGGCACTTTGGGAGCCGCGGTTTGCTGCAAAATGTTGTGCTATGTTGGCACTTTAAGTGCATTCTAATTAGGAGATGATGGCATTTGCGCCAGGGAGTTTTTTGTGGCCTTCTTTCTGCAGGACTTTCCCCTGGTCGCAACTTTGCAGAATTTTAGAAAATGCGCGCTAAGGGTGTGCTTGCTAAATTTGCCATAGCTCGGCTTTACGGGCACTTTGGGAGCCGCGGTTTGCTGCAAAATGTTGTGCTATGTTGGCACCTTCAGCGAATTCTAATTAGGAGATAATGGTATTTGCGCCAGGGTGTTGTTTGTGGCCTGCTTTCTGCAGGACTTTTCCCTGGTCGCAACTTTGCAGAATTTCAGAAAATGCGCGCTGAGGGTGTGCTTGCTAAATTTGCCATAGCTCGGCTTTACGGGCAATTTGGGAGCCGCGGTTTGCTGCAAAATGTTGTGCTATGTTGGCACTTTAAGTGAATTCTAATAAGGAGATGATGGCATTTGCGCCAGCGTGTTTTTTGTGGCCTTCTTTCTGCAGGACTTTCCCCTGATCGCTACTTTGCAGAATTTCAGAAAATGCGCGCCGAGGGTGTGCTTGCTAAATTTGCCATTGCTCGGCTTTACGAGCACTTTGGGAGCCGCGGTTTGCTGCAAATTGTTGTGCTATGTTAACACCTCAAGAGAATTCTAATTAGGAGATGATGGCATTTGCGCCAAAGTGTTTTTTGTGGCCTTCTTTCTACAGGACTTTCCCCTGATTTCATTTTTGCAGAATTTCAGAATATGCGCGCTGAAGGTGTGCTTGCTAATTTGCCATGGCTGCGCTTTACGGGCACTTTGGGAGCCGCGGTTTGCTGCAAAATGTTGTGCTATGTTGCCACTTAAAGTGCATTCTAATTTAGAGATGATGGCATTTGCGCCAGAGTGTTTTTTGTGGCCTTCTTTCTGCAGGACTTTCCCCTGGTCGCAACTTTGCAGAATTTTAGAAAATGCGCGCTAAGGGTGTGCTTGCTAAATTTGCCATAGCTCGGCTTTACGGGTACTTTGGGAACCGCGGTTTGCTGCAAAATGTTGTGCTATGTTGGCACTTCAAGTGCATTTTATTTAGGAGATGATGGCATTTGCGGCAGGATGTTTTTGGTGGCCTTATTTCTGCGGGACTTTTCCGTGGTCGCAACTTTGCAGAATTTCAGAAAATTCGCGCTGAGGGTGTGCTTGCTAAATTTGCCAGAGCTCGGCTTTACGGGCACTTTGGGAGACGCGGTTTGCTGCAAAATGTTGTGCTATGTTGGAACTTTAAGTGCATTTTAATTAGGAGATGATGGCATTTGCGCCAGGGTGTTTTTTGTGGCCTTCTTTCTGCAGGACTTTTCCGCTGGTCGCAACTTTGCAGAATTTCAGAAAATGCGCGCTGCTGGTGTGCTTGCTAAATCTGCCATAGCTCGGCTTTACAAGCACCTTGGGAGCAGCAGTTTGCTGCAAAATGTTGTGCTATATTGGCACTTGAATTGCATTCTAATTAGAAGATGATGGCATTTGCGCCAGGTTTTTTTGTGGCCTTCTTTCTCCCGGACTTTCCCCTGGTCGCAACTTTGCAGAATTTCAGAAAATGCACGCTGAGGGTGTGCTTGCTAAATTTCCCATAGCTCAGCTTTACGGGCACTTTGGGAGCTGCGGTTTGCTGCAAAATGTTGTACTATGTTGGCACTTGAAGTTCACATTAATTAGGAGATGATGGCATTTGCGCCAGGGTGTTTTTTGTGGCCTTTTTTGTGCAGGACTTTCCACTGGTCGCAACTTTGCAGAATTTTCAGAAAATGCGCGCTAAAGGTGTGCTTGCTAAATTTGCCATAGCTCGGCTTTACGGGCACTTTGGGAGCCGCGGTTTGCTGCAAAACGTTGTGCTATGTTGGCACTTTAAGATCATTTTAATTAGGAGATAATGGCATTTGCGCCAGGGTTGTTTTTTCAGGCCTTCTTTCTGCAGGACTTTCCCCTGGTCGCAACTTTGCAGAATTTCAGAAAATGCGCGCTGAGGGTGTGCTTGCTAAATTTGCCATAGCTCGGATTTACGGGCACTTTGGGAGCCGCGGTTTGCTGCAAAATGTTGTGCTATGTTGGCACTTTAAGTGCATTGTAATTCGGAGATGATGGCATTTGCGCCAGGGTGTTTTTTGTGGCCCTCTTTCTGCAGGACTTACCCTGGTCGCAACTTTCAAGAATTTAAAAAAAATGCGCGCTGAGGGTGTGCTTGCTAAATTTGCCATAGCTCGGCTTTACGGGCACTTTGGGAGCCCCGGTTTGCTTAAAAAATTTGTGCTATATTGGCACTTTAAGTGCATTCTAATTAGAAGACGATGTCCTTTGCGCCAGGGTGTTTTTTATGGCCTTCTTTCTGCAGGACCTTCCCCTGGTCGCAACTTTGCAGAATTTTAGAAAAACGCGCTGAGGATGTGCTTGCTAAATTTGCCATAACTCGGCTTTACGGGCACTTTGGGAGCCGCGGTTTGCTGAAAAATGTTGTGCGATATTGGCACTTTAAGTGCATTCTAATTAGGAGATGATGGCCTTTGCGCTAGGGTGTTTTTTGTGTTCTTCGTTCTGCAGGACTTTCTTCTGGTCGCAACTTTGCAGAATTTTAGAAAAACGCGCTGAGGATGTGCTTGCTAAATTTGCCATAGCTCGCCTTTACGGGCACTTTGGGAGCCGCGGTTTGCTGCAAAACTTTGTGCTTTGTTGGCACTTCAAGTGCATTCTAATTATTAGATGATGGCATTTGAGCTAAGGTATTTTTTGTAGCCTTATTTGTGAAAGACTTTCCCCTGGTCGCAACTGAGCAGAATTTCAGAAAATGCGCGCTGAGGATGTGCTTGCTAAATTTGCCATAGCTCGCCTTTACGGGCACTTTGGGAGCCTCGGTTTGCTGCAAAATGTTGTGCTATGTTGGCACTTCAAGTGCATTTTAATTAGAAGATGATGGCATTTGCGCCAGGGTGTTTTTTGTGGCCTTCTTTCCGCAGGACTTTCCCCTGGTCGCAATTTTGCAGAATTTCAGAAAATGCCCGCTGAGGGTGTGCTTGCTAAAGTTGCCATAGCTCGGCTTTACGGGCACTTTGGGAGGCGCGGTTTGCTGCAAAATGTTGTGCTCTGCTGGCACTTTAAAGGCATTGTAATTAGGAGATGATGGCATTTGCGCCAGGGTGTTTTTTGTGGCCTTCTTTCTGCAGGACTTTCCCTGGTCGCAACTTTGCAGAATTTCAGAAAAACGCGCTGAGGATGTGCTTGCTAAATTTGCCATAGCTCGGCTTTATGGGCACTTTGGGAGCCGCGGTTTGCTGAAAAATGTTGTGCTATATTGGCACTTTAAGTGCATTCTAATTAGGAGATGATAGCCTTTGCGCCAGGGTGTTTTTTGTGGCTCTCTTTCTGCAGGACTTTCCCCTGGTCGCAACTTTCCAGAATTTCAAAAAATGCGCGCTGAGGGTGTGCTTGCTAAATTTGCCATAGCTCGGCTTTACGGGCACTTTGGGAGCCCCGGTTTGCTTAAAAGATTTGTGCTATATTGGCACTTTAAGTGCATTCTAATTATGAGACGATGTCCTTTGCGCCAGGGTGTTTTCTATGGCCTCCTTTCTACAGGACTTTCCCCTGGTCGCAACTTTGCAGAATTTCAGAAAAACGCGCTGAGGATGTGCTTGCTAAATTTGCCATAGCTCGGCTTTATGGGCACTTTGGGAGCCGCGGTTTGCTGAAAAATGTTGTGCTATATTGGCACTTTAAGTGCATTCTAATTAGGAGATGATAGCCTTTACGCCAGGGTGTTTTTTGTGGCCCTCTTTCTGCAGGACTTTCCCCTGGTCGCAACTTTCCAGAATTTCAAGAAATGCGCGCTGAGGGTGTGCTTGCTAAATTTGCCATAGCTCGGCTTTACGGGCACTTTGGGAGCCCCGGTTTGCTTAAAAAATTTGTGCTATATTGGCACTTTAAGTGCATTCTAAGTAGGAGACGATGTCCTTTGCGCCAGGGTGTTTTCTATGGCCTTCTTTCTGCAGGACTTTCCCCTGGTCGCAACTTTGCAGAATTTTAGAAAAACGCGCTGAGGATGTGCTTGCTAAATTTGTCATAGCTCGGCTTTACGGGCACTTTGGGAGCCGCGGTTTGCTGAAAAATGTTGTGCGATATTGGCACTTTAAGTGCATTCTAATTAGGAGATGATGGCCTTTGCGCTAGGGTGCTTTTTGTGGCCTTCTTTCTGCAGGACTTTCTTCTGGTCGCAACTTTGCAGAATTTTAGAAAAACGCGCTGAGGATGTGCTTGCTAAATTTGCCATAGCTCGGCTTTACGGGCACTTTGGGAGCCGCGGTTTGCTGCAAAATTTTGTGCTTTGTTGGCACTTCAAGTGCATTCTAATTATTAGATGATGGCATTTGAGCTAGGGTATTTTTTGTAGCCTTATTTGTGAAAGACTTTCCCCTGGTCGCAACTGTGCAGAATTTCAGAAAATGCGCGCTGAGGATGTGCTTGCTAAATTTGCCATAGCTCGGCTTTACGGGCACTTTGGGAGCCTCGGTTTGCTGCAAAATGTGGTGCTATGTTGGCACTTCAAGTGCATTTTAATTAGAAGATGATGGCATTTGCGCCAGGGTGTTTTTTGGGGCCTTCTTTCCGCAGGACTTTCCCCTGGTCGCAATTTTGCAGAATTTCAGAAAATGCGCGCTGAGGGTGTGCTTGCTAAAGTTGCCATAGCTCGGCTTTACGGGCATTTTGGGAGGCGCGGTTTGCTGCAAAATGTTGTGCTCTGCTGGCACTTTAAAGGCATTGTAATTAGGAGATGATGGCATTTGCGCCAGGGTGTTTTTTGTGGCCTTCTTTCTGCAGGACTTTCCCTGGTCGCAACTTTGCAGAATTTCAGAAAAACGCGCTGAGGATTTGCTTGCTAAATTTGCCATAGCTCGGCTTTATGGGCACTTTGGGAGCCGTGGTTTGCTGAAAAATGTTGTGCTATATTGGCACTTTAAGTGCATTCTAATTAGGAGATGATAGCCTTTGCGCCAGGGTGTTTTTTGTGGCTCTCTTTCTGCAGGACTTTCCCCTGGTCGCAACTTTCCAGAATTTCAAAAAATTCGCGCTGAGGGTGTGCTTGCTAAATTTGCCATAGCTCGGCTTTACGGGCACCCTGGGAGCCCCGGTTTGCTTAAAAGATTTGTGCTATATTGGCACTTTAAGTGCATTCTAATTAGGAGACGATGTCCTTTGCGCCAGGGTGTTTTCTATGGCCTCCTTTCTGCAGGACTTTCCCCTGGTCGCAACTTTGCAGAATTTTAGAAAAACGCGCTGAGGATGTGCTTGCTAAATTTGCCATAGTTCGGCTTTACGGGCACTTTGGGAGCCGCGGTTTGCTGAAAAATGTTGTGCGATATTGGCACTTTAAGTGCATTCTAATTAGGAGATGATGGCCTTTGCGCTAGGGTGTTTTTTGTGGCCTTCTTTCTGCAGGACTTTCTTCTGGTCGCAACTTTGCAGAATTTCAGAAAATGCGCGCTGAGGATGTGCTTGCTAAATTTGCCATAGCTCGGCTTTACGGGCACTTTTGGAGCCTCGGTTTGGTGCAAAATGTGGTGCTATGTTGGCACTGCAAGTGCATTTTAATTAGAAGATGATGGCATTTGCGTCAGGGTGTTTTTTGTGGCCTTCTTTCCGCAGGACTTTCCCCTGGTCGCAATTTTGCAGAATTTCAGAAAATGCGCGCTGAGGGTGTGCTTGCTAAAGTTGCCATAGCTCGGCTTTACGGGCACTTTGGGAGGCGCGGTTTGCTGCAAAATGTTGTGCTCTGCTGGCACTTTAAAGGCATTGTAATTAGGAGATGATGGCATTTACGCCAGGGTGTTTTTTGAGGCCTTCTTTCTGCAGGACTTTCCCTGGTCGCAACTTTGCAGAATTTCAGAAAAAACGCGCTGAGGATGTGCTTCCTAAATTTGCCATAGCTCGGCTTTATGGGCACTTTGGGAGCCGCGGTTTGCTGAAAAATGTTGTGCTATATTGGCACTTTAAGTGCATTCTAATTAGGAGATGATAGCCTTTGCGCCAGGGTGTTTTTTTGTGGCCTTCTTTCTGCAGGACTTTCCCCTGGTCGCAACTTTGCAGAATTTATGAAAAACGCGCTGAGGATGTGCTTGCTAAATTTGCCATAGCTCCGCTTTACGGGCACTTTGGGAGCCGTGGTTTTCTGCAAAATGTGGTGCTATGTCGGTACTTCAAGAGCATTCTAATTAGGAGATGATGGCATTTGCGCCAGGGTGTTTTTTGTGGCCTTTTTTCTGCAGGACTTTCCCCTGGTGGCAACTTTGCAGAATTTCGGGAAATGCGCCATGAGCGTGTGCTTGCTAAATTTGCCATAGCTCGGCTTTCCGGGCTCTTTGGGAGCCGCGGTTTGCTGCAAAATGTTGTGCTATGTTGGCACTTCAAGTGCATTTTATTTAAGAGATGATGGCATTTGCGACACGGTGTTTTTTCTGGCCTTCTTTCTGCAGGACTTTTCGCTGATCGCAACTTTGCAGAATTTTAGAAAATGCGCGCTGAGGGTGTCCTTGCCAAATTTGCCATAGCTCGACTTTACGGGCACTTAGGGAGCCGCGGTTTGCTGCAAAATGCTGTGCTATGTTGGCACTTTAAGAGCATTTAAATTAGGTGATAATGGCATTTGCGCCAGGGTGTTTTTTCTGGCCTTCTTTCTGCATGTTTTTCCCCTGGTCGCAACTTTGCAGAATTTCAGAAAATGCGCGCAGAGGGTGCCCTTGCCAAATTTGCCATAGCTCGGCTTTACGGGCACTTAGGGAGCCGCGGCTTGCTGCAAAATGTTGTGCTATGTTGGCACTTCAAGTGCATTCTAGTTAGGAGATAATGGCATTTGCGGCAGGGTGTTTTTTTTGGCCTTCTTTCTGCAGGACTTTCCCCTGGTCGCAACTTTGCAAAATTTCAGAAAATGCGCGCTGAGGGTGTCCTTGCCAAATTTGCCATAGGTCGGCGTTACGGGCACTTTGAGAGCTGCGAATTGCTGCAAAATGTTGTGCTATGTTGGCCCTTTAAGTGCATTTAAATTAAGAAATAATGGCATTTGCGCCAGGGTGTTTTTTCTGGCCTTCTTTCTGCAGGTTTTTCCCCTGGTCGCAACTTTGCAGAATTTCAGAAAATGCGCGCTAAGGGGGTCCTTGCCAAATTTAACATAGCTGGGCTTTACGGGCACTTAGGGAGCCGCGGTTTGCTGCAAAATGTTGTGCTATGTTGGCACTTCAAGTGCATTTAAATTAAGAAATAATGGCATTTGCGCCAGGGTGTTTTTTCTGGCCTTCTTTCTGCAGGTTTTTCCCCTGGTCGCAACTTTGCAGAATTTCAGAAAATGCGCGCTGAGGGTGTCCTTGCCAAATTTGCCATAGCTCGGCTTTACGGGCACTTAGGGAGCCGCGGTTTGCTGCAAAATGTTGTGCTATGTTGGCACTTTAAGTGTATTTTATTTAAGAGATGATGGCATTTGCGACACGGTGTTTTTTCTGGCCTTCTTTCTGCAGGACTTTTCCCTGGTCGCAACTTTGCAGAATTTCAGAAAATGCGCGCTGAGGGTGTCCTTGCCAAATTTGCCATAACTCGACTTTACGGGCACTTAGGAAGCCGCGGTTTGCTGCAAAATGTTGTGCTATGTTTGAACTTTAAGTGCATTTTAAATAGGAGATGATAGCGTTTGCGTCAGGGTGTTTTTTTTGGCCTTCTTTGTGCAGGTTTTTGCCCTGGTCGCAACTTTGCAGAATTTCAGAAAATGCGCGCTGAGGGTGTCCTTGCAAAATTTACCATAGCTCGGCTTTACGCGCACTTAGAGAGCCCCAGTTTGCTGCAAAATGTTGTGCTATGTTTGCACTTTAAGTGCATTCTAATTACGAGATGATGGCATTTGCGCCAGGGTGTTTTTCCTGGCCTTCTTTCTGCAGGTTTTTACCCTGGTCGCAACTTTGCACAATTTCAGAAAATGCGCGCTGAGGGTGTCCTTGCTAACTTTGCCATAGCTCGGCTTTACGGGCACTTTGGGAGCCGCGGTTTGCTGCAAAATGTTGTGCTACGTTGGCACTTTAAGTGCATTGTAATTAGGAGATGATGGCATTTGCGCCAGGGTGTTTTTTGTGGCCTTCTTTTTGCAGGACTTTCCCCCGGTCGCAACTTTGCAGAATTTAAGAAAATGCGGGCTGAGGGTGTGCTTGCTAAATTTGCCATAGCTCGGCTTTACGGGCACTTTGGGAGCCGCAGTTTGCTCCAAAATGTTAAGCTGTGTTGGCACTTTAAGTCCATTTTAATGAAGAGATGAAGGCTTTTGCGCCAGGGTGTTTTTTGTGGCCGCGGTTTGCTGCAAAATGTTGTGCTATGTTGGCACTTCATGTGCATTCTAATTAGGAGATGATGGCATTTGCGCCAGGGTTTTTTTGCGGGCTTCTTTCTGCAGGACTTTCCCCTGGTCGCAACTTTGCAGAATTTCAGAAAATGCGCGCTGAGGGTGTGCCTGCTATATTTGCCATAGCTCGGCTTTACGGGCACTTTGGGAGCCACAGTTTGCTGCAAAATGTTGTAATGTGTTGGCACTTCAAGTGCATTCTAATTAGGAGATAATGGCATTTGCGCCAGGGTATTTTGGGTGGCCTTGTTTCTGCAGGACTTTCGCCTGGTCGCAACTTTGCAGAATTTCAGAAAATGCGCGCTGAGGGTTTGCTTGCTAAATTTGCCATAGCTCGGCTTTACGGGCACTTTCGGAGCCCCGGTTTGCTGCAAAATGTTGTGCTATGTTGGCACTTCAAGTGCAATTTAATTAGGAGATGATGGCATTTGCGCCAGGGTGTTTTTTGTGGCCTTCTTTCTGCAGGACTTTCCCCTGGTCGCAACTTTGCAGAATTTCAGAAAATGCGCGCTGAGGGTGTGCTTGCTAAATTTGCCATAGCTCGGATTTACCGGCACTTTGGGAGCCGCGGTTTGCTGCAAAATGTTGTGCTATGTTGGCACTTTAACTACATTCTAATTAGGAGATGATGGCGTTTGCGCCAGCGTGTTTTTTGTGGCCTTCTTTCTGCAGGACTTTCCCCTGATCGCAACTTTGCAGAATTTCAGAAAATGCGCGCCAAAGAGTGTGCTTGCTAAATTTGCCATTGCTCGGCTTTACGTGCACTTTGGGAGCCGCGGTTTGATGCAAATTGTTGTGCTATGTTAACACCTCAAGTGAATTCTGATAAGGAGATGATGGAATTTGCGCCAACGTGTTTTTTGTGGCCTTCTTTCTGCAGGACTTTCCCCTGGTCGCAACTTTCCAGAATTTCAGAAAATGCGCGCTGAGAGTGTGCTTAACAAATTTGCCATAGCTCGGCTTTACGGGCACTTTGGGAGCCCCGGTTTGTTGCAAAATATTATGCTCTGTTGGCACTTCAAGTGCATTTCAATTAGGAGATAATGGCATTTGCGCCAGGGTGTTTTTCGTGGCCTTCTTTCTGCAGGACTTTTTCCTGGTCGCAACTTTGTAGAATTTCAGAAAATGCGTGCTGATGGTGTGCTTGCTCAATTTGCCATAGCTCGGCTTTACGGGCACTTTGGGAGCCGCGGTTTGCTGCAAAATGTTGTGCTATGTTGGCACTTTAAGTGCATTCTAATTAGGAGATGATGGCATTTGCGCCAGGGAGTTTTTTGTGGCCTTCTTTCTGCAGGACTTTCCCCTGGTCGCAACTTTGCAGAATTTTAGAAAATGCGCGCTAAGGGTGTGCTTGCTAAATTTGCCATAGCTCGGCTTTACGGGCACTTTGGGAGCCGCGGTTTGCTGCAAAATGTTGTGCTATGTTGGCACCTTCAGTGAATTCTAATTAGGAGATAATGGTATTTGCGCCAGGGTGTTGTTTGTGGCCTGCTTTCTGCAGGACTTTTCCCTGGTCGCAACTTTGCAGAATTTCAGAAAATGCGCGCTGAGGGTGTGCTTGCTAAATTTGCCATAGCTCGGCTTTACGGGCAATTTGGGAGCCGCGGTTTGCTGCAAAATGTTGTGCTATGTTGGCACTTTAAGTGCATTCTAATTAGGAGATGATGGCATGTGCGCCAGCGTGTTTTTTGTGGCCTTCTTTCTGCAGGACTTTCCCCTGATCGCTACTTTGCAGAATTTCAGAAAATGCGCGCCGAGGGTGTGCTTGCTAAATTTGCCATTGCTCGGCTTTACGAGCACTTTGGGAGCCGCGGTTTGCTGCAAATTGTTGTGCTATGTTAACACCTCAAGTGAATTCTAATTAGGAGATGATGGCATTTGCGCCAAAGTGTTTTTTGTGGCCTTCTTTCTGCAGGACTTTCCCCTGATTTCATTTTTGCAGAATTTCAGAATATGCGCGCTGAAGGTGTGCTTGCTAATTTGCCATGGCTGCGCTTTACGGGCACTTTGGGAGCCGCGGTTTGCTGCAAAATGTTGTGCTATGTTGCCACTTAAAGTGCATTCTAATTTAGAGATGATGGCATTTGCGCCAGGGTGTTTTTGGTGGCCTTATTTCTGCGGGACTTTTCCGTGGTCGCAACTTTGCAGAATTTTAGAAAATGCGCGCTAAGGGTGTGCTTGCTAAATTTGCCATAGCTCGGCTTTACGGGCACCTTGGGAGCCGCAGTTTGCCGCAAAATGTTGTGCTAGGTTGGCACTTCAAGTGCATTTTAAATACCAGATGATGGTATTTGCGCCAGGGTGTTTTTTTGTGGCCTTCTTTCTGCAGGACTTTCGCCTGGTCGCAACTTTGCAGAATTTCAGAAAATGCGCGCTGAGGGTGTGCTTGCTAAATTTGCCATAGCTCGGCTTTAGGAGCATTTTGGGAGCCGCGGTTTCCTTCGAAATGTTGTGCTATGTTGGCACTTTAAGTGCATGTTAATTAGGAGATGATCGCATTAGCGCCAGGGTGTCTTTTGTGGCCTTCGTTCTGCAGGACTTGCTAGTGGTTGCAACTTTCCAGAATTTCAGGAATATGCGCGCTGAGGGTGTGCTTGCTAAATTTGCCATAGGTCGGCTTTACGGGCACTTTCAGAGCCGCGGTTTGCTGCAAAATGTTGTGCTATGTTGGCACTTCAAGTGCATTCTAATTAAGAGATAATGGGATTTGCGCCAGGGTGTTTTTTTTTTGGCCTTCTTTCTGCAGGTTTTTCCCCTGGTCTCAACTTTGCAGAATTTCAGAAAATGCGCGCTGAGGGTGTCCTTCCCAAATTTATTATAGCTCGGCTTTACGGGCACTTAGGGAGCCGCGGTTTGCTGCAAAATGTTGTGCTATGTTGGCACTTTAAGTGCATTCTAATTGAGAGATAATGACATTTGCGCCAGTGTGTTTTCTTTGGCCTTCTTTCTGGAGATTTTTCCCCTGGTGGCAACTTTGCAGAATTTCAGAAAATGCGCGCTGAGGGTGTCCTTGCCAAATTTACCATAGCTCGGCTTTACAGGCACTTAGGGAGCCGCGCTTTGCTGCAAAATGTTGTGCTATGTTGGCACTTTAAGTGCATTGTAATTAAGAGATGATAGCATTTGCGCCAGGGTGTTTTTTATGGCCTTGTTTCTGCAGGACTTTCCCCTGGTCGCAATTTTGCAGAACTTCAGAAAATTCGCGCTGAGGGTGTCCTTGCCAAATTTGCCATAGCTCGGCTTTACGGGCACTTAGGGAGCCGCGGTTTGCTGCAAAATGTTGTGCTATGTTGGCACTTCAAGTGCATTTTAATTAGGAGATGATGGCATTTGCGCCAAGGTGTTTTTTTTGCAGGTTTTTCCCCTGGTTGCAACTTTCCAGAATTTCAGAAAATGTGCGCTGAGGGTGTCCTTGCCAAATTTGCCATAGCTCGGCTTTACGGGCACTTAGGGAGCCACGGTTTGCTGCAAAATGTTGTGCTATGCTAGATATTCACGTGCTTTTTAATTATAAGATGATGGCATTTTCGCCAGGGTGTTTTTTATGGCCTTCTTTCTGCAGGACTTTCCCCTGGTTGCAACTTTGCAGAATTTCAGAAAATGCGCGCTGAGGGTGTCCTTGCCAAATTTGCCATAGCTCGGCTTTACGGGACTTAGGGAGCCGCAGTTTGCTGCAAAATGTTGTGCTATGTTGGCACTTTAAGTGCATTGAAATTAGGAGATAATGGCTTTTGCGCCAGGGTGTTTTTTCTAGTCTTCTTTCTGCAGGACTTTCCCCTGGTCGCAACTTTGCAGAATTTCAGAAAATGCGCGCTAAGGGTGTCCTTGCCAAATTTGCCATAGCTCGGCTTTATGGGCACTTAGGGAGCCGCGGTTTGCTGAAAAATGTTGTGCTATGTTGGCACTTCAATTGCATTTTAATAACCAGATGATGGCATTTGCGCCAGGGTGTTTTTTCTGGCCTTCTTTCTGCAGGTTTTTCCCCCGGTCGAAACTTTGCAGAATTTCAGAAAAGGCGCGCTAAGTGTGTCCTTGCCAAATTTGCCATAGCTCGGCTTTACGGGCACTTAGGGAGCCGCGGTTTGCTGCAAAATGTTGTGCTATGTTGGCACTTTAAGAGCATTCTAATTAACAGATGATAGCATTTGCGCCAGTGTGTTTTTTTTGGCCTTGTTTCTGCAGGACTTTCCCCTGGTCGAAACTTTGCAGAATTTCAGAAAATGCGCGCTGAGGGTGTCCTTCCCAAATTTGGCATAGCTCGGCTTTACGGGTACTTTGGGAGCCGCGGTTTCCTGCAAAATTTTGTGCTATGTTGGCACTTCAAGTGCATTCTAATTAGAAGATAATGGCATTTTGGCCAGGGTAATTTTTCTGGCCTTCTTTCTGCAGGTTTTGCCCCTGGTCGCAACTTTGCAGAATTTCAGAAAATGCGCGCTGAGTGTGTCCTTGCCAAATTTGCCTTAGCTCGGCTTTACGGGCACTTAGATAGCCGCGGTTTGCTGCAAAATGTTGTGCTATGTTGGCACTCGAAGCGCTTTCTAATTAGGAGATTATGGCATTTGCGCCAGGGTGTTTTTTTTGGCATTCTTTCTGCAGGACTTTCCCCTGGTCGCAACTTTGCAGAATTTCAGAAAATGCGCTCTGAGGGTGTCCTTGCCAAATTTGCCATAGCTCGGCTTTACGGGCACTTAGGGAGCCGCGGTTTGCTGCAAAATGTTGTGCTATGTTGGCACTCGAAGCGCTTTCTAATTAGGAGATTATGGCATTTGCGCCAGGGTGTTTTTTGTGGCCTTCTTTCCGCAGGACTTTCCCCTGGTCGCAACTTTGCAGAATTTTAGAAAATGCGCGCTGAGGGTTTGCTTGCTAAATTTGCCATAGCTCGGCTTTATGGGCACTTTGGGAGCTGCGGTTTGCTGCAAAATGTTGTGCTATGTTGGCACTTCAAGTGCATTTTATTTAGGAGATGATACGATTTTCGGCAGGGTTTTTTTCGTGGCCTTCTTTCTGCAGGACATTCCCCTGGTCGCAACTTTGCAGAATTTCAGAAAATGCGCGCTGAGGGTGTGCTTGCTTAATTTGCCATAGCGGGCTTTATGGGCACTTTGGGAGCCGCGGTTTCCTCCAAAATGTTGTGCTATGTTGGCACCTTAAGTGCATTGTAATTAAGAGATGATGGAATTTGCGCCAGTGTTTTTTGTGGCCTTCTTTCTGCATGACTTTTCCCTGGTCGCAACTTTGCAGAATTTTAGAAAATGCGCGCTGAGGGTGAGCTTCCTAAATTTGCCATAGCTCGACTTTACGGGCACTTTGGTAACCGCAGTTTGCTGCAAAATGTTGTGCTATGTTGGCACTTCAAGTGCATTGTAATTAGGAGATGATGGCATGTGCGCCGGGGTGTGTTTTGTGGTTTTCTTTCTAAAGGACTTTCATCTGGTCGCAACTTTGCAGAATTTCAGAAAATGCGCGCTGAAGGTGTGCTTGCTAAATTTGTTATAGCTCGGCTTTACGGGCACTCTGGGAGCCGCGGTTTGCTGCAAAATGTTGTGCTATGTTAGCACTTTAAGTGCATTGTAATTAGGAGATGATGGCATGTGCCCCAGGGTGTGTTTTGTGGTTTTCTTTCTAAAGGACTTTCCCTTGGTCGCAACTTTGCAGAATTTCAGAAAATGCGCGCTGAAGGTTTGCTTGCTAAATTTGCCATAGCTCGGCTTTACGGGCACTCTGGGAGCTTCAAATTGCTGCAAAATGTTGTGCTATCTTGGTACTTCAAGTGCATTCTAATTAAAAGATGATGGCATTTGCGCCAGTGTGTTTTTTGTGGCCTTATTTCTGCAGGACTTTCCCATGGTCGCAACTTTGCAGAATTTCAGAAAATGCGCGCCGAGGTTGTGCTTGCTAAATTTGCCATAGCTCGACCCTACGGGCACTTTGGGAGCCGCGGTTTGCCGCAAAATGTTGTGCTATGTTGGCACTTAAAGTGCATTTTAAATATGAGATGATGACATTTTGCGCCAGGGTGTTTTTTGTGGCCTTCTTTCTGCAGGACTTTCCCCTGGTCGCAACTTTGCAGAATTTCAGAAAATGCGCGTTGAGGGTGTGCTTGCTAAAATTGCCATAGCTCGGCTTTACGGGCACTTTGGGAGAAGCGGTTTGCTACAAAATGTTGTGCTATGTTCGTACTTCAAGTGCATTCTATTTAAGAGATGATGGCATTTGCGCCAGGGTGTTTTTGGTGGCCTTCTTTCTGCGGGAATTTACCCTGGTCGCAACTTTGCAGAAGTTCAGAAAATGCGCGCTGAGGGTGTGCTTGGTAAATTTGCCATAGCTCGGCTTTGCGGGCACTTTGGGAGCCGCGGTTTGCTCCAAAATTTTGTGCTATGTTGACATTTTAAGGGCATTCTAATTAGGAGATGATGCCATTTGCGCGAGGGTGTTTTTTGTGGCCGTTTTTCTGCAGGACTTTGCCGTGGTCCCAACTTTGCAGAATTTCAGAAAATGCGCGCTGAGGGTGGTCTTGCTAAATTTCCCATAGCTCGGCTTTAAGGCACTTTGGGAGCCGCGGTTTGCTGCAAAACGTTGTGCTATGTACGCATTTTAAGTGCATTCTAATTAGGAGATGACTGAATTTGCTCCAGGGTGTTTTTTGTGGCCTTCTTTCTGCAGCAGTTTCCCCTTGTCGCAACGTTGCAGAATTTAAGAAAATGCGCGCTGAGGGTGTTCTTGATAAATTTGCCATAGTTCTTCTTTATGGGCACTTTGGGAGCCGCGGTTTGCTGCAAAATGTTCTGCTATGTTAGCACTTTAAGCGCAAGCTAATTAGGAGATGATGGCATTTGCGCCAGGGTGTTTTTTGTGGCCTTCTTTCTGCAGGACTTCCCCCTGGTCGCAATTTTGCAGAATTTCAGAAAATGCGCGCTGAGGGTGTCCTTGCCAAATTTGCCATAGCTCGGCTTTACGGGCACTTAGGGAGCCGCGGTTTGCTGCAAAATGTTGTGCTATGTTGGCACTTCAAGCGCATTTTATTTAGGAGATGATACGATTTTCGGCAGGGTTTTTTTCGTGGCCTTCTTTCTGCAGGACATTCCCCTGGTCGCAACTTTGCAGAATTTCAGAAAATGCGCTCTGAGGGTGTCCTTGCCAAATTTGCCATAGCTCGGCTTTACGCGCACTTAGGGAGCCGCGGTTTGCTGCAAAATGTTGTGCTATGTTGGCACTCGAAGCGCTTTCTAATTAGGAGATTATGGCATTTGCGCCAGGGTGTTTTTTCTGGCATTCTTTCTGCAGGACTTTCCCCTGGTCGCAACTTTGCAGAATTTCAGAAAATGCGCTCTGAGGGTGTCGTTGCCAAATTTGCCATAGCTCGGCTTTACGGGCACTTAGGGAGCCGCGGTTTGCTGCAAAATGTTGTGCTATGTTGGCACTCGAAGCGCTTTCTAATTAGGAGATTATGGCATTTGCGCCAGGGTGTTTTCTGTGGCCTTCTTTCCGCAGGACTTTCCCCTGGTCGCAACTTTGCAGAATTTTAGAAAATGCGCGCTGAGGGTTTGCTTGCTAAATTTGCCATAGCTCGGCTTTACGGGGACTTTGGGAGCTGCGGTTTGCTGCAAAATGTTGTGCTATGTTGGCACTTCAAGTGCATTTTATTTAGGAGATGATACGATTTTCGGCAGGGTTTTTTTCGTGGCCTTTTTTCTGCAGGACATTCCCCTGGTCGCAACTTTGCAGAATTTCAGAAAATGCGCGCTGAAGGTGTGCTTGAAAAATTGCCATAGCTCGGCTTTACGGGCACTTTGAGAGCCGCAGTTTCATGAAAAATGTTGTGCTCTGTTGGCACTTTAAGTGCTTCCAGGGTGTTTTTTGTGGCCTTCTTTCTGCAGGACTTTTTTTTTGTCACAACTTTGCAGAATTTTAGAAAATGCGCGCTGAGGGTGTGCTTGCTAAATTTGCAATAGCTCGTCTTTACGGGCACTTTGGGAGCCGCGATTTGCTGCAAAATGTTGTGCTATGTTGGCACTTTAACTGCATTCTAATTAGGAGCTGATGGCATTTGCGTCAGGGTGTTTTTTGTGGCCTTTTTTCTGCAGGACGTTCCCCTGGTCGCAACTTTTTAGAATTTCAGAAAATGCGCGCTGAGGGTGTGCTTGCTAAGTTTGCCATAGCTCGGCTTTACGGGCACTTTGGGAGCCGGAATTTGCTGAAATATGTTGTGCTATGTTGGCACTTTAAGTGCATTTTAATTAGGAGATGATGGCAGTTGCGCCAGGGTGTTTTTTGTGGCGTTCTTTCTGCAAGACTTTCCCATGGTCGCAACTTTGCGGAATTTCAGAAAATGCGCGCTAAGGGTGTGCTTGCTAAATTTGCCATAGCTCGGCTTTACGGGCACTTTGGGAGCCGCGATTTGCTGCAAAATGTTGTGCTATGTTGGCACTTCAAGTGCATTTTAATTAGGAGATGATGGCATTTGCGCTAGAGTGTTTTTTGTGGCCGTCTTTCTGCAGAACTTTTCCCTGGTCGCAACTTTGCAGAATTTCAGAAAATGCGCGCTGAGGGTGTGCTTGCTAAATTTGCCATAGCTTTGCTTTACTGGAACTTTGGGAGCCGCGGTTTGCTGCATAATGTTGTGCTATGTTGGCACTTTAAGTGCATTCTAATTAGGAGATAATGGCATTTTCGCCAGGGTGTTTTTTGTGGCCTTCTTTCTGCAGGACTTTCCCCTGGTAGCAACGTTGCAGAATTTCAGAAAATGCGCGCTAAAGGTGTGCTTGCTAAATTTGTCATAGCTCGGCTCTACGCGCACTTTGGGAGCCGCGGTTTGCTGCAAAATGTTGTGTTATGTTGGCACTTCAAGTGCATTTTACTTAGGAGATGATGCGTTTGCGCCTGGGGTTTTTTTGTGGCCTTCTTTCTGCAGGGCTTTCCCCTGGTCGCAACTTTGCAGAATTTTAGAAAAAGCGCGCTAAGGATAAGCCTGGTAAATTTGCCATAGCTCGGCTTTACGGGCACTTTGGGAGCCGTGGGTTCCTGCAAAATGTTGTGCTATGTTGGCACTTTAAGCGCAATTGAATTAAGAGATGATGGCATTTGCGCCAGTGTGTTTTTTGTGGCCTTCTTTCTGCAGGACTTTCCCCTGGTCGCAACTTTGCAGAATTTGAGAAAATGCGCGCTGAGGGTGTGCTTGCTAAATTTGCCATAGCTCGGCTTAACGAGCACTTTGGGAGCCGCACTTTGCTGCAAAATGTTGTGCTATGTTGGCACTTTAAGTGTGTTTTAATTAGGAGATGATGACATTTGCGCGAAGGTGCTTTTTGTGGCCTTCTTTCTGCAGGATTTTCATCTCGTCGCAACTTTGCAGAATTTCAGAAAATCCGCGCTGAGGGTGTGCTTGCTAAATTTGCCATAGCTCGGCTTTACGGGCATTTTGGGAGCCGCGGTTTGCTGCAAAATGTTGTGCTATGTTGGCACTTTAAGTGCAGTTTAAATAGAAGATGATGGCATTTGCGCCAGGGTGTTTTCTGTTGCCTTCTTTCTGCAGGACTTTTCCCTGGTCGCAACTTTGCAGAATTGCAGAAAATGCGCGCTGAAGGTGTGTTTGCTAAATTTGCCATAGCTCGGCTTTACGGGCACTTTGGGAGCCGCGGTTTGCTGCAAAATGTTGTGCTATGTTAACACTTTAAGTGCATTGAAATTAGGAGATGATGGCATTTGCGCCAGGGTGTTTTTTGTGGCCTTCTTTCTGCAGGACTTTCCCCTGGTCGCAACTTTGCAGAATTTCAGAAAATGCGCGCTGAGGGTGTGCTTGCTAAATTTGCAATAGCTCGTCTTTACGGGCACTTTGGGAGCCGCGATTTGCTGCAAAATGTTGTGCTATGTTGGCACCTTAATTGGATTCTAATTAGGAGATGATGGCATTTGCGTCAGGGTGTTTTTTGTGGCCTTGTTTCGGCAGGACTTTTTTTTGGTCACAACTTTGCAGAATTTTAGAAAATGCGCGCTGAGGGTGTGCTTGGTAAATTTGCAATAGCTTGTCTTTACGGGCACTTTGGGAGCCGCGATTTGCTGCAAAATGTTGTGCTATGGTGGCACTTTAAGTGCATTCTAATTAGGAGATGATGGCATTTGCGTCAGGGTGTTTTTTGTGGCCTTCTTTCTGCAGGACGTTCCCCCGGCCGCAACTTTGCAGAATTTCAGAAAATGCGCCCTGAGGGTGTGCTTGCTAAATTTGCAATAGCTCGGCTTTACGGGCACTTTGGGAGGCGCGATTTGCTGCAAAATGTTGTGCTATGTTGGCAATTTAACTGCATTCTAATTGGGAGATGATGGCATTTGCGTCAAGGTGTTTTCTCTGGCCTTCCTTCTGATGGACTTTCCCCTGGTCGCAACTTTCCAGAATTTTAGAAAATGCGCGCTGAGGGTGTGCTTGCTAAATTTGCCATAGCTCGGCATAACGGGCACTTTGGGAGCCGCAGTTTGCTGCAAAATGTTGTGCTATGTTGGCACTTCAAGTGCATTTTAATTAGGAGATGATGGCATTTGCGCCAGGGTGTTTTTTGTGGCCTTCTTTCTGCAAGACTTTCCCCTGGTCGCAACTTTGCAGAATTTCAGAAAATGCGCGCTAAGGGTGTGCTTGCTAAATTTGCCATAGCTCGGCTATACGGGCACTTTGGGAGCCGCAGTTTGCTGCAAATTGTTGTGCTATGTTGGCACTTTAAGTGCATTCTAATTAGGAGATGATGGCGTTTGCGCCAGGTTGTTTTTTGTGGCCTTCTTTCTGCAGGACTTTCACCTGGTCGCAACTTTGCGGAATTTCAGAAAATGCGCGCTGAGGGTGTGCTTGCTAAATTTGCCATAGCTCGGCTATACGGGCACTTTGGGAGCCGCGGTTTGCTGCAAAATGTTGTGCTATGTTGGCATTTTAAGTGCATTTAAATTAACAGATGATGGCATTTGCGCCAGGGTGTTTTTTGTGGCCTTTTTTCTGCAGGACTTTCCCCTGGTCGCAACTTTGCAGTATTCGAGAAAATGCGCGCTGAGGGTGTGCTTGCTAAATTTTCCATAGCTCGGCTTTCCGGGCACTTTGGGAGCCGCGGTTTGCTGCAAAATGTTGTGTTATGTTGGCACTTCAAGTGCATTTTAATAAGAAGATGATGGCGTTTGCGCCAGGGTGTTTTTTGTGGCCTTCTTTCTGCAGGACTTTCCCCTGGTCGCAACTTTGCAGAATTTCAGAAAATGCGCGCTGAGGGTAAGCCTGCTAAATTTCCCATAGCTCGGCTTTACGGGACTTTGGGAGCCGCGGTTTGCTGCAAAATTTTGTGCTATGTTGGCACTTTAAGTGCATTCTAATTAGGAGATGATGGCATTTGCGCCCGTGTGTTTTTGGTGGCCTTTTTTCGGCAGGACTTTCCCCTGGTCGCAACTTTGCAGAATTTCAGAAAATGCGCGCTGTGGGTGTGCTTGCTAAATTTGCCATAGCTCGGCTTTGCGGGCACTTTGGGAGCCGCGGTTTCCTGCAAAATGTTGTGCTATGTTGGCACTCCAAGTGCATTTTTATTAAAAGATGATGGCATTTGCGCCAGGGTGTTTTTTGTGGCCTTCTGTCTGCAGGATTTTCCCCTCGTCGCAACTTTGCAGAATTTCAGAAAATGCGCGCTGAGGGTGTGCTTGCTAAATTTGCCATAGCTTGGTTTTACGGGCACTTTGGGAGCCCCGGTTTACTGCAAAATGTTGTGCTATGTTGGCACTCCAAGTGCATTTTAAATTGGAGATGATGGCATTTGCGCGAGGGTGTTTTTTGTGGCCTTCCTTCTGCAGGATTTTCATCTCGTCGCAACTTTGCAGAATTTCAGAAAATGCGCGCTGAGGGTGTGCTTGCTAAATTTGCCATAGCTCGGCTTTACGGGCATTTTGGGAGCCACGGTTTGCTCCAAAATGTTGTGCTATGTTGGCACTTTAAGAGCAGTTTATTTAGAAGATGATGGCATTTGCGATAGGGTGTTTTCTGTGGCCTTCTTTCTGCAGGACTTTTCCCTGGTCGCAACTTTGCAGAATTGCAGAAAATGCGCGCTGAAGGTGTGCTTGCTAAATTTGCCAGAGCTCGGCTTTACGGGCACTTTGGGAGCCGCGGTTTGCTGCAAAATGTTGTGCTATGTGGGCACTTTAAGTGCATTGAAATTAAGAGATGATGGCATTTGCACCAGGGTGTTTTTTGTGGCCTTCTTTCTGCAGGACATTTCCCTGGTCGCAACTTTGCAGAATTTCAGAAAATGCGCGCTGAGGGTGTGCTTGCTAAATTTGCCATAGCTCGGCTTTATGGGCAGTTTGGGAGCCGCGGTTTCCTGCAAAATGTTGTGCTATGTGGGCACTCCAAGTGCATTTTAATTAGGAGATGATGGCATTTGCGCCAGGGTGTATTTTGTGGCTTTTTTTCTGCAGGACTTTTCCCTGGTCGCAACTTTCCAGAATTTTAGAAAATGCTTTTATGATTTTATATTTTAATGTAAGTAATATGTAAAATGTATGAGTATATCGAAATAACTCTTTAATGTATTTTAGTTCCATTTAATTAATTAACAGATGTAGAGCTACTCTGTAGAAATGCTGTTAATAAATCGTTCTTATTATTATTATTATTATTATTATTATTAAAATGCGCGCTGAGGGTGTGCTTGCTAAATTTGCCATAGCTAGGCTTTACGGGCACTTTGGGAGCCGCGGTTTGCTGCAAAAAGTTGTGCTATGTTGGCAAATTAAGTGCATTCTATTAAGGAGATGATGGCATTTACGCCAGGGTGTTTTTTGTGGTCATCTTTCTGGAGGATTTTCCCCTGGTCGCAACTTTGCAGAATTTCAGAAAATGCGCGCTGAGGGTGTGCTTGCTAAATTTGCCATAGCTCGGCTTTACGGGCACTTTGGGAGCCGCGGTTTGCTGCAAAATGTTGTGCTATAATAACACTTTAAGTGCATTGAAATTAAGAGATGATGGCATTTTCGCCAGGGTGTTTTTTGTGGCCTTTTTTCTGCAGGACATTCCTCTGGTCGCAACTTTGCAGAATTTCAGAAAATGCGCGCTAAGGGTTTGCTTGCTAAATTTGCCATAGCTCGGCTTTACGGGCACTTTGGGAGCCGCGGTTTGCTGCAAAATGTTGTGCTATGTTGGCACTTGAAGTGCATTTTATTTATGAGATTTTGGCATTTGCGCCAGGGTGTTTTTTGTGGCTTTCTTTCTGCAGGACTTTTTTCTGATCGCAGCTTTGCAGAATTTCAGAAAATGCGCGCTGAGGGTGTGCTTGCTAAATTTGCCATAGCTCGGCTTTAAGGGCAGTTTGGGAGCCGCGATTTGCTGCAAAATGTTGTGCTATGTTGGCACTTGAAGCGCGTTTTAATTAGGAGATCACGGCATTTGCACCAAGGTGTTTTTTGTGGCCTTCTTTCTGCAGGACTTTCCCCTGGTCGCAACTTTGCAGAATTTCAGAAAATGCGTGCTGAGGGTGTGCTTGCTAAATTTGCCATAGCTCGGCTTTACGGGCACTTTGGGAGCCGCGGTTTGCTGCAAAATGTTGTGCTATGTTGGCAAATTAAGTGCATTCTATTAAGGAGATGATGGCATTTAGGCCAGGGTGTTTTTTGTGGCCATCTTTCTAGAGGATTTTCCCCTGGTCGCAACTTTGCAGAATTTCAGAAAATGCGCGCTGAGGGTGTGCTTGCTAAATTTGCCATAGCTCGGCTTTACGGGCACTTTGGGAGCCGCGGTTTGCTGCAAAATGTTGTCCTATGTTAACACTTTAACTGCATTCTAATGACGAGATGATTGCATTTGCGCCAGCGTATTTTTTGTGGCCTTCTTTCTGCAGGACTTTTTCCTTTTCGCAACTTTGCAGAATTTCAGAAAATGCGCCCTGAGGGTGTGCTTGCTAAATTTGCCATAGCTCGGCTTTACGGGCACTTTGGGAGCCGCGGTTTCCTGCAAAATGTTGCGCTATGTTGGCACTTCAAGTGCATTTTAATTAGGAGATGATGGCATTTGCTCCAGGGTGTTTTTTTGTGGCCTTTTTTCTGCAGGACTTTTCTTTGTTCACAACTTTGCAGAATTTCAGAAAATGCGCGCTGAGGGTGTGCTTGCTAAATTTGCCATAGCTCGCCTTTACGGGCAGTTTGGGAGCCGCGGTTTGCTGCAAAATCTTGTGCTATGTTTGCACTTGAAGCGCATTTAAATTAGGAGATGATGGCATTTGGGCCAGGGTTTTTTTTGTGGCGTTCGTTCTGCAGGACTTTTCAATGGTCGCAACTTTGCAGAATTTCAGAAAATGCGCGCTGAAGGTGTGCTTGCTAAATTTGTCATAGCTCGGCTTTACGGGCACTTTGGGAGCCGCGGTTTGCTGCAAAATGTTGTGCTATGTCGGCACTTCAAGTAATTTTTAATTAGGAGATGATAACATTTGCGCCAGGGTGTTTTTTGTGGCCTTTTTTCTGCAGGATTTTCCCCTGGTCGCAACTTTGCAGAATTTCAGAAAATGCACGCTGAGGGTGTGCTTGCTAAATTTGCCATAGCTCGGCTTTACGTGCACTTTGGGAGCCGCGGTTTGCTGCAAAATGTTGTGCTATGTTTGCACTCCAAGTGCATTTTAATTAAGACATGATGGCATTTGCGCGAGGGTGTTTTTTTGTGGCCTTCTTTCTGCAGGATTTTCAACTCGTCGCAGCTTTGCAGAATTTCAGAAAATGCGCGCTGAGGGTGTGCTTGCTAAATTTGCCATAGCTCGGCTTTACGGGCATTTTGGGAGCCGCGGTTTGCTGCAAAATGTTGTGCTATGTTGGCAAATTAAGTGCATTCTATTAAGGAGATGATGGCATTTACGCCAGGGTGTTTTTTGTGGCCATCTTTCTGGAGGATTTTCCCCTGGTCGCAACTTTGCAGAATTTCAGAAAATGCGCGCTGAGGGTGTGCTTGCTAAATTTGCCATAGCTCGGCTTTACGGGCACTTTGGGAGCCGCGGTTTGCTGCAAAATGTTGTGCTATGTCGGCACTTCATGTAATTTTTAATTAGGAGATGATGGCATCTGCGCCGGGGTGTTTTTTGTGGCCTTTTTTCTGCAGGATTTTCCCCCGGTCGCAACTTTGAAAAATTTCAGAAAATGCACCCTGAGGGTGTGCTTGCCAAATTTGCCATAGCTCGGCTTTACGGGCACTTAGGGAGCCGCGGTTTGCTGCAAAATGTTGTGCTATGTTGGCACTTGAAGTGCATTTTAATTACGAGATAATTGCGTTTGCGCCAGGGTGTTTTTTCTGGCCTTCTTTCTGCAGGTTTTTTTCCTGGTCGCAACTTTGCAGAATTTCAGAAAATGCGCGGTGAGGGTGTCCTTGCCAAATTTGCCATAGCTCGGCTTTACGGGCACTTAGGGAGCCGCGGTTTGCTGCAAAATGTTGTGCTATGCTGGCACTTCAAGTGCATTCTAATTAGGAGATAATTGCATTTGCGCCAGGGTTTTTTCTTGGCCTTCTTTCTGCAGGCTTTTTCCCTGGTCGCAACTTTGCAGAATTTCAGAAAATGCGCGCTGAGGGTGTCCTTGCCAAATTTGCCATAGCTCGGCTTTACGGGCACTTAGGGAGCCGCGGTTTGCTGCAAAATGTTGTGTTATGTTGCCACTTTAAGTGCATTTTAATTAGGAGATGATGGCATTTGCGTCAGGGTGTTTTTTCTGGCCTTCTTTCTGCAGGCCTTGCCCCTGGTCGCAACTTTGAAGAATTTCAGAAAATGCGCGCTAAGGGGGTCCTTGCCAAATTTGCCATAGCTCGGCTTTACGGGCACTTAGGGAGCCGCGGTTTGCTGCAAAATGTTGTGCTATGTCGGCACTTCAAGTAATTTTTAATTAGGAGATGATGGCATCTGCGCCGGGGTGTTTTTTGTGGCCTTTTTTCTGCAGGATTTTCCCCCGGTCGCAACTTTGAAGAATTTCAGAAAATGCACCCTGAGGGTGTGCTTGCTAAATTTGCCATACCTCGGCTTTACGGCACTTTGGGAGCCGCGGTTTGCTGCAAAATGTGGTGCTATGTTGGCACTTTAAGTGCATTTTAATTAGGAGATCATGGCATTTGCGCCAGGGTGTTTTTTGTGGCCTTCTTTCTGCAGGACTTTCCCCTGGTCGCAACTTTGCAGAATTTCAGAAAATGCGCCCTGAGGGTGTGCTTGCTAAATTTGCCATAGCTCGGCTTTACGGGCACTTAGGGAGCCGCGGTTTGCTGCAAAATGTTGTGCTATGTTAAAACACTTCAAGTACATTGCAATTAGGAGATAATACTATTTGCGCCAGCGTGTTTTTTCTGGCCTTCTTTCTGCAGGACTTTCCCCTGGTCGGAACTTTGCAGAATTTCAGAAAATGCGCGCTTAGGGTGTGCTTGCTAAATTTCCCATAGCTCGGCTTTACGGGCACTTTGGGAGCTGCAGTTTGCTGCATAATGTTGTGCTATGTTTGCACTTTAAGTGCGTTGTAATTAGGAGATGATGGCATTTGCGCCAGGGTGTTTTTTGTGGCCTTCTTTCTGCAGGACTTTTCCGTTTTGGCAACTTTGCAGAATTTCAGAAAATGCGCGCTGAGGGTGTGCTTGCTAAATTTGCCATAGCTCGGCTTTACGGGCACTTTGGGAGCCGCGGTTTGCTGCAAAATGTTGTGCTATGTTGGCACTTTAAGTGCATTTTAATTAGGAGGTAATGACATTTGTGACAGGGTGTTTTTTGTGGTCTTCTTTCTGGAGGACTTTCCCCTGGTTGCAACTTGGCAGAATTTTACAAAATGCGCGCTGAGGGTGTCCTTGCCAAATTTGCCATAGCTCGGCTTTACGGACACTTTACGAACCGCGGTTTGCAGCACAATGTTGTGCAATGTTTGCACTTTAAAAGCCTTGTAGTTAAGAGAAGATCGCATTTGTCCCAGGGTGTTTTTTGTGGCCTTCTTTCTGGAGGACTTTCCCCTGGTCGCAACTTTGCAGAATTTCAGAAAATGCGCACTGAGGGTGTCCTTGCCAAATTTGCCATAGCTCGGCTTTACGGGCACTTTAGGAGCCGCGGTTTGAAGCAAAATGTTGTGGAATGTTGTTACTTTAAGTGCATTGTAATTAGGAGATGGTGGCATTATTGCCAGGGTGTTTTTTGTATTCCTATTTCTGGAGGAC
Organism: Micromussa lordhowensis; assembly: GCA_964020085.1. NCBI lineage: Eukaryota > Metazoa > Cnidaria > Anthozoa > Scleractinia > Lobophylliidae > Micromussa > Micromussa lordhowensis. Next base: position 1,107,318 of record CAXHUQ010000601.1, on the reverse strand, counting down.
TTTCCCCTGGTCTCAGCTTTGCAGAATTTCACAAAATGGGCGCTGCGGGTGTCCTTGCAAAATTCGCCATAGCTCGGCTTTACGGCCACTTTGGGAGCTGCGGTGTGCAGCAAAATGTTGTGCAATGTTGGCACTTTAAGTGCATTCTAATAGGCGGATGATGGCATTTGTGGCAGGGTGTTTTTCGTAGCCTTCTTTCTGGAGGATTTCCCTTTGGTCGTAACTTTGCAGAATTTTAGAAAATGCGCGCTGAGGGTGTCCTTGCCAAATTTGCCATTGTTGGCTTTACGAGCACTTTGGGAGCCGCGGTTTGCAGCAAAATTTTGTGGAAAATTGTCACTTTAAGTGCATTGTAATTAGGAGATGATGGCATTTGCGCCATGGTGTTTTTTGTGGCCTTCTTTCTGCAGGACTTTCCCCTGGTCGCAACTTTGCAGAATTTCAGAAAATGCGCGCTGAGGGTGTGCTTGCTAAATTTGCCATAGCTCGGCTTTACGGGCACTTAGGGAGCCGCGGTTTGCTGCAAACTGTTGTGCTATGTTAAAACACTTCAAGTACATTGTAATTAGGAGATAATGCCATTTGCGCCAGCGTGTTTTTTCTGGCCTTCTTTCTGCAGGACTTTCCCCTGGTCGCAACTTTGCAGAATTTCAGAAAATGCGCGCTGAGGGTGTCCTTGCCAAATTTGCCATAGCTCGGCTTTACGGGCACTTAGGGAGCCAAGGTTGGCTGCAAAATGTTGTGCTATGTTGGCACTTGAAGTGCATTTTAATTACGAGATAATTGCGTTTGCGCCAGGGTGTTTTTTCTGGCCTTCTTTCTGCAGGTTTTTTTCCTGGTCGCAACTTTGCAGAGTTTCAGAAAATGCGCAGTGAGGGTGTCCTTGCCAAATTTGCCATAGCTCGGCTTTACGGGCACTTAGGGAGCCGCGGTTTGCTGCAAAATGTTGTGCTATGTTGGCACTTCAAGTGCATTCTAATTAGGAGATAATTGCATTTGCGCCAGGCTTTTTTTTTGGCCTTCTTTCTGCAGGTTTTTTCCCTGGTCGCAACTTTGCAGAATTTCAGAAAATGCGCGCTGAGGGTGTCCTTGCCAAATTTGCCATAGCTCGGCTTTACGGGCACTTAGGGAGCCGCGGTTTGCTGCAAAATGTTGTGTTATGTTGGCACTTTAAGTGCATTCTAATTAGGAGATGATGGCATTTGCGTCAGGGTGTTTTTTTTGGCCTTCTTTCTGCAGGCCTTGCCCCTGGTCGCAACTTTGCAGAATTTCAGAAAATGCGCGCTGAGGGTGTCCTTGCCAAATTTGCCATAGCTCGGCTTTACGGGCACTTAAGGAGCCGCGGTTTGCTGCAAAATGTTATGCTATGTTGGCACTTTAAGTTCGTTTTAATTAGGAGATGATGGCATTTGCGCCAGGGTGTTTTTTTTGGCCTTCTTTCTGCAGGACGTTTCCCTGGTCGAAACTTTGCAGAATTTCAGAAAATGCGCGCTGAGGGTGTCCTTGCCAAATTTGCCATAGCTCGGCTTTACGGGCACTTAGGGAGCCGCGGTTTGCTGCAAAATGTTGTGCTATGTTGGCACTTTAAGTGCATTCTAATTAAGAGATGATGGCATTTGCGCCAGGGTGTTTTTTCTGGCCTTCTTTCTGCAGGACTTTCCTTTGGTCGCAACTTTGCAGAATCTCAGAAAATGCGCGCTGAGGGTGTCCTTGCCAAATTTGCCATAGCTCGGCTTTACGGGCACTTAGGGAGCCGCGGGTTGCTGCAAAATGTTGTGCTATGTTGGCACTTCAAGTGCATTTTTTATAAGAGACGATGGCACTTGCGCCAGGGTGTTTTTTTCTGGCCTTCTTTCTGCAGGTTTTTCCCCTTGTCGCAACCTTGCAGAATTTCAGAAAATGCGCGCTGAGGGTGTCCTTGCCAAATTTGCTATAGCTCGGCTTTACGGGCACTTAGGGAGCCACGGTTTGCTGCGAAATGTTGTGCTATGTTGGGACTTTAAGAGCATTTTAATTAGGAGATCATGGCATTTGCGCCAGGGTGTTTTTTCTGGCCTTCTTTTTGCAGGTTTTACCCCTGGTCGCAACTTTGCAGAATTTCAGAAAATGCGCGCTGAGGGTGTCCTTGCAAAATTTGCTATAGCTCGGCTTTACGGGCACTTAGGGAGCCACGGTTTGCTGCAAAATGTTGTGCTATGTTGGGACTTGAAGAGCATTCTAATTAGGAGATCATGGCATTTGCGCCAGGGTGTTTTTTCTGGCTTTCTTTCTGCAGGTTTTTCCCCTGGACGCAACTTTGCAGAATTTCAGAAAATGCGCGCTGAGGGTGTCCTTGCCAAATTTGGCATAGCTCGGCTTTACGAGCACTTAAGGAGCCGCGGTTTGCTGCAAAATGTTGTGCTATGTTGGCACTTTAAGTGCATTGTAATTAGGAGATGATGGGATTTGCGCCAGGAGGTTTTTTATGGCCTTCTTTCTGCAGGACTTTCAACTGGTCGCAACTTTGCAGAATTTAAGAAAATGCGCGCTGAGGGTTTCCTTGCCAAATTTGCCATAGCTCGGCTTTACGGGCACTTTGGGAGCCGCGGTTTGCTGCAAAATGTTGTGCTATGTTGGCACTTTAAGTGCATTCTAATTAGAAGATAATGACATTTGCGCCAGGGTTTTTTTTTTCTGGCCTTCTTTCTGCAGGACTTTCCCCTGGTCGCAACTTTGCAGAATTTCAGAAAATGCGCGCTGAGGGTGTCCTTGCCAAATTTGCCATAGCTCGGGTCTACGGGCACTTAGGGAGCGGCGGTTTGCTGCAAGATGTTGTGGTATGTTGCCACTTTAAGTGCATTCTAATTAAGAGATAATGGCATTTGCGCCAGGGTGTTTTTTCTGGCTTTCTTTCTGCAAGTTTTTCCCCTGGTCGCAACTTTGCAGAATTTCATAAAATGCGCGCTGAGGGTGTCCTTGCCAAATGTGCCATAGCTGGGCGTTACGGGCACTTAGGGAGCCGCGGTTTGCTGCAAAATGTTGTGCTAGTTTGGCACTTGAAGTGCATTTAAATTAAAACATGATGGCATTTGCGCCAGGGTGTTTTTTCTGGCTTTCTTTCTGCAGGTTTTTTCCCTGGTCGAAACTTTGCAGAATTTCAGAAAATGCGCGCTGAGGGTGTCCTTGCCAAATTTGCCATAGCTCGGCTTTACGGGCACTTGGGGAGCCGCGGTTTGCTGCAAGATGTTGTGCTATGTTGGCACTTTAAGTGCATTTAAATTAAGAGATAATGGCATTTGCGCCAGGGTGTTTTTTCTGGCCTTCTTTCTGCAGGACTTTCCCCTGGTCGCAACTATGCAGAATTTCAGAAAATGCGCCCTGAGGGTGTCCTTGTCAAATTTGCCATAGCTCGGGTTTGCGGGCACTTAGGGAACGGCGGTTTGCTGCAAGATGTTGTGGTATGTTGGCACTTTAAGTGCATTCTAATTAGGAGATAATGGCATTTGCGCCAGGGTGTTTTTACTGGCCTTCTTTCTGCAGGTTTTTCCCCTGGTCGCAACTTTGCAGAATTTCAGAAAATGCGCGCTGAGGGTGTCCTTGCCATATTTGCCATAGCTCGGCTTTACGGGCACTTAGGGAGCCGCGGTTTGCTGCAAAATGTTGTGCTATGTTGGCACTTTAAGTGCATTTTAATTACGAGATGATGGCATTTGCGCCAGGGCGTTTTTTCTGGCCTTCTTTCTGCAGGTTTTTCCCCTGGTCGCAACTTTACAGAATTTCAAAAAATGCGCGCTGAAGGTGTCTTTGCCAAATTTGCCATAGCTCGGCTTTACGGCCACTTTGGGACCCGCGGTTTGCTGCAAAATGTTGTGCTATGTTGGCACTTTAAGTGCATTTTAATTAAGAGATGATGGCATTTGCGCCAGGGTGTTTTTTCTGGCCTTCTTTCTGCAGGACTTTCCCCTGGTCGCAATTTTGCAGAATTTCAGAAAATGCGCGCTGAGGGTGTCCTTGCCAAATTTACCATAGCTACGCTTTACGGGCCTTTAAGGAGCCGCGGTTTGCTGCAAAATGTTGTGCTATGTTGGCACTTTAAGTGCATTTTAATTAGAAGATGATGGCATTTGTGCCAGGGTGTTTTTTCTGGCCTTCTGTCTGCAGCACTTTTCCCTGGTCGAAACTTTGCAGAATTTCAGAAAATGCGCGCTGAGGGTGTCCTTGCCAAATTTGCCATAGCTCGGCTTTACGGGCACTTTGGGAGCCGAGATTTGCTGAAAAATGTTGTGCTACGTTGGCACTTCAAGTGCATTCTAATTAGGAGATTATGGCGTTTGCGCCAAAGTGTTTTTTCTGGCCTTTTTTCTGCACGACTTTCCCCTGGTCGCAACTTTGCAGAATTTCTGAAAATGCGCGCTGAGGATGTCCTTGCCAAATTTGCCATAGCACGGCTTTACGGGCACTTTGGGAGCCGCGAATTGCTGCAAAATGTTGTGCTATGTTGGCACTTTAAGCGCATTCTAATTAGGAGATAATGGCATTTGCGCCAGGGTGTTTTTTCTGGCTTTTTTTCTGAAGGTTTTTTCCCTGGGCACAACTTTGCAGAATTTCAGAAAATGCGCGCTGAGGGTGTCCTTGCCAAATTTGCCATAGCTCGGCTTTACGGGCACTTAGGGAACCGGGATTTGCTGCAAAATGTTGTGCTATGTTGGCACTTTAAGTTCATTCTAATTAGGAGATTATGGTATTTGCGCCAGGGTGTTTTTTCTGGCGTTCTTTCTGCACGACTTACCCCTGGTCGCAACTTTGCAGAATTTTAGAAAATGCGCGCTGAGGGTGTCCTTGCCAAATTTGCCATAGCTCGGCTTTACGGGCACTTAGGGAGCCGCGGTTTGCTGCAAACTGTTGTGCTATGCTGGCACTTTAAGTGCATTTTATTTAGGAGACAATGGCATTTGCGCCAGGGTGTTTTTTCTGGCTTTCTTTCTGCAGGTTTTTTCCCTGGTCGCAACTTTGCAGAATTTCAGAAAATGCGCGCTGAGGGTGTCCTTGCCAAATTTGCCATAGCTCGGCTTTACGGGCACTTTGGGAGCCGCGGTTTGCTGCAAAATGTTGTGCTATGTTGGCACTTTAAGTGCATTTTAATTAATAGATAATGGCATTTGCGCCAGGGTGTTTTTTCTGGCCTTCTTTCTGCAGGTTTTTCCCCTGTACGCAACTTTGCAGAATTTCAGAAAATGCGCGCTGAGGGTTTCCTTGCCAAATTTGCCATAGCTCGGCTTTACGGGAACTTAGGGAGCCGCGGTTTGCTGCAAAATGTTGTGCTATGTTGGCACTTCAAGTGCATTTTAATTAAGAGATGATGGCATTTGCGCCAGGGTGTTTTTTCTGGCCTTCTTTCTGCAGGACTTTCCCCTGGTCGCAACTTTGCAGAATTTCAGAAAATGCGCGCTGAGGGTGTCCTTGCCAAATTTGCCATAGCTCGGCTTCACGGGCACTTTGGGAGCCGCGGTTTGCTGCAAAATGTTGTGCTATGTTGGCACTTTAAGTGCATTGTAATTACGAGATGACAGCATTTGCGCCAGGGTGTTTTTTGTGCCCTTCTTTCTGCAGGACTTTCCCCTGGTCGCAACTTTGCAGAATTTTAGAAAATGCGCGCTGAGGGTGTCCTTGCCAAATTTGCCATAGCTCGACTTTACGGGCACATTGGGAGCTGCGGTTTGCTGCAAAATGTTGTGCTATGTTGGCACTTTAAGTGCATTCTAATTAATAGATAATGGCATTTGCGCCAGGGTGTTTTTTCTGGCCTTCTTTCTGCAGGTTTTTCCCCTGGTCGCAACTTTGGAGAATTTCAGAAAATGGGCGCTGAGGGTTTCCTTGCCAAATTTGCCATAGCTCGGCTTTACGGGCACTTTGGGAGCCGCGGTTTGCTGCAAAATGTTGTGCTATGTTGGCACTTTAAGTGCATTTAAATTAGGAGATAATGGCATTTGCGCCAGGGTGTTTTTTCTGGCCTTCTTTCTGCAGGTTTTTCCCCAGGTCGCAAGTTTGCAGAATTTCAGAAAATGCGCGCTGAGGGTGTTCTTGCCAAATTTGCCATAGCTCAGCTTTACGGGCACTTAGGGAGCCGCGGTTTGCTGCACAATGTTGTGCTATGTTGGCACTTTAAGTGCATTGTAATTAGGAGATGATGGCATTTGCGCCAGGGTGTTTTTTTCTGGCCTTCTTTCTGCAGGACTTACCCCTGGTCGCAACTTTGCAGAATTTTAGAAAATGCGCGCTGAGGGTGTCCTTGCCAAATTTGCCATAGCTCGGCTTTACGGGCACTTAGGGAGCCGCGGTTTCCTGCAAAATGTTGTGCTATGTTGGCACTTCAAGTGCATTGTAGTCAGGAGATGATGGCATTTGCGGCAGGATGTTATTTCTGGCCTTCTTTCTGCAGGACTTTCAACTGGTCGCAACTTTGCAGAATTTTAGAAAATGCGCGCTGAGGGTGTCCTTGCCAAATTTGCCATAGCTCGACTTTACGGACACTTTGGGAGCCGCGGTTTGCTGCAAAATGTTGTGCTATGTTGGCACTTTAAGCGCATTTTAATTAATAGATAATGGCATTTGCGCAAGGTTGTTTTTTCTGGCCTTCTTTCTGCAGGTTTTTCCCCTGGTCGCTACTTTGCAGAATTTCAGAAAATGCGCGCTGAGGGTGTCCTTGCCAAATTTGTGATAGCTCGGCTTTACGGGCACTTAGGGAGCCGCAGTTTGCTGCAAAATGTTGTGCTATGTTGGCATTTTAAGTGCATTTTATTTAAGATATGATGGCATTTGCGCCAGGGGGTTTTTTCTGGCCTTCTTTCTGCAGGACTTAGCCCTGGTCGCAACTTTGCAGAATTTTAGAAAATGCGCGCTGAGGGTGTCCTTGCCAAATTTGCCATAGCTCGGCTTTACCGGCATTTAGGGAGCCGCGGTTTGCTGCAAAATGTTGTGCTATGTCGGCACTTTTAGTGCATTGTAGTTAGGAGATGATGGCATTTGCGCCAGGGTGTTTTTTCTGGCGTTCTTTCTGCAGGACTTTCCCCTGGTCGCAACTTTGCAGAATTTCAGAAAATGCGCGCTGAGGGTGTCCTTGCCAAATGTGCCATAGCTGGGCGTTACGGGCACTTTGGGAGCCGCGGTTTGCTGCAAAATGTTGTGCTATGTTGGCAATTTAAGTGCATTTTAATTAATAGATAATGGCATTTGCCCAAGGATGTTTTTTCTGGCCTTCTTTCTGCAGGTTTTTCCCCTGGTCGCTACTTTGCAGAATTTCAGAAAATGCGCGCTGAGGGTGTCCTTGCCAAATTTGCCATAGCTCGGCTTTACGGGCACTTTGGGAGCCGCGGTTTGCTGCAAAATGTTGTGCTATGTTGGCACTTTAAGTGCATTGTAATTACAAGATGACAGCATTTGCGCAAGGGTGTTTTTTGTGCCCTTCTTTCTGCAGGACTTTCCCCTGGTCGCAACTTTGCAGAATTTTGGAAAATGCGTGCTGAGGGTGTCCTTGCCAAATTTGCCATAGCTCGGCTTTACGGGCACATTGGGAGCTGCGGTTTGCTGCAAAATGTTGTGCTATGTTAGCACTTTAAGTGCATTCTAATTAATGGATAATGGCATTTGCGCCAGGGTGTTTTTTCTGGCCTTCTTTCTGCAGGTTTTTCCCCTGGTCGCAACTTTGCAGAATTTCAGAAAATGCGCGCTGAGGGTTTCCTTGCCAAATTTCCCATAGCTCGGCTTTACGGGCACTTAGGGAGCCGCGGTTTGCTGCAAAATGTTGTGCTATGTTGGCACTTTAAGTGCATTTTAATTAAGAGATGATGGCATTGGCGCCAGGGTGTTTTTTCTGGCCTTTTTTCTGCAGGATTTTTCCCTGGTCGCAACTTTGCAGAATTTCAGAAAATGGGCGCTGAGGGTGTCCTTGCCAAATTTGCCATAGCTCAGCTTTACGGGCACTTTGGGAGCCGCGGTTTGCTGCAAAAGGTTGTGCTATGTTGGCACTTTAAGTGTATTGTAATTAGGAGATGATGGCGTTTGCGCCAGGGTGTTTTTTTTGGCCTTCTTTCTGCAGGACTTTCCCCTGGTCGCAACTTTGCAGAATTTCAGAAAATGCGCGCTGAGGGTGTCCTTGCCAAGTTTGCCATAGCTCGGCTTTACGGGCACATTGGGAGCTGCGGTTTCCTGCAAAACGTTGTGCTATGTTGGAACTTCAAGTGCATTTAAATTAGGAGATAATGGCATTTGCGCCAGGGTGTTTTTTCTGGCCTTCTTTCTGCAGGTTTTTCCCCAGGTCGCATGTTTGCAGAATTTCAGAAAATGCGCGCTGAGGGTGTCCTTGCCAAATTTGCCATAGCTCAGCTTTACGGGCACTTAGGGAGCCGCGGTTTGCTGCACAATATTCTGCTATGTTGGCACTTTAAGTGCATTGTAATTAGGAGATGATGGCATTTGCGCCAGGGTGTTTTTTCTGGCCTTCTTTCTGCAGGACTTACCCCTGGTCGCAACTTTGCAGAATTTTAGAAAATGCGCGCTGAGGGTGTCCTTGCCAAATTTGCCATAGCTCGGCTTTACGGGCACTTAGGGAGCCGCGGTTTCCTGCAAAATGTTGTGCTATGTTGGCACTTCAAGTGCATTGTAGTCAGGAGATGATGGCATTTGCGGCAGGATGTTTTTTCTGGCCTTCTTTCTGCAGGACTTTCAACTGGTCGCAACTTTGCAGAATTTTAGAAAATGCGCGCTGAGGGTGTCCTTGCCAAATTTGCCATAGCTCGACTTTACGGACACTTTGGGAGCCGCGGTTTGCTGCAAAATGTTGTGCTATGTTGGCACTTTAAGCCCATTTTAATTAATAGATAATGGCATTTGCGCAAGGTTGTTTTTTCTGGCCTTCTTTCTGCAGGTTTTTCCCCTGGTCGCTACTTTGCAGAATTTCAGAAAATGCGCGCTGAGGGTGTCCTTGCCAAATTTGTGATAGCTCGGCTTTACGGGCACTTAGGGAGCCGCAGTTTGCTGCAAAATGTTGTGCTATGTTGGCATTTTAAGTGCATTTTAATTAAGATATGATGGCATTGGCGCCAGGGTGTTTTTTCTGGCGTTCTTTCTGCAGGACTTTCCCCTGGTCGCAACTTTGCAGAATTTTAGAAAATGCGCGCTGAGGGTGTCCTTGCCAAATTTGCCATAGCTCGGCTTTACGGGCACTTTGGGAGCCGCGGTTTGCTGCAAAATGTTGTGCTATGTTGGCAATTTAAGTGCATTTTAATTAATAGATAATGGCATTTGCCCAAGGGTGTTTTTTCTGGCCTTCTTTCTGCAGGTTTTTCCCCTGGTTGCTACTTTGCAGAATTTCAGAAAATGCGCGCTGAGGGTGTCCTTGCCAAATTTGCCATAGCTCGGCTTTACGGGCACTTTGGGAGCCGCGGTTTGCTGCAAAATGTTGTGCTATGTTGGCACTTTAAGTGCATTGTAATTACGAGATGACAGCATTTGCGCCAGGGTGTTTTTTGTGCCCTTCTTTCTGCAGGACTTTCCCCTGGTCGCAAATTTGCAGAATTTTGGAAAATGCGTGCTGAGGGTGTCCTTGCCAAATTTGCCATAGCTCGGCTTTACGGGCACATTGGGAGCTGCGGTTTGCTGCAAAATGTTGTGCTATGTTGGCACTTTAAGTGCTTTCTAATTAATGGATAATGGCATTTGCGCCAGGGTGTTTTTTCTGGCCTTCTTTCTGCAGGTTTTTCCCCTGGTCGCAACTTTGCAGAATTTCAGAAAATGCGCGCTGAGGGTTTCCTTGCCAAATTTCCCATAGCTCGGCTTTACGGGCACTTAGGGAGCCGCGGTTTGCTGCAAAATGTTGTGCTATGTTGGCACTTTAAGTGCATTTTAATTAAGAGATGATGGCATTGGCGCCAGGGTGTTTTTTCTGGCCTTTTTTCTGCAGGATTTTTCCCTGGTCGCAACTTTGCAGAATTTCAGAAAATGGGCGCTGAGGGTGTCCTTGCCAAATTTGCCATAGCTCGGCTTTACGGGCACTTTGGGAGCCGCGGTTTGCTGCAAAATGTTGTGCTATGTTGGCACTTTAAGTGTATTGTAATTAGGAGATGATGGCGTTTGCGCCAGGGTGTTTTTTTTGGCCTTCTTTCTGCAGGACTTTCCCCTGGTCGCAACTTTGCAGAATTTCAGAAAATGCGCGCTGAGGGTGTCCTTGCCAAGTTTGCCATAGCTCGGCTTTACGGGCACATTGGGAGCTGCGGTTTCCTGCAAAATGTTGTGCTATGTTGGAACTTTAAGTGCATTTAAATTAGGAGATAATGGCATTTGCGCCAGGGTGTTTTTTCTGGCCTTCTTTCTGCAGGTTTTTCCCCAGGTCGCATGTTTGCAGAATTTCAGAAAATGCGCGCTGAGGGTGTCCTTGCCAAATTTGCCATAGCTCAGCTTTACGGGCACTTAGGGAGCCGCGGTTTGCTGCACAATGTTGTGCTATGTTGGCACTTTAAGTGCATTGTAATTAGGAGATGATGGCATTTGCGCCAGGGTGTTTTTTCTGGCCTTATTTCTGCAGGACTTACCCCTGGCCGCAACTTTACAGAATTTCAGAAAATGCGCGCTGAGGATGTCCTTGCCAAATTTGCCATAGCTCGGCTTTACGGGCACTTAGGGAGCCGCGGTTTGCTGCAAAATGTTGTGCCATGTTTGCACTTTAAGTGCATTGTAATTAGGAGATAATGGCATTTGCGCCAGGGTGTTTTTTCTGGCCTTCTTTCTGCAGGTTTTTCCCCTGGTCGCAACTTTGCAGAATTTCAGAAAATGCGCGCTGAGGGTGTCCTTCCCAAATTTGCCATAGCTCGGCTTTACGGGCACTTAGGGAGCCGCGGTTTGCTGCAAAATGTTGTACTATGTTGGCACTTTAAGTGCATTTTAATTAGGAGATAATGGCATTTGGGCCAGGGTGTTTTTTCTGGCCTTATTTCTGCAGGTTTCTCCCCTGGTCGCAACTTTGCAGAATTTCAGAAAATGCGCGCTGAGGGTGTCCTTGCCAAATTTGCCATAGCTCGGCTTTACGGGCACTTAGGGAGCCGCGGTTTGCTGCAAAATGTTCCGCTTTGTTAACACTTGAAGTGGATTTTACTTAAGAGATGATGGCATTTGCGCCAGGGTGTTTTTCTGGCCTTCTTTCTGCAGGACTCCCCCCTGCATGCAACTTTACAGAATTTCAGAAAATGCGCGCTGAGGGTGTCCTTGCCAAATTTGCCATAGCTCGGCTTTACGGGCACTTAGGGAGCCGCGGTTTGCTTCAAAATGTTCCGCTTTGTTAACACGTCAAGTTGTTTTTACTTAAGAGATAATGGCATTTGCGCCAGGGTGTTTTTTCTGGCCTTCTTTCTGCAGGTTTTTCCCCTGGTCGCAACTTTGCAGAATTTCAGAAAATGCGCGCTGAGGGTGTCCTTGCCAAATTTGCCATAGCTCGGCTTTACGGGCACTTAGGGAGCCGCGGTTTGCTGCAAAATGTTGTACTATGTTGGCACTTTAAGTGCATTTTAATTAGGAGATGATGGCATTTTGCGCCAGGCTGTTTTTTCTGGCCTTCTTTCTGCAGGACTCTCCCCTGGTCGCAACTTTGCAGAATTTCAGAAAATGCGCGCTAAGGGTGTCCTTGCCAAATTTGCCATAGCTCGGCTTTAGTGGCACTTTGGGAGCCGCGGTTTGCTGCAAAATGTTGTGCTATGTTGGTACTCTAAGTGCTTTCTAATTAGGAGATAATGGCATTTGCGCCAGGGTGTTTTTTCTTGCCTTCTCTCTGCAGGACTTTCCCCTGGTCGCAACTTTGCAGAATTTCAGAAAATGCGCGCTGAGGGTGTCCTTGCCAAATTTGCCATAGCTCGGCTTCACGGGCATTTAGGAAGCCGCGGTTTGCTGCAAAATGTTGTGCTATGATAACACTTCAAGTGCATTCTAAATAGGAGATATTGGCATTTGCGCCAGGGTGTTTTTTCTGGCCTTCTTTCTGCAGGTTTTTCCCCTGGTCGCAACTTTGCAGAATTTCAGAAAATGCGCGCTGCGTTTTTCCTTGCCAAATTTGCCATAGCTCGGCTTTACGGGCACTTAGGGAGCCGCGGTTTGCTGCAAAATGTTGAGCTATGTTGGCACTCCAAGTGCATTCTAATTAGGAGATGATGGCATTTGCGCTAGGGTTTTTTTTCTGGCCTTCTTTCTGCAGGACTTTTCCCTGGTCGCAACTTTGCAGAATTTCAGAAAATGCGCGCTGAGGGTGTCCTTGCCAAATTTGCCATAGCTTGGCTTTACGGGCACTTTGGGAGCCGCGGTTTGCTGCAAAATGTTGTGCTATGTTGGCATTTTAAGTGCATTTTACTTAGGAGATAATGGCATTTGCGCCAGGATGTTTTTTTTGGCCTTCTTTCTGCAGGTTTTTCCCCAGGTCGCAACTTTGCAGAATTTCAGAAAATGCGCGCTGCGGGTGTCCTTGCCAAATTTGCCATAGCTCGGCTTTACGGGCACTTAGGGAGCCCCGGTTTGCTGCAAAATGTTGAGCTATGTTGGCACTTGAAGTGCATTGTAATTAGGATATGATGAGATTTGCGCCAGGGTCCTTTGTTTGGCCTTCTTTCTGCAGGACTTTTCCCTGGTCGCAACTTTGCAGAATTTCAGAAAATGCGCGCTGAGGGTGTCCTTGCCAAATTTGCCATAGCTCGGCTTTACGGCCACTTTGGGAGCCGCGGTTTGCTGCAAAATGTTGTGCTATGTTGGCATTTTAAGTGCATTTAACTTAGGAGATAATGGCATCTGTGCCAGGGTGTTTTTTCTGGCTTTCTTTCTGCAGGTTTTTCCCCTGGTGGCAACTTTGCAGAATTTCAGAAAATGCGCGCTGAGGGTGTCCTTGCCAAATTTGCCATAGCTCGGCTTTACGGGCACTTAGGGAGCCGCGGTTTGCTGCAAAATGTTGTGCTATGCTGGCACTTAAGTCCCATTGTAATTAAGAGAAAATGGCATTTGCCCCAGGGTGTTTTTTCTGGCCTTCTTTCTGCACGTTTTTCCAATGGTCGCAACTTTGCAGAATTTCAGAAAATGCGCGCTGAGGGTGTCCTTGCCAAATTTGCCATAGCTCGGTTTTACCGGCACTTAGGGAGCCGCGGTTTGCTGCAAAAGGTTGTGCTATGTTGGCACTTCAAGTGCATTTTAATTAGGAGATGATGGCATTTGCGCCAGGGTGTTTTTTCTGGCTTCTTTCTGCAGGTTTTTCCCCTGGTCGCAACTTTGCAGAATTTAAGAAAATGCGCACTGAGGGTGTCCTTGCCAAATTTGCCATAGCTCGGCTTTACGGGCACTTAGGGAGCCGCGGTTTGCTGCAAAATGTTGTGCTATCTTGGCACTTGAAGTGCATTCTAATTAGGAGATAATGGCACTTGCGCCAGGGTGTTTTTTTCTGGCCTTCTTTCTGCAGGACTTTCCCCCGGTCGCAACTTTGCAGAGTTTTAGAAAATGCGCGCTGAGGGTGTCCTTGCCAAATTTGCCATAGCTCGGCTTTACGGGCACTTAGGGAGCCGCGGTTTGCTGCAGAATGTTATGCTATGTTGGCACTTTAAGTGCATTTAAACTAAGAGATAATGACATTTGCCCCAGGGTTTTTTTTCTGGCCTTCTTTCTGCAGGACTTTCCCCTGGTCGCAACCTTGCAGAATTTCAGAAAATGCGCGCTGAGGGTTTCCTTGCCAAATTTGCCATAGCTCGGGTTTACGGGCACTTAGGGAGCGGCGGTTTGCTGCAAGATGTTGTGGTATGTTGGCACTTTAAGTGCATTCTAATTAAGAGATAATGGCACTTGCGCCAGGGTGTTTTTTCTGGCCTTCTTTCTGATGGACTTTCCCCTGGTCGCAACTTTGCAGAATTTCAGAAAATGCGCGCTGAGGGTGTCCTTGCCAAATTTGCCATAGCTTGGCTTTACGAGCACTTTGGGAGCCGCGGTTTGCTGCAAAATGTTGTGCTATGTTGGCACTTCAAGTGCAATTTAGTTAAGAGATAATGGAATTTGCGCTAGGGTGTTTTTTCTGGCTTTCTTTCTGCAGGTTTTTTCCCTGGTCGCAACTTTGCAGAATTTCAGAAAATGCGCGTTGAGGGTGTCCTTGCCAAATTTGCCATAGCTCGGCTTTACCGGCACTTAGTGAGCCGCGGTTTGCTGCAAAATGTTGTGCTATGTTGGCACTTAAGTGCATTGTAATTACGAGATGATGGCATTTGCGCAAGGGTGTTTTTTCTGGCCTTCTTTCTGCACGTTTTTCCAATGGTCGCAACTTTGCAGAATTTCAGAAAATGCACGCTGAGGGTGTCCTTGCCAAATTTGCCATAGCTCGGTTTTACGGGCACTTACCAAGCCGCGGTTTGCTGCAAAATGTTGTGCTATGTTGGCACTTCAAGTGCATTTTAATTATGAGATGATGGCATTTGCGCCAGGGTGTTTTTTTTGGCCTTCTTTCTGCAGGACTTTCCTCTGGTCGCAACTTTGCAGAATTTCAGAAAATGCGCGCTGAGGGTGTCCTTGCCAAATTTGCCATAGCTCGGCTTCACGGGCACTTTGGGAGCCCCGGTTTGCTGCAAAATATTGTGCTATGTTGGCACTTGAAGTGCATTCTAATTAGGAGATAATGGCATTTGCGCCAAGGTGTTTTTTCTGGCCTTCTTTCTGCAGGACATTTCCCTTGTCGCAACTTTGCAGAATTTCAGAAAATGCGCGCTGAGGGTGTCCTTGCCAAATTTGCCATAGTTTGGGTTTACGGGCACTTAGGGAGCCGCGGTTTGCTGCAAAATGGTTTGCTTTGTTAGCACTTTAAGTGCATTCTATTTAGCAGATAATGGCATTTGCGCCAGGGTGTTTTTTCTGGCCTTCTTTCTGCAGGTTTTTTCCCTGGTCGCAACTTTGCAGAATTTCAGAAAATGCGCGCTGAGGGTGTCCTTGCCAAATTTGCCATAGCTCGGTTTTACGGGCACTTACCAAGCCGCGGTTTGCTGCAAAATGTTGTGCTATGTTGGCACTTCAAGTGCATTTTAATTATGAGATGATGGCATTTGCGCCAGGGTGTTTTTTTTGGCCTTCTTTCTGCAGGACTTTCCTCTGGTCGCAACTTTGCAGAATTTCAGAAAATGCGCGCTGAGGGTGTCCTTGCCAAATTTGCCATAGCTCGGCTTCACGGGCACTTTGGGAGCCCCGGTTTGCTGCAAAATATTGTGCTATGTTGGCACTTGAAGTGCATTTTAATTAGGAGATAATGGCATTTGCGCCAAGGTGTTTTTTCTGGCCTTCTTTCTGCAGGACATTTCCCTTGTCGCAACTTTGCAGAATTTCAGAAAATGCGCGCTGAGGGTGTCCTTGCCAAATTTGCCATAGTTTGGGTTTACGGGCACTTAGGGAGCCGCGGTTTGCTGCAAAATGGTTTGCTTTGTTAGCACTTTAAGTGCATTCTATTTAGCAGATAATGGCATTTGCGCCAGGGTGTTTTTTCTGGCCTTCTTTCTGCAGGTTTTTTCCCTGGTCGCAACTTTGCAGAATTTCAGAAAATGCGCGCTGAGGGTGTCCTTGCCAAATTTCCCATAGCTCGGCTTTACAGGCACTTAGGGAGCCGCGGTTTGCTGCAAAATGTTGTGCTATGTTGTCACTTTCAGTGCATTCTATTTAGGAGATGATGGCATTTGCGCCAGGTTTTTTTTTCTGGCCTTCTTTCTGCAGGTTTTTTCCCTGGTCGCAACTTTGCAGAATTTCAGAAAATGCGCGCTGAGGGTGTCCTTGCCAAATTTGCCGTAGCTCGGCTTTACGGGCACTTTGGGAGCCGCGGTTTGCTGAAAATGTTGTGCTATGTTGGCACTTGAAGTGCATTTTCATTAGGAAATGATGGCATTTGCGCCAGGGTGCTTTTTCTGGCCTTCTTTCTGCAGGTTTTTCCCCTGGTCGCAACTTTGCAGAATTTCAGAAAATGCGCGCTGAGGGTGTCCTTGCCAACTTTGCCATAGCTCGGTTTTACGGGCACTTAGGGAGCCGCGGTTTGCTGCAAAATGTTTTGCTATGTTGGCACTTGAAGTGCATTAAAATTAAGAGATGATGACATTTGCGCCAGGGTGTTTTTTCTGACCCTCTTTCTGCAGAACTTTTTCCTGATCGCAACTTTGCAGAATTTCAGAAAATGCGCGCTGAGGGTGTTTTTGCCAAATTTGCCATAGCTCGGCTTTACGGGCACTTTGGGAGCCGCGGTTTGCTGCAAAATTTTGTGCTATGCTGGCACTTTAAGTGCATTTGACTTAGGAGATAATGGCATTTGCGCCAGGGTGTTTTTTCTGGCCTTCTTTCTGCAGGACTTTCCCCTGGTCGCAACTTTGCAGAATTTCAGAAAATGCGCGCTGTGGGTGTCCTTGCTAAATTTGCCATAGCTCGGCTTTACGGGCACTTAGGGAGCCGCGGTTTGCTACAAAATGTTGTACTATGTTAGCACTTCAAGTGCATTTTAATTAGGAGATAATGGCATTTGCGCCAGGGTGTTGTTTCTGGCGTTCTTTCTGCAGGTTTTTCCCCTGGTCGGAACTGTGCAGAATTTCAGAAAATGCGCGCTGAGGGTGTCCTTGCCAAATTTGCCATAGCTCGGCTTTACCGGCACTTAGAGAGCCGCGGTTTGCTGCAAAATGTTGTGCTATGTTGGCACGTTAAGTGCATTTTAATTAAGAGATAATGGCATATGCGCCAGGGTGTTTTTTCTGGCCTTCTTTCTGCAGGACTTTCCCCTGGTTGCAACTTTGCAGAATTTCAGAAAATGCGCGCTGAGGGTGTCCTTGCCAAATTTACCATAGCTCGGCTTTACGTGCACTTTGGGAGCCGCGATTTGCTGCAAAATGTTGTGCTATTTTGGCACTTTAAGTGCATCTTAATTAGGAAATAATGACATTTGCGCCAGGGTGCTTTTTCTGGCCTTCTTTCTGCAGGTTTGTACCCTGGTCGCAACTGTGCAGAATTTCAGAAAATGCGCGCTGAGGGTGTCCTTGCCAAATTTACTATAGCTCGGCTTTACGGGGACTTTGGGAGCCGCGGTTTGCTGCAAAATGTTGTGCTATGTTGGCACTTTAAGTGCATTTTACTTAGGAGATAATGGCATTTGCGCCAGGGTGTTTTTTCTGGCCTTCTTTCTCCAGGTTTTTCCTCTGGTCGCAACTTTGCAGAATTTCAGAAAATGCGCGTTGAGGGTGTCCTTGCCAAATTTGCCATAGCTCGGCTTTACGGGCACTTAGGGAGCCGCGGTTTGCTGGAAAATGTTGTGCTATGTTAAAACTTTAAGTGCATTCTAATTAGGAGATAATGCCATTTGCGCGAGGGTGTTTTTTCTGGCCTTCTTTCTGCAGGACTTTCCCCTGGTCGCAACTTTGGAGAATTTCAGAAAATGCGCGCTGAGGGAGTCCTTGCCAAATTTGCCATAGCTCGGCTTTACGGGCACTTAGGGAGCCGCGCTTTGCTGCAAAATGTTGTGCTATGTTGGCACTTTAAGTGCATTTTAATAAAGAGATAATGGCATTTGCGCCAGGGTGTTTTTTTGGCCTTCTTTCTGCAAGACTTTCCCCTGCTCGCAACTTTGCCGAATTTCAGAAAATGCGCGCTGAGGGTGTCCTTGCCAAATTTGCCATAGCTCGGCTTTACAGGCACTTAGGGAGCCGCGGTTTGCTGCAAAATGTTGTGGTATGATAGCACTTGAAGTGCATTTAAATTAGGAGATAATGGCATTTGCGCGAGGTTGTCTTTTCTGGCCTTTTTTCTGCAGGCTTTTCACCTGGTCGCAACTTTGCAGAATTTCAGAAAATGCGCGCTGAGGGTGTCCTTGCCAAATTTGCCATAGCTCGGCTTTACG
Organism: Micromussa lordhowensis; assembly: GCA_964020085.1. Lineage (NCBI taxonomy): Eukaryota > Metazoa > Cnidaria > Anthozoa > Scleractinia > Lobophylliidae > Micromussa > Micromussa lordhowensis. Next base: position 1,089,431 of record CAXHUQ010000601.1, on the reverse strand, counting down.
GGCAGTTAGGGAGCCGCGGTTTGCTGCAAAATGTTGTGCTATGTTGGCACTTCAAGTGCATTCTAATTAAGAGATGATGGCATTTGCGCCAGGGTGTTTTTTCTGGCCTTCTTTCTGCAGGACTTTCCCCTGGTCGCATCTTTGCAGAATTTCAGAAAATGCGCGCTAAAGGTGTCCTTGCCAAATTTGCCATAGCTCGGCTTTAGTGGCACTTTGGGAGCCGCGGTTTGCTGCAAAATAATGTGCTATGTTAGTACTCTAAGTGCATTTTAATTAGGAGATAATGGCATTTGCGCCAGGGTGTTTTTTCTGGCCTTCTTTCTGCAGGTTTTTCCCCAGGTCGCTACTTTGCAGAATTTCAGAAAATGCGCGCTGCGGGTGTCCTTGCCAAATTTGCCATACCTCGGCTTTACGGGCACTTTGGGAGCCGCGGTTTGCTGCAAAATGTTGTGCTATGTTGGCATTATAAGTGCATTTCACTTAGGAGATAATGGCATTTGTGCCAGGGTGTTTTTTCTGGCCTTCTTTCTGCAGGTTTTTTCCCTGGTTGCAACTTTGCAGAATTTCAGAAAACGCGCGCTGGGGGTCCCCTTGGCAAATTTAACATAGCTCGGCTCCACGGGCACTTTAATAGGCGCGGTTTGCAGCAAAATGTTGTGCTAGGTTATAACTTGAAGGAAATTTTAGTTAGAACATGATGGCATTCGCGCCAGGGTGTTTTTTCTGGCCTTCTTTTTGCAGGAGTTTGCCCTGGTCCCAACTTTGCAGAATTTCAGAAAACGCGCGCTGGGGGTCCCCTTGGCAAATTTGACATAGCTCGGCTCCACGGACACTTTAAGAGGCGCGATTTGCAGCAAAATGTTGTGCTAGGTTGGCACTTGAAGGAAATCCTAGTTAAAACATGATGGCATTCGCGCCAGGGTGTTTTTTCTGGCCTTGTTTTTGCAGGAGTTTGCCCTGGTCCCAACTTTGTAGAATTTCAGAAAACGCGCGCTGGGGGTCCCCTTGGCAAATTTAACATAGCTCGGCTCCACGGGCACTTTAATAGGCGCGGTTTGCAGCAAAATGTTGTGCTTGGTTGGCACTTGAAGGAAATGCTAGTTAGAACATGATAGCATTCGCGCCAGGGTGTTTTTTCTGGCCTTCTTTTTGCAGGAGTTTGCCCTGGTCCCAACTTTGCAGAATTTCAGAAAACGCGCGCTGGGGGTCCCCTTGGCAAATTTGACATAGCTCGGCTCCACGGGCACTTTAAGAGGCGCGGTTTGCAGCAAAATGTTGTGCTAGGTTGACACTTGAAGGACATTGCAGTTAGATCATGATGGCATTCCCGCCAGGGTGTTTTTTCTGGCCTTCTTTTTGCAGCAGTTTGCCCTGGTCCCAACTTTGCAGAATTTCAGAAAACGCGCGCTGGGGTCCCCTTGGCAAATTTGACATAACTCGGCTCCACGGGCACTTTAAGAGGCGCGGTTTGCAGCAAAATGTTGTGCTAGGTTGACACTTGAAGGACATTGCAGTTAGAACATGATGGCATTCCCGCCAGGGTGTTTTTTCTGGCCTTCTTTTTGCAGGAGTTTGCCCTGGTCCCAACTTTGCAGAATTTCAGAAAACGCGCGCTGGGGGTCCCCTTGGCAAATTCTAAATAGCTCGGCTCCACGGGCACTTTAAGAGGCGCGGTTTGCAGCAAAATGTTGTGCTAGGTTGGCACTTGAAGGAAATTGTAGTTAGAACATGATGGCATTCGCGCCAGGGTGTTTTTTCTGGCCTTCTTTTTGCAGGAGTTTGCCCTGGTCCCAACTTTGCAGAATTTCAGAAAACGCGCGCTGGGGGTTCCCTTGGCAAATTTGACATAGCTCGGCTCCACGGGCACTTTAAGAGGCGCGGTTTGCAGCAAAATGTTGTGCTAGGTTGGCACTTGAAGGAAATGCTAGTTAGAACATGATGCCATTCGCGCCAGGGTGTTTTTTCTGGCCTTCTTTTTGCAGGAGTTTGCCCTGGTCTCAACTTTGCAGAATTTTAGAAAACGCGCCCTGGGGGTCCCCTTGGCAAATTTGAAATACCTCGGCTCCACGGGCACTTTAAGAGGCGCGGTTTTAAGCAAAATGTTGTGCGGAGTTGGCACTTGAAGGAAATTTAAGTTAAAACATGATGGCATTCGCGCCAGGGTGTTTTTTCTGGCCTTCTTTTTGCAGGAGTTTGCCCTGGTCCCAACTTTGCAGAATTTCAGAAAACGCGCGCTGGAGGTCCGCTTGGCAAATTTGACATAGCTCGGCTCCACGGGCACTTTAAGAGGCGCGGTTTGCCGCAAAATGTTGTGCTAGGTTGGCACTTGAAGGAAATGGTAGTTAAAACATGATGGCATTCGCGCCAGGGTGTTTTTTCTGGCCTTGTTTTTGCAGGAGTTTGCCCTGGTCCCAACTTTGTAGAATTTCAGAAAACGCGCGCTGGGGGTCCCCTTGGCAAATTTAACATAGCTCGGCTCCACGGGCACTTTAATAGGCGCGGTTTGCAGCAAAATGTTGTGCTAGGTTGGCACTTGAAGGAAATGCTAGTTAGAACATGATGGCATTCGCGCCAGGGTGTTTTTTCTGGCCTTCTTTTTGCAGGAGTTTGCCCTGGTCCCAACTTTGCAGAATTTCAGAAAACGCGCGCTGGGGGTCCCCTTGGCAAATTTGACATAGCTCGGCTCCACGGACACTTTAAGAGGCGCGGTTTGCAGCAAAATGTTGTGCTAGGTTGGCACTTAAAGGAAATTCTAGTTAAAACATGATGGCATTCGCGCCAGGGTGTTTTTTCTGGCCTTCTTTTTGCAGGAGTTTGCCCTGGTCCCAACTTTGCAGAATTTCAGAAAACGCGCGCTAAGGGGGTTATCTTGGCAAATTTGAATTAGCTCGGCTCCACGGGCACTTTAAGGGGCGCGGTTTGCAGCAAAATGTTGTGCTAGGTCGGCACTTGAAGGAAATCCTAGTTAGAACATGATGGCATTCGCGCCAGGGTGTTTTTTGTGGCCTTCTTTTTGCAGGAGTTTGCCCTGGTCCCAACTTTGCAGAATTTCAGAAAACGCGCGCTGGGGGTCCCCTTGGCAAATTTGACATAGCTCGGCTCCACGGGCACTTTAAGAGGCGCGGTTTGCAGCAAAATTTTGTGCTAGGTTGGCACTTGAAGGAAATCGTAGTTAGAACATGATGGCATTCGCGCCAGGGTGTTTTTTCTGGCCTTCTTTTTGCAGGAGTTTGCCCTGGTCCCAACTTTGCAGAATTTCAGAAAACGCGCGCTGGGGGTCCCCTTGGCAAATTTAACATAGCTCGGCTCCACGGGCACTTTAATAGGCGCGGTTTGCAGCAAAATGTTGTGCTAGGTTATAACTTGAAGGAAATTTTAGTTAGAACATGATGGCATTCGCGCCAGGGTGTTTTTTCTGGCCTTCTTTTTGCAGGAGTTTGCCCTGGTCCCAACTTTGCAGAATTTCAGAAAACGCGCGCTGGGGGTCCCCTTGGCAAATTTGACATAGCTCGGCTCCACGGACACTTTAAGAGGCGCGATTTGCAGCAAAATGTTGTGCTAGGTTGGCACTTAAAGGAAATCCTAGTTAAAACATGATGGCATTCGCGCCAGGGTGTTTTTTCTGGCCTTCTTTTTGCAGGAGTTTGCGCTGGTCCCAACTTTGCAGAATTTCAGAAAACGCGCGCTAAGGGGGTTATCTTGGCAAATTTGACATAGCTCGGCTCCACGGGCACTTTAAGAGGCGCGGTTTGCAGCAAAATGTTGTGCTAGGTTGGCACTTGAAGGAAATTCTAGTTAGAACATGATGGCATTCGCGCCAGGGTGTTTTTTCTGGCCTTCTTTTTGCAGGAGTTTGCCCTGGTCCCAACTTTGCAGAATTTCAGAAAACGCGCGCTAAGGGGGTTACCTTGGCAAATTTGACATAGCTCGGCTCCACGGGCACTTTAAGAGGCGCGGTTTGCAGCAAAATGTTGTGGTAGGTTGGCACTTGAAGGAAATAATAGTTCGAACATGATGGCATGCGCGCCAGGGTGTTTTTTCTGGCCTTCTTTTTGCAGGAGTTTGCCCTGGTCCCAACTTTGCAGAATTTCAGAAAACGCGCGCTGGGGGTCCCCTTGGCAAATTTGACATAGCTCGGCTCCACGGGCACTTTAAGAGGCGCGGTTTGCAGCAAAATGTTGTGCTAGGTTGGCACTTGAAGGAAATCTTAGTTAGAACATGATGGCATTCGCGCCAGGGTGTTTTTTCTGGCCTTCTCTTTGCAGGAGTTTGCCCTGGTCCCAACTTTGGAGAATTTCAGAAAACGCGCGCTGGGGGTCCCCTTGGCAAATTTAACATAGCTCGGCTCCACGGGCACTTTAATAGGCGCGGTTTGCAGCAAAATGTTGTGCTAGGTTATAACTTGAAGGAAATCCTAGTTAAAACATGATGGCATTCGCGCCAGGGTGTTTTTTCTGGCCTTCTTTTTGCAGGAGTTTGCCCTTGTCCCAACTTTGCAGAATTTCAGAAAACGCGCGCTGGGGGTCCCCTTGGCAAATTTGACATAGCTCGGCTCCACGGACACTTTAAGAGGCGCGGTTTGCAGCAAAATGTTGTGCTGGGTTGGCACTTAAAGGAAATCGTAGTTAAAACATGATGGCATTCGCGCCAGGGTGTTTTTTCTGGCCTTCTTTTTGCAGGAGTTTGCCCTGGTCCCAACTTTGCAGAATTTCAGAAAACGCGCGCTAAGGGGGTTATCTTGGCAAATTTGACATAGCTCGGCTCCACGGGCACTTTAAGAGGCGCGGTTTGCAGCAAAATGTTGTGCTAGGTTGGCACTTGAAGGAAATTCTAGTTAAAACATGATGGCATTCGCGCCAGGGTGTTTTTTCTGGCCTTCTTTTTGCAGGAGTTTGCCCTGGTCCCAACTTTGCAGAATTTCAGAAAACGCGCGCTAAGGGGGTTACCTTGGCAAATTTGACATAGCTCGGCTCCACGGGCACTTTAAGAGGCGCGGTTTGCAGCAAAATGTTGTGGTAGGTTGGCACTTGAAGGCAATAATAGTTCGAACATGATGGCATGCGCGCCAGGGTGTTTTTTCTGGCCTTCTTTTTGCAGGAGTTTGCCCTGGTCCCAACTTTGCAGAATTTCAGAAAACGCGCGCTGGGGGTCCCCTTGGCAAATTTGACATAGCTCGGCTCCACGGGCACTTTAAGAGGCGCGGTTTGCAGCAAAATGTTGTGCTAGGTTGGCACTTGAAGGAAATTTTAGTTAGAACATGATGGCATTCGCGCCAGGGTGTTTTTTCTGGCCTTCTCTTTGCAGGAGTTTGCCCTGGTCCCAACTTTGGAGAATTTCAGAAAACGCGCGCTGGGGGTCCCCTTGGCAAATTTAACATAGCTCGGCTCCACGGGCACTTTAATAGGCGCGGTTTGCAGCAAAATGTTGTGCTAGGTTATAACTTGAAGGAAATCCTAGTTAAAACATGATGGCATTCGCGCCAGGGTGTTTTTTCTGGCCTTCTTTTTGCAGGAGTTTGCCCTTGTCCCAACTTTGCAGAATTTCAGAAAACGCGCGCTGGGGGTCCCCTTGGCAAATTTGACATAGCTCGGCTCCACGGACACTTTAAGAGGCGCGGTTTGCAGCAAAATGTTGTGCTGGGTTGGCACTTAAAGGAAATCCTAGTTAAAACATGATGGCATTCGCGCCAGGGTGTTTTTTCTGGCCTTATTTTTGCAGGAGTTTGCCCTGGTCCCAACTTTGCAGAATTTCAGAAAACGCGCGCTAAGGGGGTTATCTTGGCAAATTTGACATAGCTCGGCTCCACGGGCACTTTAAGAAGCGCGGTTTGCAGCAAAATGTTGTGCTAGGATGGCACTTGAAGGAAATTTTAGTTAGAACATGATGGCATTCGCGCCAGGGTGTTTTTTCTGGCCTTCTTTTTGCAGGAGTTTGCCCTGGTCCCAACTTTGCAGAATTTCAGAAAACGCGCGCTAAGGGGGTTACCTTGGCAAATTTGACATAGCTCGGCTCCACGGGCACTTTAAGAGGCGCGGTTTGCAGCAAAATGTTGTGGTAGGTTGGCACTTGAAGGCAATAATAGTTCGAACATGATGGCATGCGCGCCAGGGTGTTTTTTCTGGCCTTCTTTTTGCAGGAGTTTGCCCTGGTCCCAACTTTGCAGAATTTCAGAAAACGCGCGCTGGGGGTCCCCTTGGAAAATTTGACATAGCTCGGCTCCACGGGCACTTTAAGAGGCGCAATTTGCAGCAAAATGTTGTGCTAGGTTGGCACTTGAAGGAAATCCTAGTTAGAACATGATGGCATTCGCGCCAGGGTGTTTTTTCTGGCCTTCTTTTTGCAGGAGTTTGCCCTGGTCCCAACTTTGCAGAATTTCAGAAAACGCGCGCTGGGGGTCCCCTTGGCAAATTTGACATAGCTCGGCTCCACGGGCACTTTAAGAGGCGCGGTTTGCAGCAAAATGTTGTGCTAGGTTGGCACTTGAAGGAAATTTTGGTTACAACATGATGGCGTTCGCGCCAGGGTGTTTTTTCTGGCCTTCTTTTTGCAGGAGTTTGCCCTGGTCCCAACTTTGGAGAATTTTAGAAAACGCGCGCTGGGAGTCCCCTTGGCAAATTTGACATAGCTCGGCTCCACGGGCACTTTAAGAGGCGCGATTTGCAGCAAAATGTTTTGCTAGGTTGGAACTTGAAGGAAAACCTAGTTAAAACATGATGGCACTCGCGCCAGGGTGTTTTTTCTGGCCTTGTTTTTGCAGGAGTTTGCCCTGGTCCCAACTTTGCAGAATTTCAGAAAACGCGCGCTGGGGGTCCCCTTGGAAAATTTGACATAGCTCGGCTCCACGGGCACTTTAAGAGGCGCGGTTTGCAGCAAAATGTTGTGCTAGGTTGGCACTTGAAGGAAATCCTAGTTAGAACATGATGGCATTCGCGCCAGGGTGTTTTTTCTGGCCTTCTTTTTGCAGGAGTTTGCCCTGGTCCCAACTTTGCAGAATTTCAGAAAACGCGCGCTGGGGGTCCCCTTGGCAAATTTGACATAGCTCGGCTCCACGGGCACTTTAAGAGGCGCGGTTTGCAGCAAAATGTTGTGCTAGGTTGGCACTTGAAGGAAATTTTGGTTACAACATGATGGCGTTCGCGCCAGGGTGCTTTTCTGGCCTTCTTTTTGCAGGAGTTTGCCCTGGTCCCAACTTTGGAGAATTTTAGAAAACGCGCGCTGGGAGTCCCCTTGGCAAATTTGACATAGCTCGGCTCCACGGGCACTTTAAGAGGCGCGATTTGCAGCAAAATGTTTTGCTAGGTTGGAACTTGAAGGAAAACCTAGTTAAAACATGATGGCACTCGCGCCAGGGTGTTTTTTCTGGCCTTGTTTTTGCAGGAGTTTGCCCTGGTCCCAACTTTGCAGAATTTCAGAAAACGCGCGCTGGGGGTCCCCTTGGCAAATTTGACATATTTCGGCTCCACGGGCACTTTAAGAGGCGCGGTTTGCCGCAAAATGTTGTGCTAGGTTGGCACTTGAAGGAAATGGTAGTTAGATCATGATGGCATTCGCGCCCGGGTGTTTTTTCTGGCCTTCTTTTTGCAAGAGTTTGCCCTGGTTCCAACTTTGCAGAATTTTAGAAAACACGCGCTGGGGGTCCCCTTGGCAAATTTGACATAACTCGGCTCCACGGGCACTTTAAGAGGCGCGGTTTGCAGCAAAATGTTGTGCTAGGTTGGCACTTGAAGGAAATTTTAGTTACAACATGATGGCGTTCGCGCCAGGGTGTTTTTTCTGGCCTTCTTTTTGCAGGAGTTTGCCCTGGTCCCAACTTTGCAGAATTTCAGAAAACATGCGCTGGGGGTCCCCTTGGCAAATTTGACATAAATCGGCTCCACGGGCACTTTAAGAGGCGCGGTTTGCAGCAAAATGTTGTGCTAGGTTGGCACTTGAAGGAAATTTTAGTTAGAACATGATGGCATTCGCGCCAGGGTGTTTTTTCTGGCCTTCTGTTTGCAGGAGTTTGCCCTGGTCCCAACTTTGCAGAATTTCAGAAAACGCGCGCTAAGGGGGTTACCTTGGCAAATTTGACATAGCTCGGCTCCACGGGCACTTTAAGAGGCGCAGTTTGCAGCAAAATGTTGTGGTAGGTTGGCACTTGAAGGCAATAATAGTTCGAACATGATGGCATTCGCGCCAGGGTGTTTTTTCTGGCCTTCTTTTTGCAGGAGTTTGCCCTGGTCCCAACTTTGCAGAATTTCAGAAAACGCGCGCTGGGGGTCCCCTTGGCAAATTTGACATAGCTCGGCTCCACGGGCACTTTAAGAGGCGCGGTTTGCAGCAAAATGTTGTGCTAGGTTGGCACTTGAAGGAAATGGTAGTTAGATTATGATGGCATTCGCGCCCGGGTGTTTTTTCTGGCCTTCTTTTTGCAGGAGTTTGCCCTGGTCCCAACTTTGCAGAATTTTAGAAAACACGCGCTGGGGGTCCCCTTGGCAAATTTGACATAGCTCGGCTCCACGGGCACTTTAAGAGGCGCGGTTTGCAGCAAAATGTTGTGCTAGGTTGGCACTTGAAGGAAATTTTAGTTACAACATGATGACGTTCGCGCCAGGGTGTTTTTTCTGGCCTTCTTTTTGCAGGAGTTTGCCCTGGTCCCAACTTTGCAGAATTTCAGAAAACGCGCGCTGGGGGTCCCCTTGGCAAATTTGACATAAATTGGCTCCACGGGCACTTTAAGAGGCGCGGTTTGCAGCAAAATGTTGTGCTAGGTTGGCACTTGAAGGAAATTTTAGTTAGAACATGATGGCATTCGCGCCAGGGTGTTTTTTCTGGCCTTCTTTTTGCAGGAGTTTGCCCTGGTCCCAACTTTGGAGAATTTCAGAAAACGCGCGCTGGGGGTCCCCTTGGCAAATTTGACATAGCTCGGCTCCACGGGCACTTTAAGAGGCGCGGTTTGCAGCAAAATGTTTTGCTAGGTTGGAACTTGAAGGAAATCTTAGTTAAAACATGATGGCATTCGCGGCAAGGTGTTTTTTCTGGCCTTGTTTTTGCAGGAGTTTGCCCTGGTCCCAACTTTGCAGAATTTCAGAAAACGCGCGCTGGGGGTCCCCTTGGCAAATTTGACATAGCTCGGCTCCACGGGCACTTTAAGAGGCGCGGTTTGCAGCAAAATGTTGTGCTAGGTTGGCACTTAAAAGAAATGGTAGTTAGATCATGATGGCATTCGCGCCCGGGTGTTTTTTCTGGCCTTCTTTTTGCAGGAGTTTGTTCTGGTCCCAACTTTGCAGAATTTCAGAAAACGCGCGCTGGTGGTCCCCTTGGCAAATTTGACATAGCTCGGCTCCACGGGCACTTTAAGAGGCGCGGTTTGCAGCAAAATGTTGTGCTAGGTTATAACTTGAAGGAAATTCTAGTTAGAACATGATGGCATTCGCGCCAGGGTGTTTTTTCTGGCCTTCTTTTTGCAGGAGTTTGCCCTGGTCCCAACTTTGCAGAATTTCAGAAAACGCGCGCTGGGGGTCCCCTTGGCAAATTTGACATAGCTCGGCTCCACGGGCACTTTAAGAGGCGCGGTTTGCAGCAAAATGTTGTGCTAGGTTGGCACTTGAAGGAAATTCTAGTTAGACGATGATGGCATTCGCGCCAGGGTGTTTTTTCTGGCCTTCTTTTTGCAGGAGTTTGCCTTGGTCCCAACTTTGCAGAATTTCAGAAAACGCGCGCTGGGGGTCCCCTTGGCAAATTTGACATAGCTCGGCTCCACGGACACTTTAAGAGGCGCAGTTTGCAGCAAAATGTTGTGCTAGGTTGGCACTTAAAGGAAATGGTAGTTAGATGATGATGGCATTCGCGCCCGGGTGTTTTTTTTGGCCTTCTTTTTGCAGGAGTTTGCCCTGGTCCCAACTTTGCAGAATTTTAGAAAACACGCGCTGGGGGTCCCCTTGGCAAATTTGACATAGCTCGGCTCCACGGGCACTTTAAGAGGCGCAGTTTGCAGCAAAATGTTGTGCTAGGTTGGCACTTGAAGGAAATTTTAGTTACAACATGATGGCATTCGCGCCAGGGTGTTTTTTCTTGCCTTCTTTTTGCAAGAGTTTGCCCTGGTCCCAACTTTGCAGAATTTCAGAAAACGCGCGCTGGGGGTCCCCTTGGCAAATTTGACATAGCTCGGCTCCACGGGCACTTTAAGAGGCGCGGTTTGCAGCAAAATGTTGTGCTAGGTTGGCACTTGAAGGAAATTCTAGTTAGACGATGATGGCATTCGCGCCAGGGTGTTTTTTCTGGCCTTCTTTTTGCAGGAGTTTGCCTTGGTCCCAACTTTGCAGAATTTCAGAAAACGCGCGCTGGGGGTCCCCTTGGCAAATTTGACATAGCTCGGCTCCACGGACACTTTAAGAGGCGCAGTTTGCAGCAAAATGTTGTGCTAGGTTGGCACTTGAAGGAAATTTTAGTTAGAACATGATGGCATTCGCGCCAGGGTGTTTTTTCTGGCCTTCTTTTTGCAAGAGTTTGCCCTGGTCCCAACTTTGCAGAATTTCAGAAAACGCGCGCTGGGGGTCCCCTTGGCAAATTTGACATAGCTCGGCTCCACGGGCACTTTAAGAGGCGCGGTTTGCAGCAAAATGTTGTGCTAGGTTGGCACTTGAAGGAAATCCTAGTTAGAACATGATGGCATTCGCGCCAGGGTGTTTTCTCTGGCCTTCTTTTTGCAGGAGTTTGCCCTGGTCCCAACTTTGCAGAATTTCAGAAAACGCGCGCTGGGGGTCCCCTTGGCAAATTTGACATAGCTCGGCTCCACGGGCACTTTAAGAGGCGCGGTTTGCAGCAAAATGTTGTGCTAGGTTGGCACTTGAAGGAAATCTTAGTTAGAACATGATGGCATTCGCGCCAGGGTGTTTTTTGTGGCCTTCTTTTTGCAGGAGTTTGCCTTGGTCCCAACTTTGCAGAATTTCAGAAAACGCGCGCTGGGGGTCCCCTTGGTAAATTTGACATAGCTCGGCTCCACGGACACTTTAAGAGGCGCGGTTTGCAGCAAGATGTTGTGCTAGGTTGGCTCTTGAAGGAAATTTTAGTTAGAACATGATGGCATTCGCGCCAGGGTGTTTTTTGTGGCCTTCTTTTTGCAGGAGTTTGCCCTGGTCCCAACTTTGCAGAATTTCAGAAAACGCGCGCTGGGGGTCCCCTTGGCAAATTTGACATAGCTCGGCTCCACGGGCACTTTAAGAGGCGCGGTTTGCAGCAAAATGTTGTGCTAGGTTGGCACTTGAAGGAAATTTTAGTTAGAACATGATGGCATTCGCGCCAGGGTGTTTTTTGTGGCCTTCTTTTTGCAGGAGTTTGCCCTGGTCCCAACTTTGCAGAATTTCAGAAAACGCGCGCTAGGGGTCCCCTTGGCAAATTTGACATAGCTCGGCTCCACGGGCACTTTAAGAGGGGCGGTTTGCAGCAAAATGTTGTGCTAGGTTGGCACTTGAAGGAAATTTTAGTAAAAACATGATGGCATTCGCGCCAGGGTGTTTTTTCTGGCCTTCTTTTTGCAGCAGTTTGCCCTGGTCCCAACTTTGCAGAATTTCAGAAAACGCGCGCTGGGGTTCCCCTTGGCAAATTTGACATAGCTCGGCTCCACGGGCACTTTAAGAGGCGCGGTTTGCAGCAAAATGTTGTGCTAGGTTGGCACTTGAAGGAAATTTTAGTTAGAACATGATGGCATTCGCGCCAGGGTGTTTTTTGTGGCCTTCTTTTTGCAGGAGTTTGCCCTGGTCCCAACTTTGCAGAATTTCAGAAAACGCGCGCTGGGGGTCCCCTTGGCAAATTTGACATAGCTCGGCTCCACGGGCACTTTAAGAGGCGCGGTTTGCAGCAAAATGTTGTGCTAGGTTGGTACTTGAAGGAAATCTTAGTTAGAACATGATGGCATTCGCGCCAGGGTGTTTTTTATGGCCTTCTGTTTGCAGGAGTTTGCCCTGGTCCCAACTTTGCAGAATTTCAGAAAACGCGCGCTAGGGGTCCCCTTGGCAAATTTGACATAGCTCGGCTCCACGGGCACTTTAAGAGGCGCGGTTTGCAGCAAAATGTTGTGCTAGGTTGGCACTTGGAGGAAATTTTAGTAAAAACATGATGGCATTCGCGCCAGGGTGTTTTTTCTGGCCTTCTTTTTGCAGCAGTTTGCCCTGGTCCCAACTTTGCAGAATTTCAGAAAACGCGCGCTGGGGGTCCCCTTGGCAAATTTGACATAGCTCGGCTCCGCGGGCACTTTAAGAGGCGCAGTTTGCAGCAAAATGTTGTGCTAGGTTGGCTCTTGAAGGAAATTCTAGTTAGAACATGATGGCATTCGCGCCAGGGTGTTTTTTGTGGCCTTCTTTTTGCAGGAGTTTGCCCTGGTCCCAACTTTGCAGAATTTCAGAAAACGCGCGCTGGGGGTCCCCTTGGCAAATTTGACATAGCTCGGCTCCACGGGCACTTTAAGAGGCGCAGTTTGCAGCAAAATGTTGTGCTAGGTTGGCTCTTGAAGGAAATTCTAGTTAGAACATGATGGCATTCGCGCCAGGGTGTTTTTTGTGGCCTTCTTTTTGCAGGAGTTTGCCCTGGTCCCAACTTTGCAGAATTTCAGAAAACGCGCGCTGGGGGTCCCCTTGGCAAATTTGACATAGCTCGGCTCCACGGGCACTTTAAGAGGCGCGGTTTGCAGCAAAATGTTGTGCTAGGTTGGCACTTGAAGGAAATTCTAGTTAGAACATGATGGCATTCGCGCCAGGTTGTTTTTTCTGGCCTTCTGTTTGCAGGAGTTTGCCCTGGTCCCAACTTTGCAGAATTTCAGAAAACGCGCGCTAGGGGTCCCCTTGGCAAATTTGACATAGCTCGGCTCCACGGGCACTTTAAGAGGCGCGGTTTGCAGCAAAATGTTGTGCTAGGTTGACACTTGAAGGAAATTTTAGTTAGAACATGATGGCATTCGCGCCAGGGTGTTTTTTTTGGCCTTCTTTTTGCAGGAGTTTGCCCTGGTCCCTGTCATAGACCCACAATCTATGAAATGTTACGTCATCAATCCTGTAATTAAGTTAAGTAATTAAGTACGTCTCTCCCAATAAAAAGACACGTTCAACCTTCAGTCTGACGTTTTCCTAAACTGGTGCCGAGACACCCGGCTATACGATGCCAAAAACAGAAATAACACACCACAAAGCAGTGAGAGGAGCCTACAAAGGACACTGCATTCAAGCCATCAAACGCGCGGACCGCATAATGGAAGACACGGAATCGCCGAACCTAACAGAGCTAGAAGCAATCATAGAAAGACTCGCCAGACGCATGGAAGAGATATCCATCCTAGACAACAAGATCGTCACCGCATTGGAAAAAGAAGAAGATATTATGGAGGAAACGGACCAAACACTTTCATTTCAAGACACAATCCATTTCGGAATACTCAAAATGAGGAAATTTCTCGCTAAAAATCAACCAACGGTGAGTCCGTTCCATTATATTAACCCCGAGCAAACAAAAAAAAACATTCACGTCAATCTCCCTAAACTGCAAATCCAGCCTTTCGACGGCAACCCGTTAGAGTGGCTGACATTCTGGGACAGCTTCAGAAATGCCGTACATGAAAACGACAGCCTAAGCGACATAGATAAAATGAACTATTTAAAGGGAATGTTGGCAAACGAAGCCGCGCGCGCCATTGCCGGACTGCCAATTACGTCACAGAACTACGGAAAAGCAATCGAACTGTTAAAAGAACGCTTCGGTAGAAAGCAAACGCTTATTAACGCTCACATGGAATCCCTTTCAAAAATTGACAGCCCAACGGACACACACAACCTGAGACGATTCTATGACAGCTGCGAAACTAACATTCGCGCCCTAGAAACACTAGATGTCCAGACAGACTCATACGGTAGTCTCTTAATCCCCACACTACTGAAAAAACTACCAGTCGAACTGAGACGCACAATATTCAGAGCGAACCCTAATGCATGCAGCTCACTAAACGATTTACGAGAAACACTGCGCAAAGAAATAGAAATAATCGAAAGCAGCCAAACAACTCAGGAAACCGAGCCGTCAGGCGCGACACTCGACGACATCTTCATACCGACAGCCAGCGCACTATTCACAAAATCACAGCAACACAAAGCATCACAAAAGGGTAAATATATATACCCACGTATCTCAGAGAAGAACGAAACCTCAGCGTGCATCTATTGCGACGACAAACACCGCGCCGACAAATGCCAGACTGTAAAATCGGCAGAACAAAGAAGGTCCATATTAATCCAAAAAAGGAGATGCTTCAACTGTCTACGCTCAGGACACACTAAGCAGCAGTGCCGATCCAAAGGCCGTTGCCTCAACTGCGGTCTCAAACATCATACGTCCATCTGCGAACCAAATCGCGATCAAACTCACGAACCGAAACAAAAACCAGACAAGCAGGAAAACTCAAAAGATATAAAAACACTCTCCACAACGACAAATAGAAACGTATCATTACAAACTGCCATGGTCGTCGCATACGGGCACATGAACACCTGTCAAGCTCGCATACTCGTTGACACCGGATCACAGAAAACATTCGTCACACAACAGCTGAAGAGAAAACTAAAACTCGAACCCATAAAGAGAGAAACACTCGACATAAACACATTCGGTACTACGGAAAGTACCACTAAAGCATACGACGTCGTCTCACTCTCCTTAAAAGCGGAGAACGAAAAACTCACGATAACAGCTCTTGTCACACCTACCATCTGCCCTCCACTCTCAAACAACACACAGGCAACAAACCTTCCAACCGAATTCAGAAACCTCAAGATAGCCGACCCAGTGAGAGAAACTGACGAACAACCGGTAGACATCCTGATAGGAAACGACAACTACGTCCAGATTATAACCGGAGAAACGAAAAAATCCAAGGACGAGAGATGGATGGCAATACGAAGCAAATTCGGGTGGCTCCTATCAGGACCAACTCCAACTACAGCACACTATAAAACGTTGAACACAATATGTCAGCAAAGCAGAGACACAACGCTCATACAACAAGAAGACCTAAACGACACACTAAGGAAGTTCTGGGAAATAAGTAACATTTCTGAAGAAAATGACGGTAACGACTCAGACGTTCAAAGGCGATTTCAAGAAACAATAACCTTTAACACCGACACAAAGAGGTACAACGTGCGACTCCCATGGAAAGACAATAAGCAAAGCATCCCCTCTAACCTCAGCCTTGCCAAAAAGCGACTGAACAGCCTACAGCATACTCTCACAAAGAAAGACCCACAGCTCATATACAAATACGACAAACAACTGCTGAACCAACTAAAACGGGGATTCATAGAAGAAATCGAGGAGCCAACAACACACGAAGGTGTATTACACTATATACCACACTTCCCAGTTTTTAAGGAGAGCTCAACAACGGCCATGAGAATCGTCTATGACGCATCAGCACGGCTTTCACACCAAGCTCCGAGCCTTAACGATTGCCTTTACACCGGACCAAACCTAATGCAGAATCTTGAAGGCATGCTAGCTAAGTTCAGACTACACAAAGTGGCATTCACAGCAGATATCGAGAAAGCCTTTCTACAAATTGAACTAAACAAGGAAGACCGTGATGCCACCAGATTTCTCTGGCTCAGAGACGTTAACAAGCCTGCAAACAGTCCAGACAACATAATCACTTACCGATTCTGTCGCGTACTATTCGGAGCAGCACCCTCACCGTTCTTGTTGAACGCAACAGTACAATACCACTTAAATAAAGAAGCAAACGCTATAGCTACTGATCTCCAACAATCCATATATATGGACAATGTCGTGAGCGGAACAAACACAGAAGCGGAAGCATTTCAATACTACACATCGTCAAGAGACATGTTCAACAAAGCTAGCATGAACCTAAGGCAATGGTCCAGCAACTGCACGTCGCTGAACGACCAAGCACGATCCGACGACGTGTATGCAGAGTCTACTGTCAAAGTCTTAGGGCTGACGTGGAATACCGAAACAGATACGCTCACATTACCACTCACAAAGCTATGTGAAGAGATTCGCAACACTAACACAACAAAACTCACAAAACGAGCAGCGCTCAGTCTATCATCCAAATTATTTGACCCGCTAGGATTCATAGAACCAGTCAATGTCAAAGCCAAGATAATGATGCAGGAGGCATGGAAAGGAAACACAAACTGGGACGAAAACATCGAAGATAGTCTTAAAGAAAAATGGTGCAAATGGCTTAACGAGCTACAACACATGATCCAACTTGCTATCCCGAGACAATACATTCAAGAATCTATTGACAACATCCAACTACACATATTCTGTGACAGCAGCCAGCTCGCATACGGAGCAGTAGCCTACATAAGATGCGAGACATCCAACGGTACAAAATGCGCATTCCTTATGTCAAAAAGCAGGGTAGCTCCCATCAAAGAACAAACACTTCCCCGACTTGAACTACTCGGAGCACTCCTCGGAGCGAAACTGTCAAACTACTTGTGTAAAACCGTACTGCACAAACTACAACCATCACGGACAGTGCTATGGAGCGACTCACAAATTGCACTTGCGTGGATATCTCGCTCGAAACCTTTAAGAGAAGGCTTTATACGACACCGAGTACAACTCATTAAGGAGTTCACCTCGGCAATACACTCGTCATGGAAATACTGCCCATCCGCATCGAATCCAGCAGACCTCATAACACGAGGATTAAACGGCAAGAGCTTCATGAACAAACAAAGAGAATGGTATCAAGGACCTCCATGGCTCGTACAAGCACCCAACGAATGGCCTTCCATAAAATCTGAAGACATCGAGATAACAGAAACTACAGACTACGCAACGCAAGTCACTCAAATATCGAACAAGGACAGCACCGCCAGCACCTTAAACGTCATTGACATCACTAGATACAGTACACTGACAAGACTCCTTAGAGTAACAGCCCTCGTACTCCAATTTGTGAGAAATCTAAAACAGGGACTAAAGCAAGGGGTAATCATCAACGCAACCGACATAATAGACGCACGCAACACTATTGTAAAAGCCGTACAGAAAGCGCATTTCAAAACCATCATCATGGGTCTGAAACAAAGACAAAAGGTCAATTTCCCTCTAGTCTCTCAACTCGGCCTTTACCTCGATCACCACGATGTACTGAGATGTAAAGGAAGACTTCAGTACACAGATCTCCCGTACGAAGCCAAATTCCCAATCCTGATTCCAAAAGAACACTATCTAGCAACGCTTATCGTTAGATACATGCATCAGAAAGTGTTACACGGAGGTGTGCGCGAAACCTTAACCCAATTAAGACAAACGTATTGGATTCCAAAAGGAAGACAACTTGTCAGAAACGAGCTCAAAAGATGCGTCATTTGCAGAAAAGTAGAAGGACCACCCTTTCGCTCAGTCAACTGTCCTCCCTTGCCAGAACTTAGGGTCAAAGCAAATCACCCATTTCAAGTTACAGGAGTTGATTATGCTGGCCCACTGTATGTACGTAACAACAAGAAAGAGGTTGCCAAAGTCTACATTTGCTTATTCACGTGTGCAACAATACGCGCAATACATCTGGAAATGGTAGAAGATCAAACAACCAGCAGCTTTATACGAGCCTTTAAGAGATTTATAAGTAGAAGGGGGATCCCTGAATGTATCATATCCGATAACGCCAAGACTTTTATAGCAGGTTCACAAGAACTAACAACCCTTAAGACAAAGATACTGCAAACAACTGAATCACAACGATTCCTTGCAAGCAACGGTATCATGTGGAAATTCATAACTCAGCGAGCTCCATGGTGGGGTGGCTTCTACGAAAGGCTTATAGGCCTCGTTAAGAGACGACTAAAGAAAACCATAGGGAACGCCTCATTAAACGTGATCGAGTTGCAAACTGCATTGACAGAAATCGAAGCGATACTCAACAGTCGTCCTCTCACCTACCCTTACACAGACATAAATGACGGGCCACCGCTTACTCCAGCAAACTTCCTTTGTGGCCACAGACTGATAAACTTACCAGAAACATCAGATAACGAAGAGGACGGTGAATACTCACCCCAACCAGAATCCACAGAAGATCTATCCAAGAGAGACAAACACCGTCAGAAAATGCTGCAGAGTTTCTGGAAGCAATGGCAACGGGAATACTTGACCGGCCTAAGAGAGCAGCATTCAAGTCGAGGGAAACCACCCCTCTCAGGAGAAACGGTACTCGAAGGAAAGGTAGTCCTCATACATGACAACCTACCACGAAACCAATGGAAACTAGGAGTGATAGTAGAGTTACATCACGGCAGGGATGGTTTCGTACGCGCTGTAACCTTGAAAACCGCTAACGGAAACTTCCTTTCCAGACCAATCGAAAAACTATATCCGATAGAAGTGTCCACTGATTACCTAAAGCATAAAGAACCAACTATTAAGATGGACACAGAGCAAGCCACAGAGAACAAAAAAACGCGACCAACTCGAGCCGCAGCTCGGAAGGCTGCACAGCAGATTAAAGAACTGTCTCAACTTAAACAAAATTAAGTTTTCTTATTTCCTATCTTTAATGTTTAATGACTTGACTGTCAAAACAGTATCAATGTATAATTACAAATACTTCATCGCCGGCCCGGGAGAATGTCATAGACCCACAATCTATGAAATGTTACGTCATCAATCCTGTAATTAAGTTAAGTAATTAAGTACGTCTCTCCCAATAAAAAGACACGTTCAACCTTCAGTCTGACGTTTTCCTAAAGTCCCAACTTTGCAGAATTTCAGAAAACGCGCGCTGGGGGTCCCCTTGGTAAATTTGACATAGCTCGGCTCCACGGGCACTTTAAGAGGCGCGGTTTGCAGCAAAATGTTGTGCTAGGTTGGCACTTGAAGGAAATCCTAGTAAGAACATGATGGCATTCGCGCCAGGGTGTTTTTTCTGGCCTTCCTTTTGCAGGAGTTTGCCCTGGTCCCAACTTTGCAGAATTTCAGAAAACGCGCGCTGGGGGTCCCCTTGGCAAATTTGACATAGCTCGGCTCCACGGGCACTTTAAGAGGCGCGGTTTGCAGCAAAATGTTGTGCTAGGTTGGCACTTGAAGGAAATCGTAGTTAGAACATGATGGCATTCGCGCCAGGGTGTTTTTTCTGGCCTTCTTTTTGCAGGAGTTTGCCCTGGTCCCAACTTTGCAGAATTTCAGAAAACGCGCGCTGGGGGTCCCCTTGGCAAATTTGACATAGCTCGGCTCCGCGGGCACTTTAAGAGGCGCGGTTTGCAGCAAAATGTTGTGCTAGGTTGGCACTTGAAGGAAATTGTAGTTAAAACATGATGGCGTTCGCGCCAGGGTGTCTTTTCTGGCCTTCTTTTTGAAGGAGTTTGCCCTGGTCCCAACTTTGCAGAATTTCAGAAAACGCGCGCTGGGGGTCCCCTTGGCAAATTTGACATAGCTCGGCTCCACGGGCACTTTAAGAGGCGCGGTTTGCAGCAAAATGTTGTGCTAGTTTGGCACTTGAAGGAAATTTTAGTTAAAACATGATGGCATTAGCGCCAGGGTGTCTTTTCTGGCTTTCTTTTTGCAGGAGTTTGCCCTGGTCCCAATTTTGCAGAATTTCAGAAAACGCGCGCTGGGGGTCCCCTTGGCAAATTTGACACAGCTCGGCTCCACGGGCACTTTAAGAGGCGCGGTTTGCAGCAAAAGGTTGTGCTAAGCTGGCACTTGAAGGAAATTTTAGTTAGAAAATGATGGCATTCGCGCCAGGGTGTTTTTTCTGGCCTTCTTTTTGCAGGAGTTTGCCCTGGTCCAAACTTTGCAGAATTTCAGAAAACGCGCGCTGGGGTCCCCTTGGCAAATTTGACATAGCTCGGCTCCACGAGCACTTTAAGAGGCGCGGTTTGCAGCAAAATGTTGTGCTAGGTTGGCACTTGAAGGAAGTTTTAGTTAGAACATGATGGCATTCGCGCCAGGGTTTTTTTTTTGGCCTTCTTTTTGCAGGAGTTTGCCCTGGTCCCAACTTTGCAGAATTTCAGAAAACGCGCGCTGGGGGTCCCCTTGGCAAATTTGACATAGCTCGGCTCCACAGGCACTTTAAGAGGCGCGGTTTGCAGCAAAATGTTGTGCTAGGTTGGCACTTGAAGGAAATTCTAGTTAGAACATGATAGCATTCGCCCCAGGGTGTTTTTTCTGGCCTCCTTTTTGCAGGAGTTTGCCCTGGTCCCAACTTTGCAGAATTTCAGAAAACGCGCGCTGGGGGTCCCCTTGGCAAATTTGACATAGCTCGGCTCCACGGGCACTTTAAGAGGCGCGGTTTGCAGCAAAATGTTGTGCTAGGTTAGCACGTGAAGCAAATCCTAGTAAGAACATGATGGCATTCGCGCCAGGGTGTTTTTTCTGGCCTTCTTTTTGCAGGAGTTTGCCCTGGTCCCAACTTTGCAGAATTTCAGAAAATGCGCGCTGGGGGTCCCCTTGGCAAATTTGACATAGCTCGTATCCACGGGCACTTTAAGAGGCACGGTTTGCAGCAAAATGTTGTGCTAGGTTGGCACTTGAAGGAAATCGTAGTTAAAACATGATGGCATTCGCGCCAGGGTGTTTTTTCTGGCCTTCCTTTTGCAGGAGTTTGCCCTGGTCCCAACTTTGCAGAATTTCAGAAAACGCGCGCTGGGGGTCCCCTTGGCAAATTTGACATAGCTCGGCTCCACGGGCACTTTAAGAGGCGCGGTTTGCAGCAAAATGTTGTGCTAAGTTGGCACTTGAAGGAAATGTTAGTTAGAAGATGATGGCATTTGCGCCAGGGTGTTTTTTCTGGCCTTCTTTTTGCAGGAGTTTGCCCTGGTCCCAACTTTGCAGAATTTCAGAAAACGCGCGCTGGGGGTCCCCTTGGCAAATTTGACATAGCTCGGCTCCACGGGCACTTTAAGAGGCGCGGTTTGCAGCAAAATGTTGTGCTAGGTTGGCACTTGAAGGAAATGTTAGTTAGAACATAATGGCATTCGCGCCAGGGTGTTTCTTCTGGCCTTCTTTTTGCAGGAGTTTGCCCTGGTCCCAACTTTGCAGAATTTCAGAAAACGCGCGCTGGGGGTCCCCTTGGCAAATTTGACATAGCTCGGCTCCACTGGCACTTTAAGAGGCGCGGTTTGCAGCAAAATGGTGTGCTGGGTTGGCACTTGAAGGAAATTTTAGTTAAAACATGATGGCATTCGCGCCAGGGTGTTTTTTCTGGCCTTCTTTTTGCAGGAGTTTGCCCTGGTCCCAACTTTGCAGAATTTCAGAAAACGCGCGCTGGGGGTCCCCTTGGCAAATTTGACATAGCTCGGCTCCACGGGCACTTTAAGAGGCGCGGTTTGCAGCAAAATTTTGTGCTAGGTTGGCACTTGAAGGAAATGTTAGTTAGAAGATGATGGCATTTGCGCCAGGGTGTTTTTTCTGGCCTTCTTTTTGCAGGAGTTTGCCCTGGTCCCAACTTTGCAGAATTTCAGAAAACGCGCGCTGGGGGTCCCCTTGGCAAATTTGACATAGCTCGGCTCCACGGGCACTTTAAGAGGCGCGGTTTGCAGCAAAATGTTGTGCTAGGTTGGCACTTGAAGGAAATCCTAGTTAGAACATGATGGCATTCGCGCCAGGGTGTTTTTTCTGGCCTTCTTTTTGCAGGAGTTTGCCCTGGTCCCAACTTTGCAGAATTTTAGAGAACGCGCGCTGGGGGTCCCCTTGGCAAATTTGACATAGCTCGGCTCCACGGGCACTTTAAGAGGCGCGGTTTGCAGCAAAATGTTGTGCTAGGTTGGCACTTGAAGAAAATTTTAGTTAGAAGATGATGGCATTCGCGCCAGGGTGTTTTTTTTGGCCTTCTTTTTGCAGGAGTTTGCCCTGGTCCTAACTTTGCAGAATTTCAGAAAACGCGCGCTGGGGGTCCCCTTGGTAAATTTGACATAGCTCGGCTCCACGGGCACTTTAAGAGGCGCGGTTTGCAGCAAAATGTTGTGCTAGATTGGCACTTGAAGGAAATGTTAGTTACAACATGATGGCATTCGCGCCAGGGTGTTTTTTCTGGCCTTCTTTTTGCAGGAGTTTGCCCTGGTCCCAACTTTGCAGAATTTTAGAAAACGCGCGCTGGGGGTCCCCTTGGCAAATTTGACATAGCTCGGCTCCACGGGCACTTTAAGAGGCGCGGTTTGCAGCAAAATGTTGTGCTAGGTTGGCACTTAAAGGAAATGCTAGTTAGAACATGATGGCATTCGCGCCAGGGTGTTTTTTCTGGCCTTCTTTTTGCAGGAGTTTTCCCTGGTCCCAACTTTGCAGAATTTCAGAAAACGCGCGCTGGGGGTCCCCTTGGCAAATTTGACATAGCTCGGCTCCACGGGCACTTTAAGAGGCGCGGTTTGCAGCAAAATGTTGTGCTAGGTTGGCACTTGAAGGAAATGGTAGTTAGAACATGATGGCATTCGCGCCAGGGTGTTTTTTCTGGCCTTCTTTTTGCAGGAGTTTGCCCTGGTCCCAACTTTGCAGAATTTCAGAAAACGCGCGCTGGGGGTCCCCTTGGCAAATTTGACATAGCTCGGCTCCACGGGCACTTTAAGAGGCGCGGTTTGCAGCAAAATGTTGTGCTAGGTTGGCACTTGAAGGAAATTTTAGTTAAAACATGATGGCATTCGCGCCAGGGTTTTTTTTCTGGCCTTCTTTTTGCAGGAGTTTGCCCTGGTCTCAACTTTGCAGAATTTCAGAAAACGCGCGCTGAGGGTCCCCTTGGCAAATTTGACATAGCTCGGGTCCACGGGCACTTTAAGAGGCGCGGTTTGCAGCAAAATGTTGTGCTAGGTTGGCACTTGAAGGAAATGCTAGTTAAAACGTGATGGCATTCGCGCCGAGGTGTTTTTTCTGGCCTTCTTTTTGCAGGAGTTTGCCCTGGTCCCAACTTTGCAGAATTTCAGAAAACGCGCGCTGGGGGTCCCCTTGGCAAATTTGACATAGCTCGGCTCCACGGGCACTTTAAGAGGCGCGGTTTGCAGCAAAATGTTGTGCTAGTTTGGCACTTGAAGGAAATTTTAGTTAAAACATGATGGCATTAGCGCCAGGGTGTCTTTTCTGGCTTTCTTTTTGCAGGAGTTTGCCCTGGTCCCAATTTTGCAGAATTTCAGAAAACGCGCGCTGGGGGTCCCCTTGGCAAATTTGACACAGCTCGGCTCCACGGGCACTTTAAGAGGCGCGGTTTGCAGCAAAAGGTTGTGCTAAGCTGGCACTTGAAGGAAATTTTAGTTAGAAAATGATGGCATTCGCGCCAGGGTGTTTTTCCTGGCCTTCTTTTTGCAGGAGTTTGCCCTGGTCCAAACTTTGCAGAATTTCAGAAAACGCGCGCTGGGGTCCCCTTGGCAAATTTGACATAGCTCGGCTCCACGAGCACTTTAAGAGGCGCGGTTTGCAGCAAAATGTTGTGCTAGGTTGGCACTTGAAGGAAGTTTTAGTTAGAACATGATGGCATTCGCGCCATGGTTTTTTTTTTGGCCTTCTTTTTGCAGGAGTTTGCCCTGGTCCCAACTTTGCAGAATTTCAGAAAACGCGCGCTGGGGGTCCCCTTGGCAAATTTGACATAGCTCGGCTCCACAGGCACTTTAAGAGGCGCGGTTTGCAGCAAAATGTTGTGCTAGGTTGGCACTTGAAGGAAATTCTAGTTAGAACATGATAGCATTCGCCCCAGGGTGTTTTTTCTGGCCTCCTTTTTGCAGGAGTTTGCCCTGGTCCCAACTTTGCAGAATTTCAGAAAACGCGCGCTGGGGGTCCCCTTGGCAAATTTGACATAGCTCGGCTCCACGGGCACTTTAAGAGGCGCGGTTTGCAGCAAAATGTTGTGCTAGGTTAGCACGTGAAGGAAATCCTAGTAAGAACATGATGGCATTCGCGCCAGGGTGTTTTTTCTGGCCTTCTTTTTGCAGGAGTTTGCCCTGGTCCCAACTTTGCAGAATTTCAGAAAATGCGCGCTGGGGGTCCCCTTGGCAAATTTGACATAGCTCGTATCCACGGGCACTTTAAGAGGCACGGTTTGCAGCAAAATGTTGTGCTAGGTTGGCACTTGAAGGAAATCGTAGTTAAAACATGATGGCATTCGCGCCAGGGTGTTTTTTCTGGCCTTCCTTTTGCAGGAGTTTGCCCTGGTCCCAACTTTGCAGAATTTCAGAAAACGCGCGCTGGGGGTCCCCTTGGCAAATTTGACATAGCTCGGCTCCACGGGCACTTTAAGAGGCGCGGTTTGCAGCAAAATGTTGTGCTAAGTTGGCACTTGAAGGAAATGTTAGTTAGAAGATGATGGCATTTGCGCCAGGGTGTTTTTTCTGGCCTTCTTTTTGCAGGAGTTTGCCCTGGTCCCAACTTTGCAGAATTTCAGAAAACGCGCGCTGGGGGTCCCCTTGGCAAATTTGACATAGCTCGGCTCCACGGGCACTTTAAGAGGCGCGGTTTGCAGCAAAATGTTGTGCTAGGTTGGCACTTGAAGGAAATGTTAGTTAGAACATAATGGCATTCGCGCCAGGGTGTTTCTTCTGGCCTTCTTTTTGCAGGAGTTTGCCCTGGTCCCAACTTTGCAGAATTTCAGAAAACGCGCGCTGGGGGTCCCCTTGGCAAATTTGACATAGCTCGGCTCCACTGGCACTTTAAGAGGCGCGGTTTGCAGCAAAATGGTGTGCTGGGTTGGCACTTGAAGGAAATTTTAGTTAAAACATGATGGCATTCGCGCCAGGGTGTTTTTTCTGGCCTTCTTTTTGCAGGAGTTTGCCCTGGTCCCAACTTTGCAGAATTTCAGAAAACGCGCGCTGGGGGTCCCCTTGGCAAATTTGACATAGCTCGGCTCCACGGGCACTTCAAGAGGCCCGGTTTGCAGCAAAATGTTGTGCTAGGTTGGCACTTGAAGGAAATGTTAGTTAGAAGATGATGGCATTTGCGCCAGGGTGTTTTTTCTGGCCTTCTTTTTGCAGGAGTTTGCCCTGGTCCCAACTTTGCAGAATTTCAGAAAACGCGCGCTGGGGGTCCCCTTGGCAAATTTGACATAGCTCGGCTCCACGGGCACTTTAAGAGGCGCGGTTTGCAGCAAAATGTTGTGCTAGGTTGGCACTTGAAGGAAATCCTAGTTAGAACATGATGGCATTCGCGCCAGGGTGTTTTTTCTGGCCTTCTTTTTGCAGGAGTTTGCCCTGGTCCCAACTTTGCAGAATTTTAGAGAACGCGCGCTGGGGGTCCCCTTGGCAAATTTGACATAGCTCGGCTCCACGGGCACTTTAAGAGGCGCGGTTTGCAGCAAAATGTTGTGCTAGGTTGGCACTTGAAGAAAATTTTAGTTAGAAGATGATGGCATTCGCGCCAGGGTGTTTTTTTTGGCCTTCTTTTTGCAGGAGTTTGCCCTGGTCCTAACTTTGCAGAATTTCAGAAAACGCGCGCTGGGGGTCCCCTTGGTAAATTTGACATAGCTCGGCTCCACGGGCACTTTAAGAGGCGCGGTTTGCAGCAAAATGTTGTGCTAGGTTGGCACTTGAAGGAAATGGTAGTTAGAACATGATGGCATTCGCGCCAGGGTGTTTTTTCTGGCCTTCTTTTTGCACGAGTTTGCCCTGGTCCCAACTTTGCAGAATTTCAGAAAACGCGCGCTGGGGGTCCCCTTGGCAAATTTGACATAGCTCGGCTCCACGGGCACTTTAAGAGGCGCGGTTTGCAGCAAAATGTTGTGCTAGGTTGGCACTTGAAGGAAATTTTAGTTAAAACATGATGGCATTCGCGCCAGGGTTTTTTTTCTGGCCTTCTTTTTGCAGGAGTTTGCCCTGGTCTCAACTTTGCAGAATTTCAGAAAACGCGCGCTGAGGGTCCCCTTGGCAAATTTGACATAGCTCGGGTCCACGGGCACTTTAAGAGGCGCGGTTTGCAGCAAAATGTTGTGCTAGGTTGGCACTTGAAGGAAATGCTAGTTAAAACATGATGGCATTCGCGCCGAGGTGTTTTTTCTGGCCTTCTTTTTGCAGGAGTTTGCCCTGGTCCCAACTTTGCAGAATTTCAGAAAACGCGCGCTGGGGGTCCCCTTGGCAAATTTGACATAGCTCGGCTCCACGGGCATTTTAAGAGGCGCGGTTTGCAGCAAAATGTTGTGCTAGTTTGGCACTTGAAGGAAATTTTAGTTACAACATGATGGCATTCGCGCGAGGGTGTTTTTTCTGGCCTTCTTTTTGCAGGAGTTTGCCCTGGTCCCAACTTTGCAGAATTTCAGAAAACGCGCGCTGGGGGTCCCCTTGGCAAATTTGACATAGCTCGGCTCCACGGGCACTTTAAGAGGCGCGGTTTGCAGCAAAATGTTGTGCTAGGTTGGAGTTTGAAGGAAATTTTAGTTAAAACATGATGGCATTCGCGCCAGGGTTTTTTTTCTGGCCTTCTTTTTGCAGGAGTTTGCCCTGGTCACAACTTTGCAGAATTTCAGAAAACGCGCGCTGAGGGTCCCCTTGGCAAATTTGACATAGCTCGGCTCCACGGGCACTTTAAGAGGCGCGGTTTGCAGCAAAATGTTGTGCTAGGTTGGCACTTGAAGGAAATGCTAGTTAAAACATGATGGCATTCGCGCCGAGGTGTTTTTTCTGGCCTTCTTTTTGCAGGAGTTTGCCCTGGTCCCAACTTTGCAGAATTTCAGAAAACGCGCGCTGGGGGTCCCCTTGGCAAATTTGACATAGCTCGGCTCCACGGGCATTTTAAGAGGCGCGGTTTGCAGCAAAATGTTGTGCTAGTTTGGCACTTGAAGGAAATTTTAGTTAGAACATGATGGCATTCGCGCGAGGGTGTTTTTTCTGGCCTTCTTTTTGCAGGAGTTTGCCCTGGTCCCAACTTTGCAGAATTTCAGAAAACGCGCGCTGGGGGTCCCCTTGGCAAATTTGACATAGCTCGGCTTCACGGGCATTTTAAGAGGCGCGGTTTGCAGCAAAATGTTGTGCTAGGTTGGCACGTGAAGGAAATGGTAGTTAGAAGATGATAGCATTCGCGCCAGGGTGTTTTTTCTGGCCTTCTTTTTGCAGGAGTTTGCCCTGGTCCCAACTTTGCAGAATTTCAGAAAACGCGCGCTGGGGGTCCCCTTGGCAAATTTGACATAGCTCGGCTCCACGGGCACTTTAAGAGGCGCGGTTTGCAGCAAAATGTTGTGCTAGGTTGGCACTTGAAGGAAATCCTAGTTAGAACATGATGGCATTCGCGCCAGGGTGTTTTTCTGGCCTTTTCTTTGCAAGAGTTTGCCCTGGTCCCAACTTTGCAGAATTTCAGAAAACGCGCGCTGGGGGTCCCCTTGGCAAATTTGACATAGCTCGGCTCCACGGGCACTTTAAGAGGCGCGGTTTGCAGCAAAATGTTGTGCTAGGTTGGCGTTTGAAGGAAATTTTAGTTAAAACATGATGGCATTCGCGCCAGGGTTTTTTTTCTGGCCTTCTTTTTGCAGGAGTTTGCCCTGGTCACAACTTTGCAGAATTTCAGAAAACGCGCGCTGAGGGTCCCCTTGGCAAATTTGACATAGCTCGGCTCCACGGGCACTTTAAGAGGCGCGGTTTGCAGCAAAATGTTGTGCTAGGTTGGCACTTGAAGGAAATGCTAGTTAAAACATGATGGCATTCGCGCCGAGGTGTTTTTTCTGGCCTTCTTTTTGCAGGAGTTTGCCCTGGTCCCAACTTTGCAGAATTTCAGAAAACGCGCGCTGGGGGTCCCCTTGGCAAATTTGACATAGCTCGGCTCCACGGGCATTTTAAGAGGCGCGGTTTGCAGCAAAATGTTGTGCTAGTTTGGCACTTGAAGGAAATTTGAGTTAGAACATGATGGCATTCGCGCGAGGGTGTTTTTTCTGGCCTTCTTTTTGCAGGAGTTTGCCCTGGTCCCAACTTTGCAGAATTTCAGAAAACGCGCGCTGGGGGTCCCCTTGGTAAATTTGACATAGCTCGGCTTCACGGGCATTTTAAGAGGCGCGGTTTGCAGCAAAATGTTGTGCTAGGTTGGCACGTGAAGGAAATGGTAGTTAGAACATGATGGCATTCGCGCCAGGGTGTTTTTTCTGGCCTTCTTTTTGCAGGAGTTTGCCCTGGTCCCAACTTTGCAGAATTTCAGAAAACGCGCGCTGGGGGTCCCCTTGGCAAATTTGACATAGCTCGGCTCCACGGGCACTTTAAGAGGCGCGGTTTGCAGCAAAATGTTGTGCTAGGTTGGCACTTGAAGGAAATTTTAGTTACAACATGATAGCATTCGCGCCAGGGTGTTTTCTCTGGCCTTCTTTTTGCAAGAGTTTGCCCTGGTCCCAACTTTGCAGAATTTCAGAAAACGCGCGCTGAGGGTCTCCTTGGCAAATTTGACATAGCTCGGCTCCACGGGCACTTTAAGAGGCGCGGTTTGCAGCAAAATGTTGTGCTAGGTTGGCACTTGAAGGAAATTGTAGTTAGAACATGATGGCATTCGCGCCAGGGTGTTTTTTCTGGCCTTTTCTTTGCAAGAGTTTGCCCTGGTCCCAACTTTGCAGAATTTCAGAAAACGCGCGCTGGGGGTCCCCTTGGCAAATTTGACATAGCTCGGCTCCACGGGCACTTTAAGAGGCGCGGTTTGCAGCAAAATGTTGTGCTAGGTTGGCACTTGAAGGAAATTTTAGTTAGAACATGATGGCATTCGCGCCAGGGTGTTTTTTCTGGCCTTTTTTTTGCAGGAGTTTGCCCTGGTCCCAACTTTGCAGAATTTCAGAAAACGCGCGCTGGGGGTCCCCTTGGCAAATTTGACATAGCTCGGCTCCACGGGCACTTTAAGAGGCGCGGTTTGCAGCAAAATGTTGTGCTAGGTTGGCACTTGAAGGAAATTTTAGTTAGAACATGATGGCATTCGCGCCAGGGTGTTTTCTCTGGCCTTCTTTTTGCAAGAGTTTGCCCTCGTCTCAACTTTGCAGAATTTCAGAAAACGCGCGCTGAGGGTCCCCTTGGCAAATTTGACATAGCTCGGCTCCACGGGCACTTTAAGAGGCGCGGTTTGCAGCAAAATGTTGTGCTAGGTTGGCACTTGAAGGAAATTTTAGTTAAAACATGATGGCATTCGCGCAAGGGTGTTTTTTCTGGCCTTTCTTTTGCAGGAGTTTGCCCTGGTCCCAATTTTGCAGAATTTCAGAAAACGCGCGCTGGGGGTCCCCTTGGCAAATTTGACATAGCTCGGCTCCACGGGCACTTTAAGAGGCGCGGTTTGCAGCAAAATCTTGTCCTAGGTTGGCACTTGAAGGAAATCGTAGTTAGAACATGATGGCATTCGCGCCAGGGTGTTTTTTCTGGCCTTCTTTTTGCAGGAGTTTGCCCTGGTCCCAACTTTGCAGAATTTCAGAAAAAGCGCGCTGGGGGTCCCCTTGGCAAATTTGACATAGCTCGGCTCCACGGGCACTTTAAGAGGCGCGGTTTGCAGCAAAATGTTGTGCAAGGTTGGCACTTGAAGGAAATGGTAGTTAGAGCATGATGGCATTCGCGCCAGGGTGTTTTTTCTGGCCTTCTTTTTGCAGGAGTTTGCCCTGGTCCCAACTTTGCAGAATTTCAGAAAACGCGCGCTGGGGGTCCCCTTGGCAAATTTGACATAGCTCGGCTCCACGGGCACTTTGAAAGGCGCGGTTTGCAGCAAAATGTTGTGCTAGGTTAGCACTTGAAGGAAATGTTAGTTAGAACATGATGGCATTCGCGCCAGGGTGTTTTTTGTGGCCTTCTTTTTGCAGGAGTTTGCCCTGGTCCCAACTTTGCAGAATTTCAGAAAACGCGCGCTAGGGGTCCCCTTGGCAAGTTTGACATAGCTCGGCTCCACGGGCACTTTAAGAGGCGCGGTTTGCAGCAAAATGTTGTGCTAGGTTGGCACTTGAAGGAAGTGTTAGTTAGAACATGATGGCAGTCGCGCCAGGGTGTTTTTTCTGGCCTTCTTTTTGCAGGAGTTTGCCCTGGTCCCAACTTTGCAGAATTTCAGAAAACGCGCGCTGGGGGTCCCCTTGGCAAATTTGACATACCCCGGCTCCACGGGCACTTTAAGAGGCGCGGTTTGCAGCAAAATGTTGTGCTAGGTTGGCACTTGAAGGAAATGCTAGTTAGAACATGATGGCATTCGCGCCAGGGTGTTTTTTCTGGCCCTCTTTCTGCAGGAGTTTGCCCTGGTCCCAACTTTGCAGAATTTCAGAAACCGCGCGCTGGGGATCCTTTTGGCAAATTTGACATAGCTCAGCTCCTCGGGCACTTTAAGAGGCGCGGTCTGCAGCAAAAGGTTGTGCTAGGTTGGCACTTGAAGGAAATCCTAGTTAAAACATGATGGCATGCGCGCCAGGGTGTTTTTTTTGGCCTTCTTTTTGCAGGAGTTTGCCCTGGTCGCAACTTTGCAGAATTTCAGAAAACGCGCGCTGGGGATCCCCTTGGCAAATTTGACATAGCTCGGCTCCACGGGCACTTTAAGAGGCGCGGTTTGCAGCAAAATGTTGTGCTAGGTTTGCACTTGAAGGAAATCCTAGTTAGAACATGATAACATACGCGCCAGGGTGTTTTTTCTGGCCTTCTTTTTGCAGGAGTTTGCCCTGGTCCCAACTTTGCAGAATTTCAGAAAACGCGCGCTGGGGGTCCCCTTGGCAAATTTGACATACCTCGGCTCCACGGGCACTTTAAGAGGCGCGGGTTGCAGCAAAATTTTGTGCTAGGTTGGCACTTGAAGGAAATTCTAGTTAAAACATGATGGCATTCGCGCCAGGGTGTTTTTTCTGGCCTTCTTTTTGCAGGAGTTTGCCCTGGTCCCAACTTTGCAGAATTTCAGAAAACGCGCGCTGGGAGTCCCCTTGGCAAATTTGACATAGCTCGGCTCCACGGGCACTTTGAGAGGCGCGGTTTGCAGCAAAATGTTGTGCTAGGTTTGCACTTGGAGGAAATTCTAGTTAGAACATGATGGCATACGCGCCAGGGTGTTTTTTCTGGCCTTCTTTTTGCAGAAGTTTGCCCTGGTCCCAACTTTGCAGAATTTCAGAAAACGCGCGCTGGGGGTCCCCTTGGCAAATTTGACATAGCTCGGCTCCACGGGCACTTTAAGAGGCGCGGTTTGCAGCAAAATGTTGTGCTAGGTTGGCACTTGAAGGAAATGCAAGTTAAAACATGATGGCATTCGCGCCAGGGTGTTTTTTCTTGCCTTCTTTTTGCAGGAGTTTGCCCTGGTCCCAACTTTGCAGAATTTCAGAAAACGCGCGCTGGGGGTCCCCTTGGCAAATTTGACATACCTCGGCTCCACGGGCACTTTAAGAGGCGCAGTTTGCAGCAAAATGTTTTGCTAGGTTGGCACTTGAAGGAAATGCTAGTTACAACATGATGGCATTCGCGCCAGGGTGTTTTTTCTGGCCTTCTTTTTGCAGGAGTTTGCCCTGGTCCCAACTTTGCAGAATTTCAGAAAACGCGCGCTGGGGGTCCCCTTGGCAAATTTGACATAGCTCGGCTCCACGGGCACTTTAAGAGCCGCGGGTTGCAGCAAAATTTTGTGCTAGGTTGGCACTTGAAGGAAATTCTAGTTACAACATGATGGCATTCGCGCCAGGGTGTTTTTTCTGGCCTTCTTTTTGCAGGAGTTTGCCCTGGTCCCAACTTTGCAGAATTTCAGAAAACGCGCGCTGGGGGTCCCCTTGGCAAATTTGACATAACTCGGCTCCACGGGCACTTTAAGAGGCGCGGTTTGCAGCAAAATGTTGTGCTAGGTTGGCACTTGAAGGAAATCTTAGTTACATTATGATGGCATTCGCGCCAGGGTGTGTTTTCTGGCCTTCTTTTTGCAGGAGTTTGCCCTGGTCCCAACTTTGCAGAATTTCAGAAAACGCGCGCTGAGGGTCCCCTTGGCAAATTTGACATAGCTCGGCTCCACGGGCACTTTAAGAGGCGCGGTTTGCAGCAAAATGTTGTGCTAGGTTGGCACTTGAAGGAAATTTTAGTTAAAACATGATGGCATTCGCGCCAGGGTGTTTTTTCTGGCCTTCTTTTTGCAGGAGTTTTGCCCTGGTCCCAACTTTGCAGAATTTCAGAAAACTTGCGCTGGGGGTCCCCTTGGCAAATTTGACATAGCTCGGCTCCGCGGGCACTTTAAGAAGCGCGGTTTGCAGCAAAATGTTGTGCTAGGTTGGCACTTGAAGGAAATGTAAGTTAAAACATGATGGCATTCGCGCCAGGGTGTTTTTCTGGCCTTCTTTTTGCAGGAGTTTGCTCTGGTCCCAACTTTGCAGAATTTCAGAAAACGCGCGCTGGGGGTCCCCTTGGCAAATTTGACATACCTCGGCTCCACGGGCATTTTAAGAGGCGCGGTTTGCAGCAAAATGTTGTGCTAGGTTGGCACTTGAAGGAAATCTTAGTTACATCATGATGGCATTCGCGCCAGGGTGTGTTTTCTGGCCTTCTTTTTGCAGGAGTTTGCCCTGGTCCCAACTTTGCAGAATTTCAGAAAACGCGCGCTGAGGGTCCCCTTGGCAAATTTGACATAGCTCGGCTCCACGGGCACTTTAAGAGGCGCGGTTTGCAGCAAAATGTTGTGCTAGGTTGGCACTTGAAGGAAATTTTAGTTAGAACATGATGGCATTCGCGCCAGGGTGTTTTTTCTGGCCTTCTTTTTGCAGGAGTTTGCCCTGGTCCCAACTTTGCAGAATTTAAGAAAACGCGCGCTGGGGGTCCCCTTGGCAAATTTGACATAGCTCGGCTCCACGGGCACTTTAAGAAGCGCGGTTTGCAGCAAAATGTTGTGCTAGGTTGGCACTTGAAGGAAATGTAAGTTAGAACATGATGGCATTCGCGCCAGGGTGTTTTTTTGTGACCTTCTTTTTGCAGGAGTTTGCCCTGGTCCCAACTTTGCAGAATTTCAGAAAACGCGCGCTGGGGGTCCCCTTGGCAAATTTGACATAGCTCGGCTCCACGGGCACTTTAAGAAGCGCGGTTTGCAGCAAAATGTTGTGCTAGGTTGGCACTTGAAGGAAATTCTAGTTAGAACATGATGGCATTCGCGCCAGGGTGTTTTTCTGGCCTTCTTTTTGCAGGAGTTTGCTCTGGTCCCAACTTTGCAGAATTTCAGAAAACGCGCGCTGGGGGTCCCCTTGGCAAATTTGACATAGCTCGGCTCCACGGGCACTTTAAGAGGCGCGCTTTCCAGCAAAATGTTGTGCTAGGTTGGCACTTGAAGGAAATGCAAGTTAAAACATGATGGCTTTCGCGCCAGGGTGTTTTTTCTGGCCTTATTTTTGCAGGAGTTTGCCCTGGTCCCAACTTTGCAGAATTTCAGAAAACGCGCGCTGGGGGTCCCCTTGGCAAATTTGACATACCTCGGCTCCACGGGCACTTTAAGAGGCGCGGTTTGCAGCAAAATGTTGTGCTAGGTTAACACTTGAAGGAAATGCAAGTTACAACATGATGGCATTCGCGCGAGGGTGTTTTTTCTGGCCCTCTTTTTGCAGGAGTTTGCCCTGGTCCCAACTTTGCAGAATTTCAGAAAACGCGCGCTGGGGGTCCCCTTCGCAAATTTGACATACCTCAGCTCCACGGGCACTTTAAGAGGCGCGGTTTGCAGCAAAATGTTGTGCTAGGTTGGCACTTGAAGGAAATCGTAGTTACAACATGATGGCATTCGCGCCAGGGTGTTTTTTCTGGCCTTCTTTTTGCAGGAGTTTGCCCTGGTCCCAACTTTGCAGAATTTCAGAAAACAAGCGCTGGGGGTCCCCTTGGCAAATTTGACATAGCTCGGCTCCACGGGCACTTTAAGAGGCGCGGTTTGCAGCAAATTGTTGTGCTAGGTTGGCACTTGAAGGAAATTTAAGTTAAAACATGATGGCATTCGCGCCAGGGTTTTTTTTCTGGCCTTCTTTTTGCAGGAGTTTGCCCTGGTCCCAACTTTGCAGAATTTCAGAAAACGCGCGCTGGGGGTCCCCTTGGCAAATTTGACATAGCTCGGCTCCACGGGCACTTTAAGAGGCGCGGTTTGCAGCAAAATGTTGTGCTAGGTTGGCACTTGAAGGAAATTGTAGTTAGAACATGATGGCATTCGCGCCAGGGTGTTTTTTCTGGCCTTCTTTTTGCAGGAGTTTGCCCTGGTCATAACTTTGCAGAATTTCAGAAAACGCGCGCTGGGGGTCCCCTTGGCAAATTTGACATAGCTCGGCTCCACGGGCACTTTAAGAGGCGCGGTTTGCAGCAAAATGTTGTGCTAGGTTGGCACTTGAAGGAAATGGTAGTTAGAACATGATGGCATTCGCGCCAGGGTGTTTTTTCTTGCCTTCTTTTTGCAGGAGTTTGCCCTGGTCCCAACTTTGCAGAATTTAAGAAAACGCGCGCTGGGGGTCCCCTTGGCAAATTTGACATAGCTCGGCTCCACGGGCACTTTAAGAGGCGCGGTTTGCAGCAAAATGTTGTGCTAGGTTGGCACTTGAAGGAAATGCTAGTTAAAACATGATGGCATTCGCGCCAGGGTGTTTTTTCTGGCCTTCTTTTTGCAGGAGTTTGCCCTGGTCATAACTTTGCAGAATTTCAGAAAACGCGCGCTGGGGCTCCCCTTGGCAAATTTGACATAGCTCGGCTCCACGGGCACTTTAAGAGGCGCGGTTTGCAGCAAAATGTTGTGCTAGGTTGGCTCTTGTAAGAAATCCTAGTTAAAACATGATGGCATTAACTCGAGGGTGTTTTTTCTGGCCTTCTTTTTGCAGGAGTTTGCCCTGGTCCCAACTTTGCAGAATTTCAGAAAACGCGCGCTGGGGGTCCCCTTGGCAAATTTGACATAGCTCGGCTCCACGGGCACTTTAAGAGGCGCGGTTTGCAGCAAAATGTTGTGCTAGGTTGGCACTTGAAGGAAATCCTAGTTGCAACATGATGGCATTCGCGCCAGGGTGTTTTTTGTGGCCTTCTTTTTGCAGGAGTTTGCCCTGGTCCCAACTTTGCAGAATTTCAGAAAACGCGCTGGGGGTCCCCTTGGCAAATTTGACATAGCTCGGCTCCACGGGCACTTTAAGAGGCGCGGTTTGCAGCAAAATGTTGTGCTAGGTTGGCACTTGAAGGAAATTCTAGTTAGAACATGATGGCATTCGCGCCAGGGTTTTTTTTCTGGCCTTCTTTTTGCAGGAGTTTGCCCTGGTCCCAACTTTGCAGAATTTCAGAAAACGCGCGCTGGGGCTCCACTTGGCAAATTTGACATAGCTCGGCTCCACGGGCACTTTAAGAGGCGCGGTTTGCAGCAAAATGTTGTGCTAGGTTGGCACTTGAAGGAAATCCTAGTTAAAAGATGATGGCATTAACTCGAGGGTGCTTTTTCTGGCCTTCTTTTTGCAGGAGTTTGCCCTGGTCCCAACTTTGCAGAATTTCAGAAATCGCGCGCTGGGGGTCCCCTTGGCAAATTTGACATAGCTCGGCTCCACGGGCACTTTAAGAGGCGCGGTTTGCAGCAAAATGTTGTGCTAGGTTGGCACTTGAAGGAAATCCTAGTTAGAACATGATGGCATTCGCGCCAGGGTGTTTTTTCTGGCCTTCTTTTTGCAGGAGTTTGCCCTGGTCCCAACTTTGCAGAATTTCAGAAAACGCGCTGGGGGTCCCCTTGGCAAATTTGACATAGCTCGGCTCCACGGGCACTTTAAGAGGCGCGGTTTGCAGCAAAATGTTGTGCTAGGTTGGCACTTGAAGGAAATTCTAGTTAGAACATGATGGCATTCGCGCCAGGGTGTTTTTTCTGGCCTTCTTTTTGCAGGAGTTTGCCCTGGTCCCAACTTTGCAGAATTTCAGAAAACGCGCGCTGGGGCTCCACTTGGCAAATTTGACATAGCTCGGCTCCACGGGCACTTTAAGAGGCGCGGTTTGCAGCAAAATGTTGTGCTAGGTTGGCACTTGAAGGAAATCCTAGTTAAAAGATGATGGCATTAACTCGAGGGTGTTTTTTCTGGCCTTCTTTTTGCAGGAGTTTGCCCTGGTCCCAACTTTGCAGAATTTCAGAAAACGCGCGCTGGGGGTCCCCTTGGCAAATTTGACATAGCTCGGCTCCACGGGCACTTTAAGAGGCGCGGTTTGCAGCAAAATGTTGTGCTAGGTTGGCACTTGAAGGAAATTTTAGTTACAACATGATGGCATTCGCGCCAGGGTGTTTTTTCTGGACTTCTTTTTGCAGGAGTTTGCCCTGGTCCCAACTTTGCAGAATTTCAGAAAACGCGCGCTGGGGGTCCCCTTGGCAAATTTGATATAGCTCGGCTCCACGGGCACTTTAAGAGGCGCGGTTTGCAGCAAAATGTTGTGCTAGGTTGGCACTTGAAGGAAATCCTAGTAACAACATGATGGCATTCGCGCCAGGGTGTTTTTTTTTGGCCTTGTTTTTGCAGGAGTTTGCCCTGGTCCCAACTTTGCAGAATTTCAGAAAACGCGCGCTGGGTGTCCCCTTGGCAAATTTGACATAGCTCGGCTCCACGGGCATTTTAAGAGGCGCGGTTTGCAGCAAAATGTTGTGCTAGGTTGGCACTTGAAGGAAATCTTAGTTAGAAGATGATGGCATTCCCGCCAGGGTGTCTTTTCTGGCCTTCTTTTTGCAGGAGTTTGCCCTGGTCCCAACTTTGCAGAATTTCAGAAAACGCGCGCTGGGGGTCTCCTTGGCAAATTTGACATAGCTCGGCTCCACAGCACTTTAAGAGGCGCGGTTTGCAGCAAAATGTTGTGCTAGGTTGGCACTTGAAGGAAATTTTAGTTAGAACATGATGGCATTCGCGCCAGGGTGTTTTTTCTGGCCTTCTTTTTGCAAAAGTTTGCCCTTGTCCCAACTTTGCAGAATTTCAGAAAACGCGCGCTGGGGGTCCCCTTGGCAAATTTGACATAGCTCGGCTCCACGGGCACTTTAAGAGGCGCGGTTTGCAGCAAAATGTTGTGCTAGGTTAACAATTGAAGGAAATCTTAGTTAGAACATGATGGCATTCGCGCCAGGGTGTTTTTTGCAGAATTTTAGAAAATGCGCGCTGAGGGTGTCCTTGCCAAATTTGCCATAGCTCGGCTTTACGGGCACTTAGGGAGCCGCGGTTTGCTGCAAAATGTTGTGCTATGCTGGCACTTTAAGTGCATTTTAAGTAGGTGATAATGGCAGTTTGGCCAGGGTGTTCTTTCTGGCCTTCTTTCTGCAGGTTTTTCCTCTGGTCGAAACTTTGCAGAATTTTAGCAAATACGCGCTGAGGGTGTCCTTGCCAAATTTGCCATAGCTTGGCTTTACGGGCACTTAGGGAGCCGCGATTTGCTGCAAAATGTTGTGCTATGTTGGCACTTCAAGTGCATTTGAATTAGAGGATAATGACATTTGCGCCGGGGTGTTTGTTCTGGCCTTCTTTCTGCAGGTTTTTCCCCTGGTCGCAACTTTGCAGAATTTTAGAAAAAGCGGGCTGAGGGTGTCCTTGCCAAATTTGCCATAGCTCGGCTTTACGGGCACTTAGGGAGCCGCCGTTTGCTGCTAAATGTTGTGCTATGTTGGGACTTTAAGTGCATTCTAATTAGGGGATGAAGGCATTTGCGCCAGGGTGTTTTTTCTGGCCTTCTTTCTGCAGGACGTTCCCCTGGTCGCAATTTTGCAGAATTTCAGAAAATGCGCGCTGAGGGTGTCCTTGCCAAATTTGCCATAGCTCGGCTTTACGGGCTCTTAGGGAGCCGCGGTTTGCTGCAAAATGTTGTGCTATGTTGGCACTTCAAGTACATTGTAATTAAGAGATGATGACATTTGCGCCAGAATGTTTTTTCTGACCTTCTTTCTGAAGGACTTTCCCCTGGTCGCAACTTTGCAGAATTTCAGAAATGCGCGCTGAGGATGTCCTTGCCAAATTTGTCATAGCTCGGCTTTACGGGCACTTTGGGAGCTGCGGTTTGCTGCAAAATGTTGTGCTATGTTGGAACTTTAAGAGCATTCTAATAAAAATATAATGGCATTTGCGCCAGTATGTTTTTTCTTGCCTTCTTTCTGCAGGTATTTCTTCTGGTCGCAACTTTTCAGAATTTCAGAAAATGCGCGCTGAGGGTGTCCTTGCCAAATTTGCCATAGCTCGGCTTTACGGGCACTTTGGGAGCTGCGGTTTGCTGCAAAATGTTGTGCTATGTTGGAACTTTAAGTGCATTCTAATTAAAATATAATGGCATTTGCGCCAGGATGTTTTTTCTTGCCTTCTTTCTGCAGGTATTTCCCCTGGTCGCAACTTTTCAGAATTTCAGAAAATGCGCGCTGAGGGTGTCCTTGCCAAATTTGCCATAGCTCGGCTTTACGGGCACTTAGGGAGCCGCAGTTTGCTGCAAAATGTTGTGGTATGTTGGCGCTTCAAGTGCATTTTAATTAGGAGATGATGGCATTTGCGCCAGGGCGTTTTTTCTGGCCTTCTTTCTGCAGGACTTTCCCCTGGTCGCAACTTTGCAGAATTTGAGAAAATGCGCGCTGAGGGTGTCTTTGCCAAATTTGCCATAGCTCGGCTTTACGGGCACTTAGGGAGCCGCGGTTTGCTGCAAAATGTTGTGCTATGTTGGCACTTCAAGTGCATTTTAATCAGAAGATAATGGCATTTGCGCCAGGGTTTTTTTTCTGGCCTTCTTTCTGCAGGTTTTTTCACTGGTCGCAACTTTGCAGAATTTCAGAAAATGCGCGCTAAGGGTGTCCTTGCCAAATTTACCATAGCTCGGCTTTACGGGCACTTAGGGGGCCGCGGTTTGCTGCAAAATAATGTGCTATGTTGGCACTACAAGTGCATCCTAATTAGGAGATGATAGCGTTTGCGTCAGGGTGTTTTTTTTGGCCTTCTTTCTGCAGGTTTTTCCCCTGGTCGAAACTTTGCAGAATTTCAGAAAATGCGCGCTGAGGGTGTCCTTGCCAAATTTGCCATAGCTCGGCTTTACGGGCACTTAGGGAGCCGCGGTTTGTTGCAAAATGTTGTGCTATGATGGCACTTCAAGTGCATTCTTATTACGAGATGGTGGCATTTGTGCCAGGATGTTTTTTCTGGCCTTCTTTCTGCAGGTTTTTCTCCTGGTCGCAACCTTGCAGAATTTCAGAAAATGCGCGCTGAGGGTGTCCTTGCCAAATTTGCCATAGCTCGCCTTTACGGGCACTTAGGGAGCCGCGGTTCGCTGCAAAATGTTGTGCTATGCTGGCACTTTACGTGCATTTTAATTAGGAAATGATGGCTTTCGCGCCAGGGTGTTTTTTCTTGCCTTCTTTCTGCAGGACTTTCCCCTGGTCTCAACCTTGCAGAATTTCAGAAAATGCCCGCTGAGGGTGTCCTTGCCAAATTTGCCATAGCTCGGCTTTTCTGGCACTTTGGGAGCCGCGGTTTGCTGCAAAATGTTGTACTATGTTGGCACTTTAAGTGCATTCTAATTAGGAGATAAAGGCATTTGCGCCAGGGTGTTTTTTCTGGCCTTCTTTCTGCAGGACTTTCCCCTGGTCGCAACTTTGCAGAATTTCAGAAAATGCGCACTGAGGGTGTCCTTGCCAAATTTGCCATAGCTCGGCTTTTCTGGCACTTTGGGAGCCGCGGTTTGCTGCAAAATGTTGTGCTCTGTTGGCACTACAAGTGCATTCTAATTAGGAAATGATGGTGTTTGCGTCGGGGTGTTTTTTTTGGCCTGCTTTCTGCAGGTTCATCCCCTGGTCGCAACTTTGCAGAATTTCAAAAAATGCGCGCTGAGGGTGTCCTTGCCAAATTTGCCACAGCTCGGCTTTACGGGCACTTAGGGAGCCGCGATTTGCTGCAAAATGTTGTGCTATGTTGGGACTTCAAGTGCATTCTAATTACGAGATAATGGCATTTGCGCCAGGGTTTTTTTTCTGGCCTTCTTTGTGCAAGTTTTTACCCTGGTCGCAATTGTGCAGAAGTTCAGAAAATGCGCGCTGAGGGTGTCCTTGCCAAATTTGCCATAGCTCGGCTTTACGGGCACTTAGGGAGCCGCGGTTCGCTGCAAAATGTTGTGCTATGTCGGCACTTAACGTGCATTTTAATTAGGAGATGATGGCATTCGCGCCAGGGTGTTTTCTCTGGCCTTCTTTCTGCAGGACTTTCCCCTAGTCGCCACTTTGCAGAATTTCAGAAAATGCGCGCTGAGGGTGTGCTTGCCAAATTTGCCATAGCTCGTCTTTACGGGCACTTAGGGAGCCGCGATTTGCTGCAAAATGTTGTGCTATGTTGGCACTTTAAGTGCATTTTAATTAGGAGATGATGGCATTTGCACCAGGGTGTTTTTTCTGGCCTTCTTTCTGCAGATTTTTCCCCTGGTCGCAACTTTGCAGAATTTCAGAAAATGCGCGCTGAGGGTGTCCTTGCCAAATTTGCCATAGCTCGGCTTTACGGGCACTTAGGGAGCCGCGGTGCGCTGCAAAATGTTGTGCTATGTTGGCACTTCAAGTGCATTTTAATTAGGAGATGATGGCATTTGCGCCAGGGTGTTTTTTCTGGCCTTCTTTCTGCAGGACTTTCCCCTGGCCGCAACATTACAGAATTTCAGAAAATTCGCGCTGAGGGTGTCCTTGCCAAATTTGCCATAGCTCGGCCTTACGGGCACTTTGGGAGCCGCGGTTTGCTGCAAAATGTTGTGCTATGTTAGCACTTTAAGCACATTCTTATTAGGAGATAATGGCATTTGCGCCAGTGTCTTTTTTCTGGCCTTCTTTCTGCAGGTTTTTTTTCCCTGGTCGCAACATTGCAGAATTTAAGAAAATGCGCGATGAGGGTGTCCTTGCCAAATTTGCCATAGCTCGGCTTTACGGGCACTTAGGGAGCCCCGGTTTGCTCCAAAATGTTGTGCTATGTTGGCACTTTAAGTGCATTGTAATTAGGAGATGATGGCATTTGCGTCAGGTTTTTTTTTCTGGCCTTCTTTCTGCAGAACTTTTCCCTGGTCGCAACTTTGCAGAATTTCAGAAAATGCGCGCTGAGGGTGTCCTTGCCAAATTTGCCATAGCTCTGCTTTACGGGCAGTTTGGGAGCCGCGGTTTGCTGCAAGATGTTGTGCTATGTTGGCACTTTAAGTGCATTTTAATTAAGAGATAATGGCATTTGCGCCAGGGTCTTTTTTCTGACCTTTTTTCTGCAGGTTTTTCCCCTGGTTGCAACTTTGCAGAATTTCAGAAAATGCGCGCTTAGGGTGTCCTTGCCAAATTTCCCATAGCTCGGCTTTACGGGCACTTAGGGAGTCGCGGTTTGCTGCAAAATGTTGTGCTATGTTGGCAGCTTAATTGCATTCTAATTAGGAGATGATGGCATTTGCGCCAGTGTGTTTTTTCTGGCCTTCTTGCTGCAGGTTTTTCCCCTGGTCGCAACTTTGCAGAATTTCAGAAAAGTGCGCGCTGAGGGTGTCCTTGCCAAATTTGCCATAGCTCGGCTTTACGGGCACTTAGGGAGTCGCGGCTTGCTGCAACATGTTGTGCTATGTTGGCACTTAAAGTGCATTGTAATTACGAGATGATGGCATTTGCGCCAGGGTGTTTTTTTGCGGCCTTCCTTCTGCAGGACTTTACCCTGGTTGCAACTTTGCAGAATTTCAGAAAATGCGCGCTGAGGGTGTGCTTGCTAAATTTGCTATAGCTCGGCTTTACGGGCACTTTGGAAGCCGCGGTTTGCTGCAAAATGTTGTGCTATGCTGGCACTTTAAGTGCATTCTAATTAGGAGATAATGGCATTTGCGCCAGGGTGTTTTTTTTTCCTTCTTTCTCGATGACTCTCTGCTGGTTGCAACTTTGCAGAATTTCAGAAAATGCGCGCTGAGGGTGTGCTTGCTAAATTTGCCATAGCTCGGCTTTACGGCCACTTTGGGAGCCGCGGTTTGCTGCAAAATGTTGTGCTATGTTGGGACTTGAAGTGCATTGTAATTAAGAGTTACTGGCATTTGCGCCAGGGTGTTTTTTGTGGCCTTCTTTCTGCAGGACTTTCCCCTGGTCGCAACTTTGCAGAATTTCAGAAAATGCGCGCTGAGGGTGTGCTTGCTAAATTTGCCATAGCTCGACTTTACGGGCTTTTTGGGAGCCGCGGTTTGCTGCAAAATGCTGTGCTATGTTGGCACTTCAAGTGCATTCTAATAAAGAGATGATAGCATTTGTGCCAGGGTGTCTTTTGTGGCC
Source organism: Micromussa lordhowensis (assembly GCA_964020085.1). NCBI lineage: Eukaryota > Metazoa > Cnidaria > Anthozoa > Scleractinia > Lobophylliidae > Micromussa > Micromussa lordhowensis. The sequence continues at coordinate 1,047,362 of CAXHUQ010000601.1, read as the reverse complement.
TTCTTTCTGCAGGACTTTTCCCTGGTCGCAACTTTGCAGAATATCAGAAAATGCGCGCTGAGGGTGTGCTTGCTAAATTTACCATAGCTCGGCTTTACGGGCACTTTGGGAGCCGCGGTTTGCTGCAAAATGTTGTGCTATGTTGGCACTTCAAGTGCATTTTAATTAGGAGAAGATGGCATTTGCGCCAGGGTGTTTTTTGTGGCCTTCTTCCTGCAGAACTTTCCCCTGGTCGATACTTTGCAGAATTCAGAAAATGCGCGCTGAGGGTGATTGCTAAATTTTCCATAGCTCCGCTATACGGGCACTTTAGGAGCCGCGGTTTGCTGCAAAATATTGTGCTATGTTGGCACTTTAAGAGCATTCTAATTAGGAGATGCTGGCATTTGCGCCAGGGATTTTTTTTTGTGGCCTTCTTTCTGCAGGACTTTCCCCCGGTTGCAATTTCGTAGAATTTCAGAAAATGCGCGCTGAGGGTGGGCTTGCTAAATTTGCCATAGCTCGGCTTTACGGGCACTTAGGGAGCTGCGGTTTGCTGAAAAATGTTGTGCTATGTTGGCACTTCAAGTGCATTTTAATTACAAGATGATGGCATTTGCGCCAGGGTGTTTTTTTCTGGCGTTCCTTCTGCAGGACTTTCCCCTGGTCGCAACTTTGCAGAATTTCAGAAAATGCGCACTGAGGGTGTCCTTGCCAAATTTGCCATAGCTCGGCTTTACGGGCACTTAGGGAGCCGCGGTTTGCTGCAAAATGTTGTGCTATGTTGGCACTCCAAGTGCATTTTAATTAGGAGATAATGGCATTTGCGCCAGGGTGTTTTTTCTGGCCATCTTTCTGCAGGTTTTTCCCCTGGTCGCAACTTTGCAGAATTTCAGAAAATGCGCGCTAAGGGTGTCCTTGCCAAACTTGCCATAGCTCGGCTTTACGGGCACTTAGGGAGCCGCGGTTTGCTGCAAAATGTTGTGCTATGTTGGCACTTCAAGTGCATTCTAATTAGGAGATGATGGCATTTGCGCCAAGGAATTTTTTGTTCCCTTCTTTCTGCAGGACTTTCCCCTGGTCGAAACTTTGCAGAATTTCAGAAAATGCGCGCTGAGGGTGTCCTTGCCAAATTTGCCATAGCTCGGCTTTGCGGGTACTTAGGGAGCCGCGGTTTGCTGCAAAATGTTGTGCTATGTTGGCACTTTAAGTGCATTTTAATTAGGAGATGATGGCATTTTCGCCAGGATGTTTTTTCTGGCATTCTTTCTGCAGGACTTTCCCCTGGTCGCAACTTTGCAGAATTTAAGAAAATGCGCGCTAAGGGTGTCCATGCCAAATTTGCCATAGCTCGGCTTTACGGGCACTTAGGGAGCCGCGGTTTGCTGCAAAATGTTGTGCTATGTTGGCACTCGAAGCGTTTTCTAATTAGGAGATTATGGCATTTGCGCCAGGGTGTTTTTTGTGGCCTTCTTTCCGCAGGACTTTCCCCTGGCCGCAACTTTGCAGAATTTTAGAAAATGCGCGCTGAGGGTTTGCTTGCTAAATTTGCCATAGCTCGGCTTTAAGGGCACTTTGGGAGCTGCGGTTTGCTGCAAAATGTTTCGCTATGTTGGCACTTCAAGTGCATTTTATTTAGGAGATGATACGATTTTCGGCAGGGTTATTTTCGTGGCCTTCTTTCTGCAGGACATTCCCCTGGTCGCAACTTTGCAGAATTTCAGAAAATGCGCGCTGAGGGTGTGCTTGCTAAATGTGCCATAGCGGGCTTTACGGGGACTTTGGGAGCCGCGGTTTCCTCCAAAATGTTGTGCTATGTTAGCACCTTAAGTGCATTGTAATTAAGAGATGATGGAATTTGCGCCAGGGTGTTTTTTGTGGCCTTCTTTCTGCATGACTTTTCCCTGGTCGCAACTTTGCAGAATTTCAGAAAATGCGCGCTGAGGGTGAGCTTCCTAAATTTGCCATAGCTCGACTTTACGGGCACTTTGGTAACCGCAGTTTGCTGCAAAATGTTGTGCTATGTTGGCACTTCAAGTGCATTGTAATTAGGAGATGATGGCATGTGCGCCGGGGAGTGTTTTGTGGTTTTCTTTCTAAAGGACTTTCATCTGGTCGCAACTTTGCAGAATTTTAGAAAATGCGCGCTGAGGGTTTGCTTGCTGAATTTGCCATAGCTCGGCTTTACGGGCACTCTGGGAGCCGCGGTTTGCTGCAAAATGTTGTGCTATCTTGGTACTTCAAGTGCATTCTAATTAAAAGATGATGGCATTTGCGCCAGTGTGTTTTTTGTGGCCTTATTTCTGGAGGACTTTCCCCTGGTCGCAACTTTGCAGAATTTCAGAAAATGCGCGCCGAGGTTGTGCTTGCTAAATTTGCCATAGCTCGACTTTACGGGCACTTTGGGAGCCGCGGTTTGCCGCAAAATGTTGTGCTATGTTGGCACTTAAAGTGCATTTTAAATATGAGATTTTGACATTTGCGCCAGGGTGTTTTTTGTGGCCTTCTTTCTGCAGGACTTTCCCCTGGTCGCAACTTTTCAGAATTTCAGGAAATGAGCGCTGAGGGTGTGCTTGCTAAATTTACCATAGCTCGGCTTTACGGGCACTTTGGGAGCCGGGGTTAGGTGCAAAATGTTGTGCTATGTTGACACTTTAAGTGCATTCTAATTAGGAAATGATGGCATTTGCACCAGGGTGTTTTTTGTGGCCTTCTTTCTGCAGGACTTTCCCCTGGTCGCAACTTTGCATAATTTCAGAAAATGCGCGCTGAGGGTGTGCTTGCTAAATTTGCCATAGCTCGGCTTTACGGGCGATTTGGGAGCCGCGGTTTCCTGCAAAATGTTGTGCTATGTTGGCACTTCAAGTGCATTTTAGTTAGGAGATGATGGCATTTGCGAAAGAGTGTTTTTTGTGGCCTTCATTCGGCAGGACTTCCCCTGGTCGCAACTTTGCAGAATTTTAGAAAATGCGCGCTGAGGGTGTGCTTGCTAAATTTGCCATAGCTCGGCTTTACGGGCACTTTGGGAGACGCTGTATGCTGCAAAATGTTGTGCTATGTTGCCACTTTAAGTGCATTTAAATTAGGAGATGATAGCATTTGCGCTAGGATGTTTTTTGTGGCCTTCTTTCTGCAGGACTTTTCCCTGGTCGCAACTTTGCAGAATTTCAGAAAATGTGCGCTGAGGGTGTGCTTGCTAAATTTGCCATAGCTCGGCTTTACGGGCATTTTGGGAGCCGCGGTTTGCTGCACCATGTTGTGCTATGTTGGCACTTTAAGTGCATTTTAATTAATAGATAATGGCATTTGCGCCAGAGTGTTTTTTCTGGCCTTATATCTGCAGGTTTTTCCCCTGGTCGCCACTTTGCAGAATTTCAGAAAATGCGCGCTGAGGGTGTCCTTGCCAAATTTGCCATAGCTCGGCTTTACGGGCACTTTGAGAGCCGCAGTTTGCTGCAAAGTGTTGTGCTATGTTGGCACTTTAAGTGCATTCTAATTAGGAGATAATGGCATTTGCGCCAGGGTGTTTTTTTGTGGCCTTCTTTCTGCAGGACTTTCCCCTGGTCGCATCTTTACAGAATTTCAGAAAATGCGTGCTGAGGGTGTGCTTGGTACATTTGCCATAGCTCGGCCTTACGGGCACTTTGGGAGCCGCGGTTTGCTGCAAAATATTTTGCTATGTTGGTACTTCAGGGGCATTCTAATAAGTAGATGATGGCTTTTGCGCCCGGGTGTTTTTTGTGGCCTTCTTTCTGCAGGACTTTCCCCTGGTCGCAACTTTGCAGAATTTCAGAAAATGCGCGCTGAGGGTGTGCTCTAAAATTTGCAATAGCTCCGCTTTACTGGCACTTTGAGAGCCGCGGTTTCCTGCAAAATGTTGTGCTCTGTTGGCACTTCAAGTGCATTCTAATTAGGAGATGATGGCATTTGCGCCAGGGTTTTTTTTGTGGCCTTCTTTCTGCAGGACTTTCCCCTGGTCGCAACTTTGCAGAATTTCAGAAAATGCGCGCTGAGGGTGTGCTTTCTAAATTTGCCATAGCTCAGCTTTATGGGCACTTTGGGAGCCGCGGTTTGCTGCAAAATGTTGTGCTGTGTTGGAACTTTGAGTGCATTTTCGTTAGGAGATGATGGCATTTGCGTCAGGACGTTTTTTGTGGCCTTCTTTCTGCAGGACTATCCCCTGGTCTCAACTTTGAAAAATTTCAGAAAATGCGCGCTGAGGGTGTGCTTGCTAAATTTGCCATAGCTCGGCTTAACGGGCACTTTGGGAGCCGGGGTTTGCTGCAAAATGTTGTGCTATTTTGGCACTTCAAGACTATTTTAATAAGGAGATGATGGCATTTGCGCCAGGGTGTTTTTTGAGGCCTTCTTTCTGCAGGACTTTCCCCTGGTCGCATTTTTGCAGAATGTTTTAGAAAATTCGCGCTGAGGGTGTGCTTGCTAAATTTGCCATGGTTTGGCTTTAAGGGCACTTTAGAAGCCGCGGTTTGCTGCAAAATGTTGTGCTATGTTGGCACTTTAAGTGCATTCTAATTAGCAGATGATGGCATTTGCGCCAGGGTGTTTTTTGTTGCCTTCTTTCTGCAGCACTTTCCCCTGGTTGCAACTTTGCGGAATTTCAGAAAATGCGTGCTAAGGGTGTGCTTGCTAAATTTGCCATAGCTCGGCTTTAGGGGCAATTTGGGAGCCGCGGTTTGCTGCAAAATGTTGTGCTATGTTGGCACTTTAAGTGCAGTTTAATTAGAAGATGATGGCATTTGCGCCAGGGTGTTTTTGTGGCCTTCTTTCTGCAGGACTTTTCCCTGGTCGAAACTTTGCAGAATTTCAGAAAATGCGCGCTGAGGGTGTCGTTGCTTAATTTCCCATAGGTCGGCTTTACGAGCAGTTTGAGAGCCGCGGTTTGCTGCTAAATTTTGTGCTATGTCAACACTTTAAGTGCATTTGAATTAGGAGATGATGGCATTTGCGCCAGAGTGTTTTTTGTGGCCTTCTTTCTGCAGGACTTTTCCCTGGTCGCAACTTTGCAGAATTTCAGAAAATGTGCGCTGAGGGTGTGCTTGCTAAATTTGCCATAGCTCGGCTTTACGGGCATTTTGGGAGCCGCGGTTTGCTGCACCATGTTGTGCTATGTTGGCACTTTAAGTGCATTTTAATTAATAGATAATGGCATTTGCGCCAGAGTGTTTTTTCTGGCCTTATATCTGCAGGTTTTTCCCCTGGTCGCCACTTTGCAGAATTTCAGAAAATGCGCGCTGAGGGTGTCCTTGCCAAATTTGCCATAGCTCGGCTTTACGGGCACTTTGAGAGCCGCAGTTTGCTGCAAAGTGTTGTGCTATGTTGGCACTTTAAGTGCATTCTAATTAGGAGATAATGGCATTTGCGCCAGGGTGTTTTTTCTGGCTTTCTTTCTGCAGGTTTTTCCCCTGGTCGCAACTTTGCAGAATTTCAGAAAATGCGCGCTGAGGGTGTCCTTGCCAAATTTGCCATAGCTCGGCTTTACGGGCACTTTGAGAGCCACGGTTTGAAGCAAAATGTTGTGCTATGTTGGCACTTTAAGTGCATTCTGATTAGGAGATAATGGCATTTGCGCCAGGGTGTTTTTTCTGGCTTTCTTTCTGCAGGTTTTTCCCCTTGTCGCAACTTTGCAGAATTTCAGAAAATGCGCGCTGAGGGTGTCCTTGCCAAATTTGCCAAAGCTCGGCTTTACGGGCATTTAGGGAGCCGCGGTTTGCTGCAAAATGCTGTGCTATGTTGGCACTTTAAGTGCATTTTAATTAGGAGACAATGGCATTTGCGCCAGGATGTTCTTTCTGGCCTTCTTTCTGCAGGAGTTTCCCCTGATCGCAACTTTGCAGAATTTCAGAAAATGCGCGCTGAGGGTGTCCTTGCTAAAATTTGCCATAGCTCGGCTTTAGGGGCACCTTGAGAGCCGCGGTTTGCTGCAAAATGTTGTGCTATGTTAGCACTTTAAGTGCATTTGACTTAGGAGACAATGGCATTTGCGCCAGGATGTCTTTTCTGGCCTTATTTCTGCAAGTTTTTCCACTAGTCGCAAATTTGCAGAATTTCAGAAAATGCGCGCTGAGGGTGTCCTTGTCAAATTTGCCATAGCTCGGCTTTACGGGCACTTAGGAAGCCGCGGTTTGCTGCAAAATGTTGTGCTATGTTGGCACTTCAAGTGCATTGTAATTAGGAGATGATGGCATTTGCGCCAGGGTGTTTTTTTTGGCCTTCTTTCTGCAGGACTTTCCCCTGGTCGCAACTTTGCAGAATTTCAGAAAATGCGCGCTGAGGGTGTCCTTTCCAAATTTGCCATAGCTCGGCTTTACGAGCACTTAGGAAGCCGCGGTTTGCTGCAAAATGTTGTGCTATGTTGGGACTTTAAGTGCATTGTAATTGGGAGATAATGGCATTTGCGCCAGGGTGTTGTTTCCTGCCTTCTTTCTGCAGGACTTTCCCCTAATCGCAACTTTGCAGAATTTCAGAAAATGCGCGCTGAGGGTGTCCTTGCCAAATTTGCCATAGCTCGGCTTTACTGGCACTTTGGGAGCCGCGGTTTGCTGCAAAATGTTGTGCTTTGTTGGCACATTAAGTGCATTTTAATTAGGAGATGATGGCATTTGCGCCAGATTTTTTTTCTGGCCTTTTTTCTGCAGGACTTTCCCCTGATCGCAACTTTGCAGAATTTCAGAAAATGCGCGCTGAGGGTGTCCTTGCCAAATTTGCCATAGCTTGGCTTTACGGGCACTTTGGGAGCCGCGGTTTGCTTCAAAATGTTGTGCTATGTTGGCACTTTAAGTGCATTTGTATTAAGAGATAATGGCATTTGCGCCAGGTTGTTTTTTCTGGCCTTCTTTCTGCAGGTTTTTCCCCTGGTTGCAACTTTGCAGAATTTCAGAAAATGCGCGCTGAGGGTGTCCTTGCCAAATTTGCCATAGCTCGGCTTTACGGGCACTTAGGGAGCCGCGGTTTGGTGCAAAATGTTGTGCTATGTTAACACTTTAAGTGCATTTTAATTAGCAGATGATAGCATTTGCGCCAGGGTGTTGTTTCTGGCCTTCTTTCTGCAGGACTTTCCCCTAATCGCAACTTTGCAGAATTTCAGAAAATGCGCGCTGCGGGTGTCCTTGCCAAATTTCCCATAGCTTGGCTTTACGGGCACTTTGGGAGCCGCGGTTTGCTGCAAAATGTTGTGCTATGTTGGCACTTTAAGTGCATTTTAATTAGGAGATAATGGCATTTGCGCCAGGGTGTTTTTTCTGGCCTTCTTTCTGCAGGACTTTCCCCTGCTCGCAACTTTGCAGAATTTCAGAAAATGCGCGCTGAGGGTGTCCTTGCCAAATTTGCCATAGCTCGGCTTTACCGGCTTTTAGGGAGCCGCGGTTTGCTGGAAAATGTTTTGCTGTGTTGGCACTTTAAGTGCATTTTAATTAGGAGATAATGGCATTTGCGCCAGGGTGTTTTTTCTGGCCTTCTTTCTGCAGGTTTTTCCCCTGGTCGCAACTTTGCAGAATTTCAGAAAATGCGCGCTGATGGTTTCCTTGCCAAATTTGCCATAGCTCGGCTTTACGGGCAGTTAGGGAGCTGCGGTTTGCTGCAAAATGTTGTGCTTTGTTGGCACTTTAAGTGCATTTTAATTAGGAGATAATGGCATTTGCGCCAGGGTGTTTTTTCTGGCCTTCTTTCTGCCGGACTTTCCCCTGGTCGCAACTTTGCAGAATTTCAGAAAATGCGCGCTGAGGGTGTCCTTGCCAAATTTGCCATAGCTCGGCTTTGCGGGCACTTTGAGAGCCGCAGTTTGCTGCAAAATGTTGCGCTATGTTGGCTCTTTAAGCGCATTCTGATTAAGAGATAATGGCATTTGCGCCAGGGTGTTTTTTCTGGCTTTCTTTCTGCAGGTTTTTCCCCTGGTCGCAACTTTCCAGAATTTCAGAAAATGCGCGCTGATGGTGTCCTTGCCAAATTTGCCATAGCTCGGCTTTACGGGCACTTAGGGAGCCGCGGTTTGCTGCAAAATGTTTTGCTGTGTTGGCACTTTAAGCGCATTTTAATTAAGAGATAATGGCATTTGCGCCAGGGTGTTATTTGTGGCCTTCTTTCTGCAGGAGTTTTCCCTGGTCGCAACTTTGCAGAATTTCAGAAAAGCCGCGCTGAGGGTTTGCTTACTAAATTTGCCATAGCTCGGCTTTACGGGCACTTTGAGAGCCGCGGTTTGCTGCAAAATGTTGCGCTATGTTGGCTCTTTAAGTGCGTTTTATTAGGAGATGATGGCATTTTCGCCAGGGTGTTTTTTCTGGCCTTCTTTCTGCAGGACTTTCCTTTGGTCGCAACTTTGCAGAATTTCAGGAAATGCGCGCTGAGGGTGTGCTTGCTAAATTTGCTATAGCTCGGCTTTACGGGCACTTTGGTAGCCGCGGATTGCTGCAAAATGTTGTGCTTTGTTGGCACTTGAAGTGCATTCTAATTACGAGTTGATGGCATTTGCGCCAGGGTGTTTCTTGTACCCTTCGTTCTGCAGGACTTTCCTTTGGTCGCAACTTAACAGAATTTCAGAAAAGGCGCGCTGAGGGTGTGCTTGCTAAATTTGAAATAGCTCGGCTTTACGGGCACTTCGGAAGCCGCGGTTTGCTGCAAAATGTTCTGCTATGTTGGCACTTTAAGAGCATTTTAATTAGGAGATAATGGCAATTGTGCAAGGGTGTTTTTTTTAGCCTTCTTTCTGCAGGACTTTGCCCTGGTCGCAACTTTGCAGAATTTCAGAAAATGCGCGCTGAGGGTGTCCTTGCCAAATTTGCCATAGCTCGGCTTTACGGGCACTTTGAGAGCCGCAGTTTGCTGCAAAGTGTTGTGCTATGTTGGCACTTTAAGTGCATTCTAATTAGGAGATAATGGCATTTGCGCCAGGGTGTTTTTTCTGGCTTTCTTTCTGCACGTTTTTCCCCTGGTCGCAACTTTGCAGAATTTCAGAAAATGCGCGCTGAGGGTGTCCTTGCCAAATTTGCCATAGCTCGGCTTTACGGGCACTTTGAGAGCCGCGGTTTGCTGCAAAATGTTGTGCTATGTTGGCACTTTAAGTGCATTTTAATTAGGAGATAATGGCATTTGCGCCAGGGTATTTTTTCTGGCTTTCTTTCTGCAGGTTTTTCCCCTGGTCGCAACTTTGCAGAATTTCAGAAAATGCGCGCTGAGGGTGTCCTTGCCAAATTTGCCAAAGCTTGGCTTTACGGGCATTTAGGGAGCCGCGGTTTGCTGCAAAATGCTGTGCTATGTTGGCACTTTAAGTGCATTTTAATTAGGAGACAATGGCATTTGCGCCAGGATGTTTTTTCTGGCCTTCTTTCTGCAGGAGTTTCCCCTGATCGCAACTTTGCAGAATTTCAGAAAATGCGCGCTGAGGGTGTCCTTGCTAAAATTTGCCATAGCTCTGCTTTAGGGGCACCTTGAGAGCCGCGGTTTGCTGCAAAATGTTGTGCTATGTTAGCACTTTAAGTGCATTTGACTTAGGAGACAATGGCATTTGCGCCAGGATGTCTTTTCTGGCCTTCTTTCTGCAAGTTTTTCCACTAGTCGCAAATTTGCAGAATTTCAGAAAATGCGCGCTGAGGGTGTCCTTGTCAAACTTGCCATAGCTCGGCTTTACGGGCACTTAGGAAGCCGCGGTTTGCTGCAAAATGTTGTGCTATGTTGGCACTTCAAGTGCATTTTAATTAGGAGATGATGGCATTTGCGCCAGGGTGTTTTTTCTGGCCTTCTTTCTGCAGGACTTTCCCCTGGTCGCAACTTTGCAGAATTTCAGAAAATGCGCGCTGAGGGTGTCCTTTTCAAATTTGCCATAGCTCGGCTTTACGAGCACTTAGGGAGCCGCAGTTTGCTGCAAAATGTTGTGCTATCTTGGGACTTTAAGTGCATTGTAATTGGGAGATAATGGCATTTGCGCCAGGGTGTTGTTTCTGGCCTTCTTTCGGCAGGACTTTCCCCTAATCGCAACTTTGCAGAATTTCAGAAAATGCGCGCTGAGGGTGTCCTTGCCAAATTTGCCATAGCTCGGCTTTACTGGCACTTTGGGAGCCGCGGTTTGCTGCAAAATGTTGTGCTTTGTTGGCACATTAAGTGCATTTTAATTAGGAGATGATGGCATTTGCGCCAGATTTTTTTTCTGGCCTTTTTTCTGCAGGACTTTCCCCTGATCGCAACTTTGCAGAATTTCAGAAAATGCGCGCTGAGGGTGTCCTTGCCAAATTTGCCATAGCTTGGCTTTACGGGCACTTTGGGAGCCGCGGTTTGCTTCAAAATGTTGTGCTATGTTGGCACTTTAAGTGCATTTGTATTAAGAGATAATGGCATTTGCGCCAGGTTGTTTTTTCTGGCCTTCTTTCTGCAGGTTTTTCCCCTGGTCGCAACTTTGCAGAATTTCAGAAAATGCGCGCTGAGGGTGTCCTTGCCAAATTTGCCATAGCTCGGCTTTACGGGCACTTAGGGAGCCGCGGTTTGGTGCAAAATGTTGTGCTATGTTAACACTTTAAGTGCATTTTAATTAGCAGATGATAGCATTTGCGCCAGGGTATTTGTTTCTGGCCTTCTTTCTGCAGGACTTTCCCCTAATCGCAACTTTGCAGAATTTCAGAAAATGCGCGCTGCGGGTGTCCTTGCCAAATTTGCCATAGCTTGGCTTTACGGGCACTTTGGGAGCCGCGGTTTGCTGCAAAATGTTCTGCTATGTTGGCACTTTAAGTGCATTTTAATTAGGAGATAATGGCATTTGCGCCAGGGTTTTTTTTCTGGCCTTCTTTCTGCTGGACTTTCCCCTGCTCGCAACTTTGCATAATTTCAGAAAATGCGCGCTGAGGGTGTGCTTGCCAAATTTGCCATAGCTCGGCTTTACGGGCTTTTAGGGAGCCGCGGTTTGCTGCAAAATGTTTTGCTGTGTTGGCACTTTAAGTGCATTTTAATTAGGAGATAATGGCATTTGCGCCAGGGTGTTTTTTCTGGCTTTCTTTCTGCAGGTTTTTCCCCTGGTCGCAACTTTGCAGAATTTCAGAAAATGCGCGCTGATGGTTTCCTTGCCAAATTTACCATAGCTCGGCTTTACGGGCAGTTAGGGAGCTGCAGTTTGCTGCAAAATGTTGTGCTTTGTTGGCACTTTAAGTGCATTTTAATTAGGAGATGATGGCATTTGCGCCAGGGTGTTTTTTCTGGCCTTCTTTCTGCAGGACTTTCCCCTGATTGCAACTTTGCAGAATTTCAGAAAATGCGCGCTGAGGGTGTCCTTGCCAAATTTGCCATAGCTTGGCTTTACGGGCACTTTGGGAGCCGCGGTTTGCTGCAAAATGTTGTGCTATGTTAGCACTTTAAGTGCATTTTAATTAGGAGATGATGACATTTGCGCCAGGTTGTTTTTTCTGGCCTTCTTTCTGCAGGACTTTCCCCTAATCGCAACTTTGCAGAATTTCAGAAAATGCGCGCTGAGGGTGTCCTTGCCAAATTTGCCATAGCTCGGCTTTACGGGCACTTTGGGAGCCGCCGTTTGCTGCAAAATGTTGTGCTATGTCGGCACTTTAAGCGCATTCTAATTAGCAGATGATGGCATTTGCGCCAGGGTGCTTTTTCTGGCCTTCTTTCTGCAAGACTTTTCCCTGGTCGCAACTTTGCAGAATTTAGGAAAATGCGCGCTGACCGTGTTCTTGCCAAATTTGCCATAGCTCGGCTTTACGGGCAGTTTGGGAGCCGCGGTTTGCTGCAAAATGTTGTGCTATGTTGGCACTTTAAGTGCATTTTAATTAGGAGATAATGGCATTTGCGCCAGGGTGTTTTTTCTGGCCTTCTTTCTGCAGGACTTTCCCCTGGTCGCAACTTTGCAGAATTTCAGAAAATGCGCGCTGAGGGTGTCCTTTCCAATTTTGCCATAGCTCGGCTTTACGAGCACTTAGGGAGCCGCAGTTTGCTGCAAAATGTTGTGCTATGTTGGGACTTTAAGTGCATTGTAATTGGGAGATAATGGCATTTGCGCCAGGGTGTTGTTTCTGCCCTTCTTTCTGCAGGACTTTCCCCTAATCGCAACTTTGCAGAATTTCAGAAAATGCGCGCTGAGGGTGTCCTTGCCAAATTTGCCATAGCTCGGCTTTACTGGCACTTTGGGAGCCGCGGTTTGCTGCAAAATGTTGTGCTTTGTTGGCACATTAAGTGCATTTTAATTAGGAGATGATGGCATTTGCGCCAGATTTTTTTTCTGGCCTTTTTTCTGCAGGACTTTCCCCTGATCGCAACTTTGCAGAATTTCAGAAAATGCGCGCTGAGGGTGTCCTTGCCAAATTTGCCATAGCTTGGCTTTACGGGCACTTTGGGAGCCGCGGTTTGCTTCAAAATGTTGTGCTATGTTGGCACTTTAAGTGCATTTGTATTAAGAGATAATGGCATTTGCGCCAGGTTGTTTTTTCTGGCCTTCTTTCTGCAGGTTTTTCCCCTGGTCGCAACTTTGCAGAATTTCAGAAAATGCGCGCTGAGGGTGTCCTTGCCAAATTTGCCATAGCTCGGCTTTACGGGCACTTAGGGAGCCGCGGTTTGGTGCAAAATGTTGTGCTATGTTAACACTTTAAGTGCATTTTAATTAGCAGATGATAGCATTTGCGCCAGGGTATTTGTTTCTGGCCTTCTTTCTGCAGGACTTTCCCCTAATCGCATTTTTGCAGAATTTCAGAAAATGCGCGCTGCGGGTGTCCTTGCCAAATTTGCCATAGCTTGGCTTTACGGGCACTTTGGGAGCCGCGGTTTGCTGCAAAATGTTCTGCTATGTTGGCACTTTAAGTGCATTTTAATTAGGAGATAATGGCATTTGCGCCAGGATGTTTTTTCTGGCCTTCTTTCTGCTGGACTTTCCCCTGCTCGCAACTTTGCAGAATTTCAGAAAATGCGCGCTGAGGGTGTCCTTGCCAAATTTGCCATAGCTCGGCTTTACGGGCTTTTAGGGAGCCGCGGTTTGCTGCAAAATGTTTTGCTGTGTTGGCACTTTAAGTGCATTTTAATTAGGAGATAATGGCATTTGCGCCAGGGTGTTTTTTCTGGCCTTCTTTCTGCAGGTGTTTCCCCTGGTCGCAATTTTGCAGAATTTCAGAAAATGCGCGCTGATGGTTTCCTTGCCAAATTTGCCATAGCTCGGCTTTACGGGCAGTTAGGGAGCTGCAGTTTGCTGCAAAATGTTGTGCTTTGTTGGCACTTTAAGTGCATTTTAATTAGGAGATGATGGCATTTGCGCCAGGGTGTTTTTTCTGGCCTTCTTTCTGCAGGACTTTCCCCTGATTGCAACTTTGCAGAATTTCAGAAAATGCGCGCTGAGGGTGTCCTTGCCAAATTTGCCATAGCTTGGCTTTACGGGCACTTTGGGAGCCGCGGTTTGCTGCAAAATGTTGTGCTATGTTAGCACTTTAAGTGCATTTGACTTAGGAGACAATGGCATTTGCGCCAGGATGTCTTTTCTGGCCTTATTTCTGCAAGTTTTTCCACTAGTCGCAAATTTGCAGAATTTCAGAAAATGAGCGCTGAGGGTGTCCTTGTCAAATTTGCCATAGCTCGGCTTTACGGGCACTTAGGAAGCCGCGGTTTGCTGCAAAATGTTGTGCTATGTTGGCACTTCAAGTGCATTGTAATTAGGAGATGATGGCATTTGCGCCAGGGTTTTTTTTTTGGCCTTCTTTCTGCAGGACTTTCCCCTGGTCGCAACTTTGCAGAATTTCAGAAAATGCGCGCTGAGGGTGTCCTTTCCAAATTTGCCATAGCTCGGCTTTACGAGCACTTAGGGAGCCGCGGTTTGCTGCAAAATGTTGTGCTATGTTGGGACTTTAAGTGCATTGTAATTGGGAGATAATGGCATTTGCGCCAGGGTGTTGTTTCTGGCCTTCTTTCTGCAGGACTTTCCCCTAATCGCAACTTTGCAGAATTTCAGAAAATGCGCGCTGAGGGTGTCCTTGCCAAATTTGCCATAGCTCGGCTTTACTGGCACTTTGGGAGCCGCGGTTTTCTGCAAAATGTTGTGCTTTGTTGGCACATTAAGTGCATTTTAATTAGGAGATGATGGCATTTGCGCCAGATTTTTTTTCTGGCCTTTTTTCTGCAGGACTTTCCCCTGATCGCAACTTTGCAGAATTTCAGAAAATGCGCGCTGAGGGTGTCCTTGCCAAATTTGCCATAGCTTGGCTTTACGGGCACTTTGGGAGCCGCGGTTTGCTTCAAAATGTTGTGCTATGTTGGCACTTTAAGTGCATTTGTATTAAGAGATAATGGCATTTGCGCCAGGTTGTTTTTTCTGGCCTTCTTTCTGCAGGTTTTTCCCCTGGTTGCAACTTTGCAGAATTTCAGAAAATGCGCGCTGAGGGTGTCCTTGCCAAATTTGCCATAGCTCGGCTTTACGGGCACTTAGGGAGCCGCGGTTTGGTGCAAAATGTTGTGCTATGTTAACACTTTAAGTGCATTTTAATTAGCAGATGATAGCATTTGCGCCAGGGTGTTGTTTCTGGCCTTCTTTCTGCAGGTTTTTCCCCTGGTCGCAACTTTGCAGAATTTCAGAAAATGCGCGCTGATGGTTTCCTTGCCAAATTTGCCATAGCTCGGCTTTACGGGCAGTTAGGGAGCTGCGGTTTGCTGCAAAATGTTGTGCTTTGTTGGCACTTTAAGTGCATTTTAATTAGGAGATAATGGCATTTGCGCCAGGGTGTTTTTTCTGGCCTTCTTTCTGCCGGACTTTCCCCTGGTCGCAACTTTGCAGAATTTCAGAAAATGCGCGCTGAGGGTGTCCTTGCCAAATTTGCCATAGCTCGGCTTTGCGGGCACTTTGAGAGCCGCAGTTTGCTGCAAAATGTTGTGCTATGTTGGCACTTTAAGCGCATTCTGATTAGGAGATAATGGCATTTGCGCCAGGGTGTTTTTTCTGGCTTTCTTTCTGCAGGTTTTTCCCCTGGTCGCAACTTTCCAGAATTTCAGAAAATGCGCGCTGATGGTGTCCTTGCCAAATTTGCCATAGCTCGGCTTTACGGGCACTTAGGGAGCCGCGGTTTGCTGCAAAATGTTTTGCTGTGTTGGCACTTTAAGCGCATTTTAATTAAGAGATAATGGCATTTGCGCCAGGGTGTTATTTGTGGCCTTCTTTCTGCAGGAGTTTTCCCTGGTCGCAACTTTGCAGAATTTCAGAAAAGCCGCGCTGAGGGTTTGCTTACTAAATTTGCCATAGCTCGGCTTTACGGGCACTTTGAGAGCCGCGGTTTGCTGCAAAATGTTGCGCTATGTTGGCTCTTTAAGTGCGTTTTATTAGGAGATGATGGCATTTTCGCCAGGGTGTTTTTTCTGGCCTTCTTTCTGCAGGACTTTCCTTTGGTCGCAACTTTGCAGAATTTCAGGAAATGTGCGCTGAGGGTGTGCTTGCTAAATTTGCTATAGCTCGGCTTTACGGGCACTTTGGTAGCCGCGGATTGCTGCAAAATGTTGTGCTTTGTTGGCACTTGAAGTGCATTCTAATTACGAGATGATGGCATTTGCGCCAGTGTGTTTCTTGTACCCTTCGTTCTGCAGGACTTTCCTTTGGTCGCAACTTAACAGAATTTCAGAAAAGGCGCGCTGAGGGTGTGCTTGCTAAATTTGAAATAGCTCGGCTTTACGAGCACTTCGGAAGCCGCGGTTTGCTGCAAAATGTTCTGCTATGTTGGCACTTTAAGAGCATTTTAATTAGGAGATAATGGCAATTGTGCAAGGGTGTTTTTTTTAGCCTTCTTTCTGCAGGACTTTGCCCTGGTCGCAACTTTGCAGAATTTCAGAAAATGCGCGCTGAGGGTGTCCTTGCCAAATTTGCCATAGCTCGGCTTTACGGGCACTTTGAGAGCCGCAGTTTGCTGCAAAGTGTTGTGCTATGTTGGCACTTTAAGTGCATTCTAATTAGGAGATAATGGCATTTGCGCCAGGGTGTTTTTTCTGGCTTTCTTTCTGCACGTTTTTCCCCTGGTCGCAACTTTGCAGAATTTCAGAAAATGCGCGCTGAGGGTGTCCTTGCCAAATTTGCCATAGCTCGGCTTTACGGGCACTTTGAGAGCCGCGGTTTGCTGCAAAATGTTGTGCTATGTTGGCACTTTAAGTGCATTTTGATTAGGAGATAATGGCATTTGCGCCAGGGTGTTTTTACTGGCTTTCTTTCTGCAGGTTTTTCCCCTGGTCGCAACTTTGCAGAATTTCAGAAAATGCGCGCTGAGGGTGTCCTTGCCAAATTTGCCAAAGCTTGGCTTTACGGGCATTTAGGGAGCCGCGGTTTGCTGCAAAATGCTGTGCTATGTTGGCACTTTAAGTGCATTTTAATTAGGAGACAATGGCATTTGCGCCAGGATGTTTTTTCTGGCCTTCTTTCTGCAGGAGTTTCCCCTGATCGCAACTTTGCAGAATTTCAGAAAATGCGCGCTGAGGGTGTCCTTGCTAAAATTTGCCATAGCTCTGCTTTAGGGGCACCTTGAGAGGCGCGGTTTGCTGCAAAATGTTGTGCTATGTTAGCACTTTAAGTGCATTTGACTTAGGAGACAATGGCATTTGCGCCAGGATGTCTTTTCTGGCCTTCTTTCTGCAAGTTTTTCCACTAGTCGCAAATTTGCAGAATTTCAGAAAATGCGCGCTGAGGGTGTCCTTGTCAAATTTGCCATAGCTCGGCTTTACGGGCACTTAGGAAGCCGCGGTTTGCTGCAAAATGTTGTGCTATGTTGGCACTTCAAGTGCATTTTAATTAGGAGATGATGGCATTTGCGCCAGGGTGTTTTTTCTGGCCTTCTTTCTGCAGGACTTTCCCCTGGTCGCAACTTTGCAGAATTTCAGAAAATGCGCGCTGAGGGTGTCCTTTTCAAATTTGCCATAGCTCGGCTTTACGAGCACTTAGGGAGCCGCAGTTTGCTGCAAAATGTTGTGCTATGTTGGGACTTTAAGTGCATTGTAATTGGGAGATAATGGCATTTGCGCCAGGGTGTTGTTTCTGGCCTTCTTTCTGCAGGACTTTCCCCTAATCGCAACTTTGCAGAATTTCAGAAAATGCGCGCTGAGGGTGTCCTTGCCAAATTTGCCATAGCTCGGCTTTACTGGCACTTTGGGAGCCGCGGTTTGCTGCAAAATGTTGTGCTTTGTTGGCACATTAAGTGCATTTTAATTAGGAGATGATGGCATGTGCGCCAGATTTTTTTTCTGGCCTTTTTTCTGCAGGACTTTCCCCTGATCGCAACTTTGCAGAATTTCAGAAAATGCGCGCTGAGGGTGTCCTTGCCAAATTTGCCATAGCTTGGCTTTACGGGCACTTTGGGAGCCGCGGTTTCCTGCAAAATGTTGTGCTATGTTGGCACTTTAAGTGCATTTGTATTAAGAGATAATGGCATTTGCGCCAGGTTGTTTTTTCTGGCCTTCTTTCTGCAGGTTTTTCCCCTGGTCGCAACTTTGCAGAATTTCAGAAAATGCGCGCTGAGGGTGTCCTTGCCAAATTTGCCATAGCTCGGCTTTACGGGCACTTAGGGAGCCGCGGTTTGCTGCAAAATGTTGTGCTATGTTAACACTTTAAGTGCATTTTAATTAGCAGATGATAGCATTTGCGCCAGGGTATTTGTTTCTGGCCTTCTTTCTGCAGGACTTTCCCCTAATCGCAACTTTGCAGAATTTCAGAAAATGCGCGCTGAGGGTGTCCTTGCCAAATTTGCCATAGCTCGGCTTTACGGGCACTTTGGGAGCCGCGGTTTGCTGCAAAATGTTGTGCTATGTCGGCACTTTAAGCGCATTCTAATTAGCAGATGATGGCATTTGCGCCAGGGTGCTTTTTCTGGCCTTCTTTCTGCAAGACTTTTCCCTGGTCGCAACTTTGCAGAATTTAGGAAAATGCGCGCTGACCGTGTTCTTGCCAAATTTGCCAAAGCTCGGCATTACGGGCAGTTTGGGAGCCGCGGTTTGCTGCAAAATGTTGTGCTATGTTGGCACTTTAAGTGCAGTTTAATTAGGAGATAATGGCATTTGCGCCAGGGTGTTTTTTTTGGCCTTCTTTCTGCAGGACTTTGCCCTAATCGCAACTTTGCAGAATTTCAGAAAATGCGCGCTGAGGGTGTCCTTGCCAAATTTGCCATAGCTCGGCTTTACGGGCACTTTGGGAGCCGCGGTTTGCTGCAAAATGTTGTGCTATGTTGGCACTTTAAGTGCATTCTAATTAGGAGATAATGGCATTTGCGCCAGGGTTTTTTTTCTGGCCTTCTTTCTGCAGGACTTTCCCCTGCTCGCAGCTTTGCAGAATTTCAGAAAATGCGCGCTGAGGGTGTCCTTGCCAAATTTGCCGTAGCTTGGCTTTACGGGCACTTAGGGAGCCGCGGTTTGCTGCAAAATGTTTTGCTGTGTTGGCACTTTAAGTGCATTCTAATTAGGAGATAATGGCAGTTGCGCCAGGGTGTTTTTTCCGGCCTTCTTTCTGCAGGTTTTTCCCCTAGTCGCAACTTTGCAGAATTTCAGAAAATGCGCGCTGAGGGTGTCCTTGCCAAATTTGCCATAGCTCGGCTTTACGGGCACTTAGGGAGCCGCGGTTTGCTGCAAAATGTTGTGCTTTGTTAACACTTTAAATGCGTTTTAATTAGGAGATGATGGCATTTGCGCCAGGGTGTTTTTTCTGGCCTTCTTTCTGCAGGACTTTCCCCTGATCGCAACTTTGCAGAATTTCAGAAAATGCGCGCTGAGGGTGTCCTTGCCAAATTTGCCATAGCTCGAGCTTTACAGGCACTTTGGGAGCCGCGGTTTGCAACAAAATGTTGTGCTATGTTGGCACTTTAAGTGCATTCTAATTAGGAGATAATGGCATTTGCGCCAGGGTGTTTTTTCTGGCCTTCTTTCTGCAGGTTTTTCCCCTGGTCGCAACTTTGCAGAATTTCAGAAAATGCGCGCTGAGGGTGTCCTTGCCAAATTTGCCATACCTCGGCTTTACGGGCACTTAGGGCGCCGCGGTTTGCTGCAAAATGTTATGCTTTGTTGGCACTTTTAGTGCATTTAAATTAGGAGATGATGGCATTTGCGCCAGATGTTTTTTCTGGCCTTTTTTCTGCAGGACTTTCCCCTGATCGCAACTTTGCAGAATTTCAGAAAATGCCCGCTGAGGGTGTCCTTGCCAAATTTGCCATAGCGCGGCTTTACGGGCACTTTGGGAGCCGCGGTTTGCTTCAAAATGTTGTGCTATGTTAACACTTTAAGTGCATTCTAATTAAGAGATAATGGCATTTGCGCCATGGTGTTTTTTTTGGCCTTCTTTCTGCAGGTTTTTCCCCTGGTCGCAACTTTGCAGAATTTCAGAAAATGCGCGCTGAGGGTGTCCTTACCAAATTTGCCATAGCTCGGCTTTACGGGCACTTTGGGAGCCGCGGTTTTCTTCAAAATCTTGTGCTATGTTGGCACTTTAAGTGCATTCTAATTGAGAGATAATGGCATTTGCGCCAGGGTGTTTTTTCTGGCCTTCTTTCTGCAGGTTTTTCCCCTGGTCGCAACTTTGCAGAATTTCAGAAAATGCGCGCTGAGGGTGTCCTTGCCAAATTTGCCATAGCTCGGCTTTACGGGCACTTAGGGAGCCGCGGTTTAGTGCAAAATGTTGTGCTATGTTAACACTTTAAGTGCAATTTAATTAGGAGATGATGGCATTTGCGCCAGGGTGTTGTTTCTGGCCTTCTTTCTGCAGGTTTTTCCCCTAATCGCAACTTTGCAGAATTTCAGAAAATGCGCGCTGCGGGTGTCCTTGCCAAATTTGCCATAGCTTGGCTTTACGGGCACTTTGGGAGCCGCGGTTTGCTACAAAACGTTTTGCTATGTTGGCACTTTAAGTGCATTTTATTTAGGAGATAATGGCATTTGCGCCAGGGTGTTTTTTCTCGCCTTCTTTCTGCAGGCCTTTCCCCTGCTCGTAACTTTGCAGAATTTCAGAAAATGCGCGCTGAGGGTGTCCTTGCCAAATTTGCCATAGCTCGGCTTTACGGGCACTTAGGGAGCCGCGGTTTGCTGCAAAATGTTGTGCTATGTTGGCATTTTAAGTGCATTTAAATTAGGAAATAATGGCATTTGCGCCATTGTGTTTTTTCTGGCCTTCTTTCTGCAGGACTTTCCCCTGGTTGCAACTTTGCAGAATTTCAGAAAATGCGCGCTAAGGGTGTCCTTGCCAAATTTGCCATAGCTCGGCTTTACGGGTATTTTGGGAGCCGCGGTTTGCTGCAAAATGTTGTGCTATGTTGGCACTTTAAGTGCATGCTAATTAGGAGATAATGACATTTGCGTTAGGGTGTTTTTTCTTGCCTTCTTTTTGCAGGACTTTCCCCTGGT
The DNA here is from genome assembly GCA_964020085.1 of Micromussa lordhowensis. Taxonomy (NCBI): domain Eukaryota; kingdom Metazoa; phylum Cnidaria; class Anthozoa; order Scleractinia; family Lobophylliidae; genus Micromussa; species Micromussa lordhowensis. The sequence continues at coordinate 1,027,052 of CAXHUQ010000601.1, read as the reverse complement.
CGCAACTTTGCAGAATTTCAGAAAATGCGCGCTGAGGGTGTCCTTGCCAAATTTGCCATAGCTCGGCTTTACGGGCACTTTGGGAGCCGCGGTATGCTGCAAAATGTTGTGCTATGTTGGCAGTTTAAGTGCATTGTATTTAAGAGATAATGGCATTTGCGCTAGGGTGTTTTTTCTGGCCTTCTTTCTGCAGGACTTTCCCCTGGTCGCAACTTTGCAGAATTTCAGAAAATGCGCGCTGAGGGTGTCCTTGCCAAATTTGCAATAGCTCGGCTTTACGGGCACTTTGGGAGCCGCGGTTTGCTGCAAAATGTTTTGCTATGTTGGCACTTTAAGCACATTGTAATTAGGAGATATTGGCATTTGCGCCAGGGTGTTTTTTCTGGCCCTCTTTCTGCAGGTTTTTCCCCTGGTCGCAACTTTGGAGAATTTCAGAAAATGCGCGCTAAGGGTGTCCTTGCCAAATTTGCCATAGCGCGGCTTTACGGGCACTTAGGGAGCCGCGGTTTGCTGCAAAAAGTTGTGCTATGTTGGCACTTCAAGTGCATTTTAATTAAGAGATGATGGCATTTGCGCCAGGGTATTTTTTCTGGCCTTCTTTCTGCAGGACTTTCCCCTGGTCGCAACTTTGCAGAATTTCAGAAAATGCGCGCTGAGGGTGTCCTTGCCAAATTTGCCATAGCTCGGCTTTACGGGCAGTTTGGGAGCCGCGGTTTGCTGCAAAATGTTGTGCTATGTTGGCACTTTAAGTGCATTTTAATTAGGAAATAATGGCATTTGCGCCAGGGTGTTTTTTCTGGCCTTCTTTCTGCAGGTTTTTCCCCTGGTCGCAACTTTGCAGAATTTCAGAAAATGCGCGCTGAGGGTGTCCTTGCCAAATTTGCCATAGCTCGGCTTTACGGGCATTTATGGAGCCGCGGTTTGCTGCAAAATGTTGTGCTATGTTGGCACTTTAAGTGCATTTTAATTAAGAGATAATGGCATTTGCGCCAGGGTGTTTTTGCTAACCTTCTTTCTGCAGGTTTTTCCCCTGGTCGCAACTTTGCAGAATTTCAGAAAATGTGCGCTGAGGGTGTCCTTGCCAAATTTGCCATAGCTCGGCTTTTTGGGCACTTAGGGAGCCGCGGTTTGCTGCAAACTGTTGTGCTATGTTGGCACTTTAAGTGGATTGTAATTAGGAGATGATGGCATTTGCGCCAGGGTGTTTTTTTTTAGCCTTCTTTCTGCAGGACTTTCCCCTGGTCGCAACTTTGCAGAATTTCAGAAAATGCGCGCTGAGGGTGTCCTTGCCAAATTTGCCATAGCTCGGCTTTACGGGCACTTAGGGAGCCGCGGTTTGCTTCAAAATGTTGTGCTATGTTGGCACTTCAAGTGCATTTTAATTAGGAGATGATGGCATTTGCGCCAGGGTGTTTTTGTGGCCTTCTTTCTGCAGGACTTTCCCCTGGCCGCAACTTTACAGAATTTCAGAAAATGTGCACTGAGGGTGTCCTTGCCAAATTTGCCATAGCTCGGCTTTACAAGCACTTAGGGAGCCGCGGTTTGCTGCAAAATGTTGTGCTATGTTGGCACTTCAAGTGCATTTTAATTAGGAGATGATGGCATTTGCGCCAGGGTGTTTTTTCTGGCCTACTTTCTGTAGGACTTTTCCCTGGTCGCAAGTTTGCAGAATTTTAGAAAATGCGCGCTGAGAGGGTCCTGGCCAAATTTGCCATAGCTCGGATTTACGGGCACTTTGGGAGCCGCGGTTTGCTGCAAAATGTTGTGCCATGGTGGCACTTTAAATGCATTTTAATTAGGAGATAATGGCATTTGCGCCAGGGTGTTTTTTCTGGCCTTCTTTCTGCAGGTTTTTCCCCTGGTCGCAACTTTGCAGAATTTCAGAAAATGCGCACTGAGGGTGTCCTTGCCAAATTTGCCATAGCTCGGCTTTACGGGCACTTTGGGAGCCGCGGTTTGCTGCAAAATGTTGTGCTATGTTGGCACTTTACGTGCATTTTAATTAGGAGATAATGGTATTTGCGCTACGGTGTTTTTTCTGGCCTTCTTTCTGCAGGTTTTTCCCCTGGTCGCAACTTTGCAGACTTTCAGAAAATGCACAGTGAGGGTGTTCTTGCCAAATTTGCCATAGCTCGGCTTTACGGGCACTTAGGGACCCGCGGTTTGCTTCAAAATGTTGTGCTATGTTGGCACTTCAAGTGCATTTTAATTAGGAGATGATGGCATTTGCGCCAGGGTGTTTTTCTGGCCTTCTTTCTGCAGGACTTTCCCCTGGCCGCAACTTTACAGAATTTCAGAAAAGGTGCGCTGAGGGTGTCCTTGCCAAATTTGCCATAGCTCGGCTTTACAAGCACTTAGGGAGCCTCGGTTTGCTGCAAAATGTTGTGCTATGTTGGCACTTTAAGTGCATTCTAATTAGAAGATGATGGCATTTGCGCCAGGGTGTTTTTTCTGGCCTACTTTCTGTAGGACTTTTCCCTGGTCGCAACTTTGCAGAATTTTAGAAAATGCGCGCTGAGAGTGTCCTTGCCAAATTTGCCATAGCTCGGATTTACGGGCACTTTGGGAGCCGCGGTTTGCTGCAAAATGTTCCGCTTTGTTAGCACTTTAAGTGCATTCTAAATAAGAGGTACTGGCATTTTTGCGAGGGTGTTTTTTCTGGCCTTCTTTCGGCAGGTTTTTCCCCTGGTCGCAACCTTGCAGAATTTCAGAAAATGCGCGCTGAGGGTGTCCTTGCCAAATTTGCCATAGCTCGGCTTTACGGGCACTTAGGGAGCCGCGGTTTGCTGCAAAATGTTGTCGAATGTTCGCACTTTAAGCGCATTCTAATTGCGAGATAATGGCATTTGCGCGAGGGTGTTTTTTTTGGCCTTCTTTCTGCAGGACTTTCCCCTGGTCGCAACTTTGCAGAATTTCAGAAAATGCGCGCTGAGGGTGTCCTTGCCAAATTTGCCATAGCTCGGCTTTACGGGCACTTTGGGAGCCGCGGTGTGCTGCAAAATGTTGTGCTATGTTGGCACTTCAAGTGCATTTTAATTAAGAGATGATGGCATTTGCGCCAGGGTGTTTTTGCTGGCCTTCTTTCTGCAGGTTTTTCCCCTGGTCGCAACTTTGCAGAATTTCAGAAAATGCGCGCTGAGGGTGTCCTTGCCAAATTTGCCATAGCCCGGCTTTACGGGCACTTAGGGAGCCGCGGTTTCCTGCAAAAGGTTGTGCTATGTTGGCACTTCAAGTGGATTGTAACTAGGAGATAATGGCATTTGCGCCAGGGTGTTTTTCTTGGCCTTTTTTCTGGAGGTTTTTCCCCTGGTCGCAACTTTGCAGAATTTCAGAAATTGCGCGCTAAGGGTGTCCTTGCAAAATTTGCCATAGCTCGGCTTTACGGGCACTTAGGAAGCCGCGGTTTGCTGCAAAATGTTGTGTTATGTTGGCACTTGAAGTGCATTCTAATTAGGAGATGATGGCATTTGCACCAGGGTGTTTTTATGGCCTTCTTTCTGCAGGACTTTCCCCTTGTCGCAACTTTGCAGAATTTCAGAAAATGCGCGCTGATGGTGTCCTTGCCAAATTTGGCATAGCTCGGCTTTACGGGCACTTAGGGAGCCGCGGTTTGCTGCAAAATGTTGTGCTATGTTGGCACTTTACGTGCATTTTAATTAGGAGATGATGGCATTTGCGCCAGGGTGTTTTTTCTGGCCTTCTTTCTGCAGGACTTTCCCCTGGTCGCAACTTTGCAGAATTTCAGAAAATGCGCGCTGAGGGTGTCCTTGCCAAATTTGCCATAGCTTGGCTTTACAAGCACTTAGGGAGCCGCGGTTTGCTGCAAAATGTTGTGCTAGGTTGGCACTTCAAGTACATTGTAATTAGAAGATAATGGCATTTGCGCCAGGGTGTTTTTTCTGGCCTTGTTTTTGAAGGTTTTCCCTGGTCGCAACTTTGCAGAATTTCGGAAAATGCGCGCTGAGGGTGTCGTTGCCAAATTTGCCATAGCTCGGCTTTACGGGCACTTAGGGAGCCGCGGTTTGTTGCAAAATGTTGTGCTATCTTGACACTTCAAGTGCATTTTAATTAAAAGAAAATGGCATTTGCGCCAGGGTGTTTTTTCTGGCCTTCTTTCTGCAGGTTTTTCCCCTGGTCGCAACTTTGCAGAATTTCAGAAAATGCGCGCTGAGGGTGTCCTTGCCAAATTTGCCATAGCTCGGCTTTACGGGCACTTAGGAAGCCGTGGTTTGCTGCAAAATGTTGTGCTATGTTGGCACTTCAAGTGCGTCCTAATTAGGAGATGATGGCATTTGCGCCAGGGTGTTTTTTCTGGCCTTCTTTCTGCAGGACTTTTCCCTTTTTTGCAATTTTGCAGAAATTCAGAAAATGCGCGCTGAGGGTGTCCTTGCCAAATTTGCCATAGCTCGGCTTTACGGGCACTTAGGGAGCCGCGGTTTGCTGCAAAATGTTGTGCTATGTTGGCACTTCAAGTGTATTCTAATTAGGAGATGATAGCATTTGCGCTAGGGTGTTTTTTCGGCCTTCTTTTTGCAGTTTTTTTTCCTGGTCGCAACTTTGCAGAATTTCAGAAAATGCGCGCTGAAGGTGTCCTTGCAAAATTTGCCATAGCTCGGCTTTACGGGCACTTAGGAAGCCGTGGTTTGCTGCAAAATGTTGTGCTATGCTGGCACTTTAAGTGCATTTTAATTAGGAGATGATGGCATTTGCGCCAGGGTGTTTTTTTCTGGCCTTCTTTTTGCAGGACTTTCCCCTTTTTTGCAACTTTGCAGAATTTCAGAAAATGCGCGCTGAGGGTGTCCTTGCCAAATTTGCCATAGCTCGGCTTTCCGGGCACTTAGGGAGCCGCGGTTTGCTGCAAAGTGTTGTGCTATGTTGGCACTTTAATTGCATTGTAATTAGGAGATAATGGCATTTGCGCCAGGATGTTTTTTCTGGCCTTCTTTCTGCAGGACTTTCCCCTGGTCGCAACTTTGCAGAATTTCAGAAAATGCGCGCTGAGGGTGTCCTTGCCAAATTTGCCATAGCTCGGCTTTACGGGCACTTAGAAAGCCGCGGTTTGCTGCAAAATATTGTGCTATGTTGGCAATTTAAGTGCATTCTAATTAGGAGATGATGGCATTTGCGCCAGGGTGTTTTTTATGGCCTTCTTTCTGCAGGACTTTCCCCTGGTCGCAACTTTGCAGAATTTCAGAAAATGCGCGCTGAGGGTGTCCTTGCCAAATTTGCCATAGCTCGGTTTTATGGGCACTTAGGGAGCCGCGGTTTCCTGCAAAATGTTGTGCTATGTTGGCACTTGAAGTGCATTTTAATTAGGAGATAATGGCATTTGCGCCAGGGTGTTTTTTCTGGCCTTCTTTCTGCAGGTTTTTCCCCTGGTCGCAACTTTGCAGAATTTCAGAAAATGCGCGCTGAGGGTGTCCTTGCCAAATTTACCATAGCTCGGCTTTACGGGCACTTAGGGAGCCGCAGTTTGCTGCAAAATGTTGTGCTATGTTGGCACTTTAAGTGCGTTCTAATTAGGAGATGATGGCAATTGCGCCAGGGTGTTTTTTCTGGCCTTCTTTCTGCAGGACTTTCCCCTTTTTCGCAACTTTGCAGAATTTCAGCTGAGGGTGTCCTTGCCAAATTTGCCATAGGTCGGCTTTACGGGCACTTAGGGAGCCGTGGTTTGCTGCAAAATGTTGTGCTATGTTGGCACTTGAAGTGCATTTTAATTAGGAGATGATGGCATTTGCGCCCGGGTGTTTTTTATGGCCTTCTTTCTCCAGGACTTTCCCCTGGTAGCAATTTTGCAGAATTTCAGAAAATGCGCGCTGAGGGTGTCCTTGCCAAATTTGCCATAGCTCGGCTTTACGGGCACTTAGGGAGCCGCGATGTGCTGCAAAGTGTTGTGCTATGTTGGCACTTTAAGTGCATTGTACTTAGGAGATAATGGCATTTGCGCCAGGGTGTTTTTTATGGCCTTCTTTCTGCAGGTTTTATTTCTGGTCGCAACTTTGCAGAATTTCAGAAAATGCGCGCTGAGGATGTCCTTGCCAAATTTCCCATAGCTCGGCTTTACGGGCACTTAGGGAGCCGCGGTTTGCTGCAAAATGTTGTGCTATGTTGGCACTTCAAGTGCATTTTAATTAGGAGATGATGGCATTTGCGCCAGGGTGTTTTTTTTCTGGCCTTCTTTCTGCAGGACTTTCCCCTGGTCGCAACTTTTCAGAATTTCAGAAAATGCGCGCTGAGGGTGTCCTTGCCAAATTTGCCATAGCTCGGCTTTACGGGCACTTAGGGAGCCGCGGTTTGCTGCAAAATGTTGTGCTATGTTGCCACCTTAAGTGGATTCTAATTAGAAGATAATGGCATTTGCGCCAGGTTGTTTTTTCTGGCCTTCTTTCTGCAGGTTTTTCCCCTGGTCGCAACTTTGCAGAATTTCAGAAAATGCGCGCTGAGGGTGTCCTCGCCAAATTTGCCATAGCTCGGCTTTACGGGCGCTTAGGGAGCCGCGGCTTGCTGCAAAATGTTGTGCTATGTTAATACTTTAAATGCGTTCTAATTAGGAGATAATGGCTTTTTTGCGCCAGGGTGTTTTTTCTGGCTTTTTTTCTGCAGGTTTTTCCCCTGGTCGCAACTTTGCAGAATTTCAGAAAATGCGCGCCCCGAGGGTGTCCTTGCCAAATTTGCCATAGCTCGACTTTACGGGCACTTTGGGAGCCGCGGTTTGCTGCAAAATGTTGTGCTATGTTGGCACTTTAAGTGCATTTTAATTAGGAGATGTTGGCATTTGCGCCAGGGTGTTTTTTCTTGCCTTCTTTCTGCAGGAGTTTCCCCTGGTCGCAACTTTGCAGAATTTCAGAAAATGCGCGCTGAGGGTGTCCTTGCATAAATTTGCCATAGCTTGGCTTTACGGGCACTTTGGGAGCCGCGGTTTGCTGCAAAATGTTGCGCTATGTTGGCACTTTAAGCGCATTCTAATTAGGAGATAATAACATTTGCGCCAGAGTGTTTTTTCTGGCCTTCTTTCTGCAGGTTTTTCCCCTGGTCGCAACTTTGCAGAATTTCAGAAAATGCGCGCCCCGAGGGTGTCCTTGCCAAATTTGCCGTAGCTCGGCTTTACGGGCACTTAGGGAGCCGCGGTTTGCTGCAAAATGTTGTGCTATGTTTGCACTTTAAGTGCATTTAAATTAGGAGATGATGGCATTTGCGACAGGGTGTTGTTTTTTGGCCTTCTTTGTGCAGGACTTTCCCCTGGTCGCAACTTTGCAGAATTTCAGAAAATGCGCGCTGAGGGTGTGCTTGCCAAATTTGCCATAGCTCGGCTTTACGGGCGCTTAGGGAGCCGCGGCTTGCTGCAAAATGTTGTGCTATGTTAATACTTTAAATGCGTTCTAATTAGGAGATAATGGCTTTTTTGCGCCAGGGTGTTTTTTCTGGCTTTCTTTCTGCAGGACTTTCCCCTGGTCGCAACTTTGCAGAATTTCAGAAAATGCGCGCCCCGAAGGTGTCCTTGCCAAATTTTCCATAGCTCGGCTTTACGGGCACTTTGGGAGCCGCGGTTTGCTGCAAAATGTTGTGCTATGTTGGCACTTTAAGTGCATTCTAATTAGCAGATAATGGCATTTGCGCCAGGGTTTTTTTTGGTCTTCTTTCTGCAGGACTTTCCCCTGGTCGCAACTTTGCAGAATTTCAGAAAATTCGCGCTGAGGGTGTGCTTGCCAAATTTGCCATAGCTCGGCTTTACGGGCACTTAGGGAGCCGCGGTTTGCTGCAAAATGTTGTGCTTTGTTGGTACTTTAAGTGCATTTTTTTGTAGGGGATAATGGCATTTGCGCCAGGGTGTTTTTTCTGGCCTTCTTTCTGCAGGACTTTCCCCTGGTCGCAAATTTGCAGAATTTCAGAAAATGCGCGCTGAGGGTGTCCTTGCCAAATTTGCCATAGCTCGGCCTTACGGGCACTAAGGGAGCCGCGGTTTGCTGCAAAATGTTGTGCTATGTTGGCACTTCAAGTGCATTGTAATTAGGAGATGATGGCATTTGCGCCAGGGTGTTTTTTTTTGGCCTTCTTTCTGCACGTTTTTCCCCTGCTCGCAACTTTGCCGAATTTCAGAAAATGCGCGCTGAGGGTGTCGTTGCCAAATTTGCCATAGCTCGGCTTTACGGGCACTTAGGGAGCCGCGGTTTGCTGCCAAATGTTGTGCTATGTTGGCACTTCAAGTGCATTGTAATTAAGAGATGATGGCATTTGCGCCAGGGTGTTGTTTCTGGCCTTCTTTCTGCAGGACTTTCCCCTGGACGCAACTTTGCAGAACTTCAGAAAATGCGCGCTGAGGGTGTCCTTGCCAAATTTGCCATAGCTCGGCTTTACGGGCACTTAGGGAGCCGCGGTTTGCTGCAAAATGTTGTGCTATCTTGGCACTTCAAGTGCATTTTAATTAGCAGTTGATGGCATTTGCGCCAGGGTGTTTTTTTTCTGGCCTTCTTTCTGCAGGACATTCCCCTGGTCATAACTTTGCAGAATGTCAGAAAATGCCCGCTGAGGGTGTCCTTGCCAAATTTGCCATAGCTCGGCTTTACGGGCACTTAGGGAGCCGCGGTTTTCTGCAAAATGTTGTGATATGTTGGCACTTCAAGTGCATTTTAATAAGAAGATGATGGCATTTGCGCCAGCGTATTTTTTCTGGCCTTCTTTCTGCAGGACTTTCAAATGGTCGCAAGTTTGCAGAATTTCAGAAAATGCGCGCTGACGGTGTCCTTGCCAAATTTGCCATAGCCCGGCTTTATGGGCAGTTTGGGAGCCGCGGTTTGCTGCAAAATGTTGTGATATGTTGGCACTTCAAGTGCATTTTAATAAGAAGATGATGGCATTTGCGCCAGCGTATTTTTTCTGGCCTTCTTTCTGCAGGACTTTCCCCTGGTCGCAACTTTGCAGAATTTCAGAAAATGCGCGCTGAGGGTGTCCTTGCCAAATTTGCCATAGCTCGGCTTTACGGGTACTTAGGGAGCCGTGGTTTGCTGCAAAATGTTGTGCTATGTTGGCACTTTAAGTGCATTTTAATTAGGAGATGATGGCATTTGCGCCAGGGCGTTTTTTCTGGCCTTCTTTCTGCAGGACTTACCCCTGGTCGCAACTTTGCAGAATTTCAGAAAATGCGCGCTGAGGGTGTCCTTGCCAAATTTGCCATAGCTCGGCTTTACGGGCACTTAGGGAGGCGCGGTTTGCTGCAAAATGTTGTGCTAAGCTGGCAATTTAAATGCATTGTAATTAGGAGATAGCGGCATTTCGGCCAGGGTGTTTTTTCCAGCCTTCTTTCTGCAGGTTTTTCCCCTGGTCGCAACTTTGCAGAATTTCAGAAAATGCGCGCTGAGGGTGTCCTTGCCAAATTTGCCATAGCTCGGCTTTACGGGCACTTAGGGAGCCGCGGTTTGCTGCAAAATGTTGTGCTATGTTGGCACTTCAAGTGCATTTTAATTAGGAGATGATGGCATTTGCGCCACGGTGTTTTTTCTTGCCTTCTTTCTGCAGGACTTTCTTCTGGTCGCAACTTTGCAGAATTTCAGAAAATGCGCGCTGAGAGTGTCCTTGACAAAATTGCCATAGCTCGGCTTTACGGGCACTTTGGGAGCCGCGGTCTGCTGCAAAATGTTGTGCTATGTTGGCACTTTAAGTGCATTTAAATTAGGAGATCATGACACTTGCGCCAGGGTGCTTTTTCTGGCCTTCTTTCTGCAGGTTTGTCCCCCGGTCGCAACTTTGTAGAATTTCAGAAAATGCGCGCTGAGGGTGTCGTTGCATAACTTTGCCATAGCTCGGCTTTACGGGCACTTTGGGAGTCGCGGTTTACTGCAAAATGATGTGCTATGTTGGCACTTTAAGTGCATTTTAATTAGAAGATAATGGCATTTGCGCCAGGGTGTGTTTTCTGGCCTTTTTTCTGGAAGTTTTTTCCCTGCTCGCAACTTTGCAGAATTTCAGAAAATGCGCGCTGAGGGTGTCCTTGCCAAATTTGCTATAGCTCGGCTTTACGGGCACTTTGGGAGCCGCGGTTTGCTGCAAAATGTTGTGCTATGTTGGCACTTTAAGTGCTTTTTAATTAGAAGATAATGGCATTTGCGCCAGGGTGTTTTTTCTGGCCTTCTTTCTGCAGGACTTTCCCCTGGTCGCAACTTTGCAGAATTTCAGAAAATGCGCGCTGAGGGTGTCCTTGCCAAATTTGCCATACCTCGGCTTTACGGGCACTTAGGGAGCCGCGGTTTGCTGCAAAATGTTGTGCTATGTTGGCACTTTAAGTGCTTTTTAATTAGAAGATAATGGCATTTGCGCCAGGGTGTTTTTTCTGGCCTTCTTTCTGCAGGACTTTCCCCTGGTCGCAACTTTGCAGAATTTCAGAAAATGCGCGCTGAGGGTGTCCTTGCCAAATTTGCCATAGCTCGGCTTTACGGGCACTTTGGGAGCCGCGGTTTGCTGCAAAATGTTGTGCTATGTTGGCACTTTAAGTGCATTTCAATTAGGAGATAATGACATTCGCGCCAGGGTGCTTTTTTTTGGCCTTCTTTCTGCAGGTTTGTCTCCTGGTCGCAACTTTGCAGAATTTCAGAAAATGCGCGCTGAGGGTGTCCTTGCATAAATTTGCCATAGCTCGGCTTTACGGGCACTTTGGGAGCCGCGGTTTGCTGCAAAATGTTGTGCTATGTTGGCACTTTAAGTGCATTTTAATTAAGAGATTATGGCATTTGCGCCAGGGTGTTTTTTCTGGCCTTCTTTCTGCAGGACTTTCCCCTGGTTGCAACTTTGCAGAACTTCAGAAAATGCGCGCTGAGGGTGTCCTTGACAAATTTGCCATAGCTCGGCTTTACGGGCACTTAGGGAGCCGCGGTTTGCTGCAAAATGTTCTGCTATGTTGGCACTTTAAGCGCATTTTAATTAGGAGATGATGGTATTTGCGCCAAGGTGTTTTTTTTGGCCTTCTTTCTGCAGGACTTTCCCCTGGTCGCAACTTTGCAGAATTTTCAGAAAATGCGCGCTGAGGGTGTCCTTGCCAAATTTGCCATAGCTCGGCTTTACGGGCACTTAGGGAGCCGCGGTTTGCTGCAAAATGTTGTGTTATGTTAACACTTCAAGTGCATTTTAATTAGGAGAAGATGGCATTTGCGCCAGGTTGTTTTTTCTGGCCTTCTTTCTGCAGGACTTTCCCCTGGTCGCAACTTTGCAGAATTTCAGAAAATGCGCGCTGAGGGTGTGCTTGCCAAATTTGCCATAGCTCGGCTTTACGGGCACTTTGGGAGCCGCGGTTTGCTGCAAAATGTTGTGGTATATTGGCACTTTAAGTGCATTGTGTTTAGGAGATAATGGCATTTGCGCCAGGGTGTTTTTTCTGGCCTTCTCTTTGCAGGACTTTCCCCTGGTCGCAACTTTGCAGAAGTTCAGAAAATGCGCGCTGAGGGTGTCCTTGCCAAATTTGCCATAGCTCGGCTTTACGCGCACTTTGGGAGCCGCGGTTTGCTGCAAAATGTTGTGCTATGTTGGCACTTTAAGTGCATTTTAAATAATAGATAATGGCATTTGCGCCAGGGTGTTTTTTCTCGCCTTCTTTCTGCAGGTTTTTCCCCTTGTCGCAACTTTGCAGAATTTCAGAAAATGCGAGCTGAGGGTGTCCTTGCCAAATTTGCCAAAGCTCGGCTTTACGGGCACTTAGGGAGCCGCGGTTTGCTGCAAAATGTTGTGCTATGTTAACACTTTAAGTGCATTTTAATTAGCAGATGATGGCATTTGCGCCAGGGTGTTTTTTCTGGCCTTCTTTCTGCAGGACTTCCCCTTGGTCAAAACTTTGCAGAATTTCAGAAAATGCGCGCTGAGGGTGTCCTTGCCAAATTTGCCATAGCTCGGCTTTACGGGCACTTTGGGAGCCGCGGTTTGCTGCAAAATGTTGTGCTATGTTAACACTTTAAGTGCATTTTAATTAGGAGATAATGGCATTTGCGCCAGGGTGTTTTTTCTGGCCTTCTTTCTGCAGGTTTTTCCCCTGGTCGCAAGTTTGCCGAATTTTAGAAAATGCGCGCTGAGGGTGTCCTTGCCAAATTTGCCATAGCTCGGCTTTACGGGCACTTAGCGAGCCGCGGTTTGCTGCAAAATGTTGTGCTATGTTGGCACTTCAAGTGCATTTGATGTAGGAGATGATGGCAATTGCGCTAGGGTGTTTTTTCTGGCCTTCTTTCTGCAGGACTTTCCCCTGGTCGCAACTTTGCAGAATTTCAGAAAATGCGCGCTGAGGGTGTCCTTGCCAAATTTGCGATAGGTCGTCTTTACGGGCACTTAGGTAGCCGCGATTTGCTGCAAACTGTTGTGCTATGTTGGCACTTTAAGTGCATTTTAATTAGGAGATGATGGCATTTGCGCCAGGGTGTTTATTCTGGCCTTCTTTCTGCAGGACTTTCCCCTGGTCGCAACTTTGCAGAATTTTAGAAAATGCGCGCTGAGGGTGTCCTTGCGAAATTTGCCAAAGCTCAGCTTTACGGGCACTTAGGGAGCCGCGGTTTGCTGCAAAATGTTGTGCTATGTTAACACTTTAAGTGCATTTTAATTAGCAGATGATGGCATTTGCGCCAGGGTGTTTTTCTGGCCTTCTTTCTGCAGGACTTCCCCTTGGTCAAAACTTTGCAGAATTTCAGAAAATGCGCGCTGAGGGTGTCCTTGCCAAATTTGACATAGCTCGGCTTTACGGGCACTTTGGGAGCCGCGGTTTGCTGCAAAATGTTGTGCTATATTGGTACTTTAAGTGCATTTTAATTAGGAGATGATGGCATTTGCGCCAGGGTGTTTTTTCTAGCCTTCTTTCTGCAGGTTTCTTCCCTGGCCGCAACTTTGCTGAATTTCAGAAAATGTGCGCTGAGGGTGTCCTTGCCAAATTTGCCATAGCTCGGCTTTACGGGCACTTTGCGAGCCGCGGTTTGCTGCAAAATGTTGTGCTATATTGGCACTTCAAGTGCATTTGATGTAGAACATGATGGCAGTTGCGCTAGGGTGTTATTTCTGACCTTCTTTCTGCAGGACTTTCCCCTGGTCGCAACTTTGCAGAATTTCAGAAAATGCGCGCTAAGGGTGTCCTTGCCAAATTTGCCATAGCTCGGCTTTACGGGCACTTAGTGAGCCGCAGTTTGCTCCAAAATGTTGTGCTATGTTGGCACTTTAAGTGCATTCTAATTATAAGATAATGCCATTTGCGCCAGGGTGTTTTATCTGGCCTTCTTTCTGCAGGACTTTCCCCTGGTCGCAACTTTGCAGAATTTCAGAAAATGCGCGCTGAGGGTGTGCTTGCCAAATTTGCCATAGCTCGGCTTTACGCGCACTTTGGAAGCCGCGGTTTGCTGCAAAATGTTGTGCTATGTTGGCACTTTAAGTGCATTTTAATTAAGAGATAATGGCATTTGCGCCAGGGTGTTTTTTTTTGGCCTTCTTTCTGCAGGTTTTTCCCCTGGTCGCAAGTTTGCCGAATTTCAGAAAATGCGCGCTGAGGGTGTCCTTGCCAAATTTGCCATAGCTCGGCTTTACGGGCACTTAGAGAGCCGCGATTTGCTGCAAACTGTTGTGCTATGTTGGCACTTTAAGTGCATTCTAATTAGGAGATGATGGCATTTGCGCCAGGGTGTTTTTTCTGGTCTTCTTTCTGCAGGACTTTCCACTGGTCGCAACTTTGCAGAATTTAAGAAAATGCGCGCTGAGGGTGTCCTTGCCAAATTTGCGATAGGTCGGCTTTACGGGCAGTTAGGGAGCCGCGGTTTGCTGCAAAATGTTGCGCTATGTTGGCACTTCAAGAGCATTGTAATTAAGAGATAATGACATTTGCGCCAGGGTGTTTTTACTGGCCTTCTTTCTGCAGGTTTTTTCGTGGTCGCAACTTTGCAGAATTTCAGAAAATGCGCGCTGAGGGTGTCCTTGCCAAATTTGCCATAGCTCGGCTTTACGCGCACTTTGGGAGCCGCGGTTTGCTGCAAAATGTTGTGCTATGTTGGCACTTTAAGTGCATTTTAATTAGGAGATAATGGCATTTGCGCCAGGGTGTTTTTTTTTGGCCTTCTTTCTGCAGGTTTTTCCCCTGGTCGCAAGTTTGCCGAATTTCAGAAAATGCGCGCTGAGGGTGTCCTTGCCAAATTTGCCGTAGCTCGGCTTTACGGGCACTTAGGGAGCCGCGGTTTGCTGCAAAATGTTGTGCTATGTTGGCACTTAAAGTGCATTTGATGTAAAGGATGATGGCTATTGCGCTAGGGTGTTTTTCTGGCCTTCTTTCTGCAGGACTTTCCCCTGGTCGCAACTTTGCAGAATTTCAGAAAATGCGCGCTGAGGGTGTCCTTGCCAAATTTGCCATAGCTCGGCTTTACGGGCACTTAGGGAGCCGCGGTTTGCTGCAAACTGTTGTGCTATGTTGGCACTTTAAGTGCATTCTAATTAGGAGATGATGGCATTTGCGCCAGGGTGTTTTTTCTGGCCTTCTTTTCGCAAGACTTTCCACTGGTCGCAACTTTGCAGAATTTAAGAAAATGCGCGCGGAGGGTGTCCTTGCCAAATTTGCGATAGGTCGGCTTTACGGGCAGTTAGGGAGCCGCGGTTTGCTGCAAAAGGTTGCGCTATGTTGGCACTTCAAGTGCATTGTAATTAGGAGATAATGACATTTGCGCCAGGGTGTTTTTACTGGCCTTCTTTCTGCAGGTTTTTTCGTGGTCGCAACTGTGCAGAATTTCAGAAAATGCTCGCTGAGGGTGTCCTTGCCAAATTTGCCATAGCTCGGCTTTACGGGCACTTTGGGAGCTGCGGTTTGCTGCAAAATGTTGTGCTATGTTGACACTTTAAGTGCATTGTAATTAAGAGATGATGGCATTTGCGCCAGGGTGTTTTTTGTGGCCTTCTTTCTGCAGGACTTTCCCCTCTTCGCAACTTTGGAGAATTTCAGAAAATGCGCGCTGAGAGGGTGTCCTTGCCAAATTTGCCATAGCTCGGCTTTACGGGCACTTAGGGAGCCGCGGATTACTGCAAAATGTTGTGCTATGTTGGCACTTTAAGTGCATTTTACTTAGGAGATAATGGCATTTGCGCCAGGGTGTTTTTTCTGGCCTTCTTTCTGCAGGTTTTTCTTTTGGTCGCAACTTTGCAGAATTTCAAAAAATGCGCGCTGAGGGTGTCCTTGCCAAATTTGCCATAGCTCGGCTTTACGGGGTGTCCTTGCATAAATTTGCCATAGCTCAACTTTACGGGCACTTTGGGAGCCGCGGTTTGCTGCAAAATGTTGTGCTATGTTGGCACTTTAAGTGCCCTTTAATTAGAACATAATGGCATTTGCGCCAGGGTGTTTTTTCTACCCTTTTTTCTGCAGGTTTTTCCCCTGGTCGCAACTTTACAGAATTTCAGAAAATGCGCGCTGAGGGTGTTCTTGCCAAATTTGCCATAGCTCGGCTTTACGGGCACTTTGGGAGCCGCGATTTGCTGCAAAATGTTCTGCTATGTTGGCACTTTAAGTGCATTTTAATTAAGAGATAATGGCATTTGCGCCAGGGAATTTTTTCCGGACTTCTTTCTGCAGGTTTTTCCCCTGGTCGCAACTTTGCAGAATTTCAGAAAATGCGCGCTGAGGGTGTCCTTGCCAAATTTGCCATAGTTCGGCTTTACGGGCACTTAGGGAGCCGCGGTTTGCTGCAAAATGTTGTGCTATGTTGGCACTTTAAGTGCATTTTAATTAGGAGCTAATGACATTTTCGCCAGGGTGTTTTTTTTCTGGCCTTCTTTCTTTAGGTTTTTCCCCTGGTCGCAACTTTGCAGAATTTCAGAAAATGCGCGGTGAGTTTGTCCTTGCCAAATTTGCCATAGCTCGGCTTTACGGGTACTTAGGGAGCCGCGGTTTGCTGCACAATGTTGTGCTATGTTGGCACTTTAAGTGCATTTTAATTAGGAGATGATGGCATTTCCGCCAAAGTGTTTTTTCTGGCCTTCTTTCTGCAGGACTTACCCATGGTCGCAACTTTGCAGAATTTTAGAAAATGCGCGCTGAGGGTGTCCTTGCCAAATTTGCCATAGCTCGGCTTTACGGGCACTTTGGGAGCCGCAGTTTGCTGAAAGTGTTGTGCTATGTTGGCACTTGAAGTGCATTTTCATTAGGAAATGATGGCATGTGCGCCAGGGTGCTCTTTCTGGCCTTCTTTCTGCAGGTTTTTTCCCTGGTCGCAACTTTGCAGAATTTCAGAAAATGCGCGCTGAGGGTGTCCTTGCCAGCTTTGCCATAGCTCGGTTTTACGGGCACTTAGGGAGCCGCGGTTTGCTGCAAAGTGTTGTGCTATGTTGGCACTTTAAGTGCATTTTAATTAGGAGATGATTTCATTTGCGCCAGGGTGTTTTTTCTGGCCTTCTTTCTGCAGGACTTTGCCCTGGTCGAAACTTTGCAGAATTTCAGAAAATGCGCGCTGAGGGTGTCCTTGCCAAATTTGCCATAGCTCGGCTTTACGGGCACTTAAAGAGCCGTGGTTTGCTGCAAAATGTTGTGCTATGTTGGCACTTTAAGTGCATTCTAATTAGGAGATGATGGCATTTGCGCCAGGGTTTTTTTTCTTGTCGTCTTTCTGCAGGACTTTCAACTGGTCGCAACTTTGCAGAATTTCAGAAAATGCGCGCTGAGGGTGTCCTTGCCAAATTTGCCATAGCTCGGCTTTACGGGGTGTCCTTGCATAAATTTGCCATAGCTCAACTTTACGGGCACTTTGGGAGCCGCGGTTTGCTGCAAAATGTTGTGCTATGTTGGCACTTTAAGTGCCCTTTAATTAGAACATAATGGCATTTGCGCCAGGGTGTTTTTTCTACCCTTTTTTCTGCAGGTTTTTCCCCTGGTCGCAACTTTACAGAATTTCAGAAAATGCGCGCTGAGGGTGTTCTTGCCAAATTTGCCATAGCTCGGCTTTACGGGCACTTTGGGAGCCGCGATTTGCTGTAAAATGTTCTGCTATGTTGGCACTTTAAGTGCATTTTAATTAACAGATAATGGCATTTGCGCCAGGGAATTTTTTCCGGACTTCTTTCTGCAGGTTTTTCCCCTGGTCGCAACTTTGCAGAATTTCAGAAAATGCGCGCTGAGGGTGTCCTTGCCAAATTTGCCATAGTTCGGCTTTACGGGCACTTAGGGAGCCGCGGTTTGCTGCAAAATGTTGTGCTATGTTGGCACTTTAAGTGCATTTTAATTAGGAGCTAATGACATTTTCGCCAGGGTGTTTTTTTTCTGGCCTTCTTTCTTTAGGTTTTTCCCCTGGTCGCAACTTTGCAGAATTTCAGAAAATGCGCGGTGAGTTTGTCCTTGCCAAATTTGCCATAGCTCGGCTTTACGGGTACTTAGGGAGCCGCGGTTTGCTGCACAATGTTGTGCTATGTTGGCACTTTAAGTGCATTTTAATTAGGAGATGATGGCATTTCCGCCAAAGTGTTTTTTCTGGCCTTCTTTCTGCAGGACTTACCCATGGTCGCAACTTTGCAGAATTTTAGAAAATGCGCGCTGAGGGTGTCCTTGCCAAATTTGCCATAGCTCGGCTTTACGGGCACTTTGGGAGCCGCAGTTTGCTGAAAGTGTTGTGCTATGTTGGCACTTGAAGTGCATTTTCATTAGGAAATGATGGCATGTGCGCCAGGGTGCTCTTTCTGGCCTTCTTTCTGCAGGTTTTTTCCCTGGTCGCAACTTTGCAGAATTTCAGAAAATGCGCGCTGAGGGTGTCCTTGCCAGCTTTGCCATAGCTCGGTTTTACGGGCACTTAGGGAGCCGCGGTTTGCTGCAAAGTGTTGTGCTATGTTGGCACTTTAAGTGCATTTTAATTAGGAGATGATTTCATTTGCGCCAGGGTGTTTTTTCTGGCCTTCTTTCTGCAGGACTTTGCCCTGGTCGAAACTTTGCAGAATTTCAGAAAATGCGCGCTGAGGGTGTCCTTGCCAAATTTGCCATAGCTCGGCTTTACGGGCACTTAAAGAGCCGTGGTTTGCTGCAAAATGTTGTGCTATGTTGGCACTTTAAGTGCATTCTAATTAGGAGATGATGGCATTTGCGCCAGGGTTTTTTTTCTTGTCGTCTTTCTGCAGGACTTTCAACTGGTCGCAACTTTGCAGAATTTCAGAAAATGCGCGCTGAGGGTGTCCTTGCCAAATTTGCCATAGCTTGGCTTTACGGGCACTTTGGGAGCCGCGGTTTGCTGCAAAATGTTGTGCTATGTCGGTACTTTAAGTGCATTTTAATTAGGAGATAATGGCATTTGCGTCAGGGTGCTTTTTGTGGCCTTCTTTCTGCAGGTTAGTACCCTTGTCGCAACTGTGCAGAATTTCAGAAAATGCGCGCTGAGGGTGTCCTTGCCAAATTTACCATAGCTCGGCTTTACGGGCACTTAGGGAGCCGCGGTTTGCTGCAAAATGTTGTGCTATGTTGGCACTTTAAGTGCATTTTAATTAGGAGATAATTTCATATGCGCCAGGGTTTTTTTTCTGGCCTTCTTTCTGCAGGACTTTCCCCTGGTTGCAACTTTGCAGAATTTCAGAAAATGCGCGCTGAGGGTGTCCTTGCCAAATTTGCCATAGCTCGGCTTTACGTGCACTTTGGGAGCCGCGGTTTGCTGCAAAATGTTGTGCTATGTTGGCACTTTAAGTGCATTTTAATTAGGAGATAATGGCATTTGCGCCAGGGTGCTTTTTCTGGTTTTCTTTCTGCAGGTTTGTACCCTGGTCGCAACTGTGCAGAATTTCAGAAAATTCCCGCTGAGGGTGTCCTTGCCAAATTTACCATAGCTCGGCTTTACGGGCACTTTGGGAAACGTGGTTTGCTGCAAAATGTTGTGCTATGTTGGCACTTTAAGTGCATTTTAAATAGGGGATAATGGCATTTGCGCCAGCGTGTTTTTTCTGGCGTTCTTTCTGCAGGACTTGCCCCTCGTTGCAACTTTGCAGAATTTCAGAAAATGCCCGCTGAGGGTGTCCTTGCCAAATTTGCCATAGCTCGGCTTTACGGGCACTTTGGGAGCCGCGGTTTGCTGCAAAATGTTGTGCTATGATTGCACTTTAAGTGTATTGTAATTAGGAGATGATGGCATTTGCGCCAGGGTGTTTTTTCTGGCCTTCTTTCTGCAGGACTTACCCCTGGTCGCAACTTTGCAGAATTTCAGAAAATGCGCGCTGAGGGTGTCCTTGCCAAGCTTGCCATAGCTCGGCTTTACGGGCACATTGGGAGCCGCGGTTTCCTGCAAAATGTTGTGCTATGTTGGAACTTCAAGTGCATTTAAATTAGGAGATAATGGCATTTGCGCCAGGGTTTTTTTTCTGGCCTTCTTTTTGCAGGTTTTTCCCCAGGTCGCAACTTTGCAGAATTTCAGAAAATGCGCGCTGAGGGTGTCCTTGCCAAATTTGCCATAGCTCGGCTTTACGGGCACTTAGGGAGCCGCGGTTTGCTGCAAAATGTTGTGCTATGTTGGCACTTTAATTGCATTTAAATTAGGAGATGATGGCATTTGCGCTAGGTTGTTTTTTCTGGCCTTCTTTCTGCAGGACTTTCCCCTGGTCGCAACTTTGCAGAATTTCAGAAAATGTGCGCTGAGGGTGTCCTTGCCAAATTTGCCATAGCACGGCTTTACTGGCACTTTGGGAGCCGTGGTTTCCTGCAAAATGTTGTGCTATGTTGGCACTTCAAGTGCATTTAAATTAGGAGATAATGGCATTTGCGCCAGGGTGTTTTTTCTGGCCTTCTTTCTGCAGGACTTTCCCCTGGTCGCAACTTTGCAGAATTCCAGAAAATGCGCGCTGAGGGTGTCCTAACCAAATTTGCCATAGGTCGGCTTTACGGGCACTTAGGGAGCTGCGGTTTGCTGCAAAATGTTGTGCTATGTTGGCACTTTAAGTGCATTTTACTGAATAGATGATGGCATTTGTGCCAGGGTGCTTTTTCTGGCCTTCTTTCTGCAGGTTTGTACCCTGGTCGCAACTGTGCAGAATTTCAGAAAATTCGCGCTGAGGGTGTCCTTGCCAAATTTACCATAGCTCGGCTTTACGGGCACTTTGGGAGACGTGGTTTGCTGCAAAATGTTGTGCTATGTTGGCACTTTTAGTGTATTTTAATTAGGGGATAATGGCATTTGCGCCAGGGTTTTTTTTCTGGCCTTCTTTCTGCAGGACTTGCCCCTCGTTGCAACTTTGCAGAATTTCAGAAAATGCGCGCTAAGGGTGTCCTTGCCAAATTTGCCATAGCTCGGCTTTACGGGCACTTTGGGAGCCGCGGTTTGCTGCAAAATGTTGTGTTATGATGGCACTTTAAGTGTATTGTAATTAGGAGATGATGGCATTTGCGCCAGGGTGTTTTTTCTGGCCTTCTTTCTGCAGGACTTTCCCCTGGTCGCAACTTTGCAGAATTTCAGAAAATGCGCGCTGAGGGTGTCCTTGCCAAGTTTGCCATAGCTCGGCTTTACGGGCACATTGGGAGCCGCGGTTTCCTGCAAAATGTTGTGCTATGTTGGAACTTCAAGTGCATTTAAATTAGGAGATAATGGCATTTGCGCCAGGGTGTTTTTTTTGGCCTTCTTTCTGCAGGTTTTTCCCCAGGTCGCAACTTTGCAGAATTTCAGAAAATGCGCGCTGAGGGTGTCCTTGCCAAATTTGCCATAGCTCGGCTTTACGGGCACTTAGGGAGCCGCGGTTTGCTGCAAAATGTTGTGCTATGTTGGCACTTTAATAGCATTTAAATTAGGAGATGATGGCATTTGCGCTAGGGTGTTTTTTCTGGCCTTTTTTCTGCAGGACTTTCCCCTGGTCGCAACTTTGCAGAATTTCAGAAAATGCGCGCTGAGGGTGTCCTTGCCAAATTTGCCATAGCACGGCTTTACTGGCACTGTGGGAGCCGTGGTTTCCTGCAAAATGTTGTGCTATGTTGGCACTTCAAGTGCATTTAAATTAGGAGATAATGGCATTTGCGCCAGGGTGTTTTTTCTGGCCTTCTTTCTGCAGGACTTTCCCCTGGTCGCATTTTTGCAGAATTTCAGAAAATGCGCGCTGAGGAAGTCCTTGCCAAATTTGCCATAGCTCGGCTTTACGGGCACTTAGGGAGCCGCAGTTTGCTGCAAAATGTTGTGCTATGGTGGCACTTTAAGTGCATTTTAATTAAGAGATGATGGCATTTGCGCCAGGGTATTTTTTCTGGCCTTCTTTCTGCAGGACTTTCCCCTGGTCGCAACTTTGCAGAAATTCCGAAAATGCGCGCTAAGGGTGTCCTTGCCAAATTTGCCATAGCTCGGCTTTACGGGCATTTTGGGAGCCGCGGTTAGTTGCAAAATGTTGTGCTATGTTGGCACTTTAAGTGCATTTTATTTAGGTGATAATGGCATTTGTGCCAGGGTGCTTTTTCTGGCCTTCTTTCTGCAGATTTTTCGCCTGGTTGCAACTTTGGAGAATTTCAGAAAATACGCGCTGAGGGTGTCCTTGCCAAATTTGCCATAGCTCGGCTTTGCGGGCACTTAGGGAGCCGCGGTTTGCTGCAAAATGTTGTGCTATGTTGGCACTTTAAGCGCGTTGTAATGAGGAGATAATGGCATTTGCGCCAGGGTGTGTTTTCTGACCTTCTTTCTGCAGGACTTTCCCCTGGTCGCAACTTTGCAGAATTTCAGAAAATGCGCGCTGAGGGTGTCCTTGCCAAATTTGCCATAGCTCGACTTTACGGGCAGTTTGGGAGCCGCGGTTTGCTGCAAAATGTTGTGCTATGTTGGCACTTTAAGCGCGTTGTAATGAGGAGATAATGGCATTTGCGCCAGGCTGTTTTTTCTGACCTTCTTTCTGCAGGTTTTTCCCCTGGTCGCAACTTTGCAGAATTTCAGAAAATGCGCGCTGAGGTTGTCCTTGCCAAATTTGCCATAGCTCGGCTTTACTTGTACTTAGGGAGCCGCGGTTTGCTGCACAATGGTGTGCTATGTTGGCACTTTAAGTGCATTTTAATTAGGAGATGATGGCATTTGCGCCAGGGTGTTTTTTCTGGCCTTCTTTCTCCAGGACTTACCCCTGGTCGCAACTTTGCAGAATTTTAGAAAATGCGCGCTGAGGGTGTCCTTGCCAAATTTGCCATAGCTCGGCTTTACGGGCACTTAGGGAGCCGCGGATTGCTGCAAAATGTTGTGCTATGTTGGCACTTCAAGTGCATTTTAATTAGGAGATGATGGCATTTGCGGCGGGGTGTTTTTTCTGGCCCTGTTTCTGCAGGGCTTTCCCCTGGTCGCAACTTTGCAGAATTTCAGAAAATGCGCGCTGAGGGTGTCCTTGCCAAATTTGCCATAGCTCGGCTTTACGGGCACTTTGGGAGCCGCGGTTTGCTGCAAAATGTTGTGCTATGTTGGCACTTGAAGTGCATTTTCATTAAGAAATGATGGCATTTGCGCCAGGGTGCTTTTTCTGGCCTTCTTTCTGCAGGTTTTTCCCCTGGTCGCAACTTTGCAGAATTTCAGAAAATGCGCGCTGAGGGTGTCCTTGCCAACTTTGCCATAGCTCGGTTTTACGGGCACTTAGGGAGCCGCGGTTTGCTGCAAAGTGTTGTGCTATGTTGGCACTTTAAGTGCATTATAATTAGGAGATGATTTCATTTGCGCCAGGGTGTTTTTTCTGGCCTTCTTTCTGCAGGACTTTGCCCTGGTCGCCACTTTGCAGAATTTCAGAAAATGCGCGCTGAGGGTGTCCTTGCCAAATTTGCCATAGCTCGGCTTTACGGGCACTTAAAGAGCCGTGGTTTGCTGCAAAATGTTGTGCTATGTTGGCACTTTAAGTGCATTCTAAAAAGGAGATGATGGCATTTGCGCCAGGGTGTTTTTTCTTGTCTTCTTTCTGCAGGACTTTCAACTGGTCGCAACTTTGCAGAATTTCAGAAAATGCGCGCTGAGGGTGTCCTTGCCAAATTTGCCATAGCTCGGCTTAACGGGAACTTAGGGAGCCGCAGTTTGCTGCAAAATGTTGTGCTATGTTGGCACCTCAAGTGAATTGTAATTAAGAGATGATGGCATTTGCACCAGGGTGTTTTTTCTAGCCTTCTTTCTGCAGGTTTTTCCCCAGCTCGCAACTTTGCAGAATTTCAGAAAATGCGCGCTGAGGGTGTCCTTGCCAAATTTGCCATAGCTCGGCTTTACGGGCACTTAGGGAGCCGCCGTTTGCTGCAAAATGTTGTGCTATGTTGGCACTTTAAGTGCATTTTAATTAACAGATGATGGCATTTGCGCGAGGGTGTTTTTGCGCGCCTTCTTTCTGCAGGACTTTCCCCTGGTCGCAACTTTGCAGAATTTCAGAAAATGCGCGCTAAGGGTGTCTTTGCCAAATTTCCCATAGCTCGGCTTAACAGGCAGTTAGAGAGCCGCGGTTTGCTGCAAAATGTTGTGCTATGTTGGCACTTTAAGTGCATGCTAATTACGAGATAATGGCATTTGCGCCAGGGTTTTTTTTCTGCCCTTCTTTCTGCAGGTTTTTCCCATGGTCGCAACTTTGCAGAATTTCCGTTAATTCGCGCTGAGGGTGTCCTTGCCAAATTTGCCATAGCTCGGCTTTACGGGCAGTTAGGGAGCCGCGGTTTGCTGCAAAATGTTGTGCTATGTTGGCACTTCAAGTGTATTGTAATTAAGAGATGATGGCATTTGCGCCAAGTTGTTTTTTCTCGCCTTCTTTCTGCAGGACTTTCCCCTGGTCGCAACTTTGCAGAATTTCGGAAAATACGCGCTGAGGGTGTCCTTGCCAAATTGGCCATAGCTCGGCTTAACGGGCACTTAGGGAGCTGCGGTTTGCTGCAAAATGTTGTGCTATGTTAACACTTTAAGTGCATTTCAATTAGGAGATATTGCCATTTGCGCCAGGGTGTTTTTTCTGGCCTTCTTTCTGCAGGTTTTTCCCCTGGTCGCAACTTTGCAGAATTTCAGAAAATGCGCGCTAAGGGTGTCCTTGCCAAATTTGCCATAACTCGGCCTTACGGGCACTTAGGGAGCCGCGGTTTGCTGCAAAATGTTGTGCTATGTTGGCACTTGAAGTGCATTGTAATTAAGAGATGATGGCATTTGCGCCAAGTTGTTTTTTCTCGCCTTCTTTCTGCAGCACTTTCCCCTGGTCGCAACTTTGCAGAATTTCGGAAAATACGCGCTGAGGGTGTCCTTGCCAAATTGGCCATAGCTCGGCTTAACGGGCACTTAGGGAGCTGCGGTTTGCTGCAAAATGTTGTGCTATGTTAACACTTTAAGTGCATTTCAATTAGAAGATATTGCCATTTGCGCCAGGGTGTTTTTTCTGGCCTTCTTTCTGCAGGTTTTTCCCCTGGTCGCAACTTTGCAGAATTTCAGAAAATGCGCGCTGAGGGTGTCCTTGCCAAATTTGCCATAACTCGGCCTTACGGGCACTTAGGGAGCCGCGGTTTGCTGCAAAATGTTGTGCTATGTTGGCACTTCAAGCGCATTGTAGTTAGAAGATGATACCATTTGCGCCAGGGTGTTTTTTCTGGCCTTCTTTCTGCCGGACTTTTCCCTGGTCGCAACTTTGCAGAATTTCAGAAAATGCGCGCTGAGGGTGTCTTGCCAAATTTGCCATAGCTCGGCTTTACGGGCACTTAGAGAGACGCGCTTTGCTGCAAAATGTTGTGCTATGTTGGCACTTTAAGAGCATTTTCTTTATTAGATAATGGCATTTGCGCCAGGGTGTTTTTTCTAGCCTTCTTTCTGCAGGTTTTTCCCCTGGTCGCAACTTTGCAGAATTTCAGAAAATGCGCGCTGAGGGTGTCCTTCCCAAATTTGCCATAGCTCGGCTTTACGGGCACTTAGGGAGCCGCGGTTTGCTGCAAAATGTTGTGCTATGTTAACACTTTAAGTGCATTTCAATTAGGAGATATTGCCATTTGCGCCAGGGTGTTTTTTCTGGCCTTCTTTCTGCAGGTCTTTCCCCTGGTCGCAACTTTGCAGAATTTTAGAAAATGCGCGCTGAGGGTGTCCTTCCCAAATTTGCCATAGCTCGGCTTTACGGGCACTTAGGGAGCCGCAGTTTGCTGCAAAATGTTGTGCTATGTTAACACTTGAAGTGCATTTGGATTAGGAGATATTGGCATTGGCGCCAGGGTGTTTTCTCTGGCCTTCTTTCTGCAGGTTTTACCCCTAGTCGCAACTTAACAGAATTTCAGAAAATGCGCACTGAGGGTGTCCTTGCCAAATTTGCCATAGCTCGGCTTTACGGGCACTTAGGGAGCCGCGGTTTGCTGCAAAATGTTGTGCTATGTTGCCACCTCAAGTGCATTCTAATTACGAGATAATGGCATTTGCGCCAAGGTTGTTTTTTCTAGCCTTCTTTCTGCAGGTGTTTCCCCTGGTCGCAACTTTGCAGAATTTCAGAAAATGCGCGCTGAGGGTGTCCTTGCCAAATTTGCCAAAGCTCGGCTTTACGGGCACTTAGGTAGCTGCAGTTTGCTGCAAAATGTTTTGCTATGTTGGCACTTGAAGTGCATTCTAATTCGAAGATGATGGCATTTGCGCCAGGGTGTTTTTCCTGGCCTTCTTTCTGCAGGACTTTCCCCTGGTCGCAACTTTGCAGAATTTCAGAAAATGCGCGCTGAGGGTGTCCTTGCCAAATTTGACATAGCTCGGCTTTACGGGCACTTTGGGAGCCCCGGTTTGCTGCAAAATGTTGTGCTATGTTGGCACTTTAAGTGCATTTCAATTAGGAGATGATGGCATTTGCGCCAGGGTGTTTTTTCTGGCCTTCTTTCTGCAGGACTTTCCCTTAGTCGCAACTTTGCAGAATTTCAGAAAATGCGCGCTGAGGGTGTCCTTGCCAAATTTGCCATAGCTTGGCTTTACAGGCACCTTGGGAGCCGCGGTTTGCTGCAAAATGTTGTGCTATGTTGGCACTTGAAGTGCATTCTAATTAGGAGATGATGGCATTTGCGCCAGGGTGTTTTGCATTCTAATTAGGAGATAATGGCATTTGCGTCAGGGTGTTTTTTCTGGCCTTCTTTCTGCAGATTTTTCCCCTGGTCGCAACTTTGCGGAATTTCAGAAAATGCACGCTGAGGGTGTCCTTGCCAAATTTGCCATAGCTCGGCTTTACGGGCACTTAGGTAGCCGCGGTTTCCTGCAAAATGTTGTGCTATGTTGGCACTTCAAGTGCATTCTAATTAGCAGATGATGGCTTTTGCGCCAGGGTGTTTTTTCTGGCCTTCTTTCTGCAGGACTTTCCCCTGGTTGCAACTTTGCTGAATTTCAGAAAATGCGCGCTGACGGTTTCCCTGCCAAATTTGCCATAGCTCGGCTTTACGGGCACTTTGGGAGCCGCAGTTTGCTGCAAAATGTTGTGCTATGTTGGCACTTTAAGTGCATTCTAATTACAAGATAATGGCATTTGCGCCAGGGTGTTTTTTCTGGCCTTCTTTCTGCAGGTTTTTCCCATGGTCAAAACTTTGCAGAATTTCAGAAAATGCGCGCCGAGGGTGTCCTTGCCACATTTGCCATAGCTCGGCTTTGCGGGCACTTTGGGAGCCGCGGTTTGCTGCAAAGTGTTGTGCTATGTTGGCACTTTAAGTGCATTTTAATTAGGAAATGATGGCATTTGCGCCAGGGTGTTTTTTCTGGCCTTCTTTCTGCAGGACTTTCCCCTGTTCGCAACTTTGCAGAATTTCAGAAAATGCGCGCTGACGGTGTCCCTGCCAAATTTGCCATAGCTCGGCTTTACGGGCACTTAGGGAGCCGCGGTTTGGTGCAAAATGTTGTGCCATGTTAACACTTTAAGCGCATTTTAATTAGGAGATGATGGCATTTGCGCCAGGGTGTTGTTTCTGGTCTTCTTTCTGCAGGACTTTCCCCTAATCGCAACTTTGCAGAATTTCAGAAAATGCGCGCTGAGGGTGTCCTTGCCAAATTTGCGATAGCTCGGCTTTACGGGCACTTTGGGAGCCGCGGTTTGCTGCGAAATGTTGTGCTATGTTGGCACTTTAAGTGCATTTTAATTAGGAGATAATGGCATTTGCGCCAGGGTGTTTTTTCTGGCCTTCTTTCTGCAGGACTTTCCCCTGCTCGCAACTTTGCAGAATTTCAGAAAATGCGCGCTGAGGGTGTCCTTGCCAAATTTGCCATAGCTCGGCTTTACGGGCACTTAGGGAGCCGCGGTTTGCTGCAAAATGTTTTGCTGTGTTGGCACTTTAAGTGCATTCTATATAGGAGATAATGGCATTTGCGCCAGGGTGTTTTTTCTGGCCTTCTTTCTGCAGGTTTTTCCCCTCGTCGCAACTTTGCAGAATTTCAGAAAATGCGCGCTGAGGGTGTCCTTGCCAAATTTGCCATACCTCGGCTTTACGGGCACTTAGGGAGCCGCGGTTTCCTGCAAAATGTTGTGCTTTGTTGGCACTTTAAGTGCATTTTAATAAGGAGATGATGGCATTTGCGCCAGGGTGTTTTTTCTGGCCTTCTTTCTGCAGGACTTTCCCCTGGTCGCAACTTTGCAGAATTTCAGAAAATGCGGGCTGAGGGTGTCCTTGCCAAATTTGCCATAGCTCGGCTTTACAGGCACTTTGGGAGCCGCGGTTTGCTGCAAAATGTTGTGCTATGTTGCCACTTTAAGTGCATTCTAATTAGGAGATAATGGCATTTGCGCCAGGGTGTTTTTTCTGGCCTTCTTTCTGCAGGTTTTTCCCCTGGTCGCAACTTTGCAGAATTTCAGAAAATGCGCGCTGAGGGTGTCCTTGCCAAATTTGCCATAGCTCGGCTTTACGGGCACTTAGGGCGCCGCGGTTTGCTGCAAAATGTTGTGCTTTGTTGGCACTTTAAGTGCATTTTAATTAGGGGATGATGGCATTTGCGCCAGATGTTTTTTCTGGCCTTTTTCCTGCAGGACTTTCCCCTGATCGCAACTTTGCAGAATTTCAGAAAATGCGCGCTGAGGGTGTCCTTGACAAATTTGCCATAGCTCGGCTTTACGGGCACTTTGGGAGCCGCGGTTTGCTTCAAAATGTTGTGCTATGTTGGCACTTTAAGTGCATTGTAATTAAGAGATAATGGCATTTGCGCCAGGGTGTTTTTTCTGGTCTTCTTTCTGCAGGTTTTTCCCCTGGTCGCAACTTTGCAGAATTTCAGAAAATGCGCGCTGAGGGTGTCCTTGCCAAATTTGCCATAGCTCGGCTTTACGGGCACTTGGGGAGCTGCGGTTTGCTGCAAAATGTTGTGCTATGTTGGCACTTCAAGTGCATTTAAACTAGGAGATGATGGCATTTGCGCCATGGTTAGCCTGCACGCAGGCGGTTGGATGGCGGGTCGAAAAAAACGGAATTCGTGATGAGGTCGCCATCTTGAATTCGTGCGGCCAGGTCTAGGCCGGGTGGAGAGTTGACAAAGTGAGCGAGGGGAGGGGGGCGGGGAGAGGGGTGAAAAACCGCCTGCTGGAAGACTAGGCCTTTCTCAGGACAAAGTTTGAATCCCGTCTACCAGCAGACGGGGTTTCTGATTGGTCAGTGGAACAATAGCTAAGCTATGACAAAGAGCAGTCACTTTAGAATTAGTCACACATTCTAGAATCATGGCGGACTTGAAAGAAGTAGTAAGGAAGTAGTAAGGAAAGCGTTATTATTGTTGGATTTCAAGGGGAAAACGATCGTTTTAAAGGCCGAACAGGCAAAGGCTTTGTACAGATTCAATAGTCATATACCGCTCTTGTCACTTTCCATAAGCAAAATGGTTAGTGCGAATGTCGATCGAGCGATTCAAAGTTCTTTAGATTTCTTGGCGAGGAGAGAAAGGAGCGTTGTTCGGCTATTGCAGCAATATCCCAGATTTAAATAAATAAATAACTTTATTTACCGAGGGTTACACGTTACAGTTAAGAACTGATAAACTCGTGGCCTCTAGGGTCTGACGATGTTAAAAATTATGAAATGGGAAAGCTATAACATATCGGCAAAGTCGTGCGATCAATTGCACGACCGATATAAGCTTACTGATAATGTAAATATTAAAGTTGGAACTATACGCCGCCAACCAACACTTATTTTATTTCTCTTTCGATTCAGATAAAAGTCGAAGACTAATCAGGCTTTTGCTTCCCGCAGCTTCAAAACTAAAGGTTCAAACAAGTCTACGATTTTCAATCGCTGCCGGATCGAAGTCAGTGTTTTAGAGGACATCACGTCTCGAAAACTGCAACACGTACTTCGCTCTTAATTAACATGAAGCATTCCAGAAAGTAAAATACAAACAAATAGAACAATCATACCTTGACAAAATATATTCTCGATCGATCTCGATCTCGCTAACGACAACTGTAAACGGGCTTTAATTAAACACTCGTGGGAACATAATCGTGGGAATCTTTTATAGTGTTTGGGTAATGAATTTACCATCCAAAGCAGTCCTCGAGTTTTCTTTCCTGCTTTTCGTTTTACTACTCCTCCACTTCGTATCTAGCTTTCCATTCCTTATATACAAGCAGCTCGTCCGCAAAGAGGTCTTCCCGTCGTCGCTTGAAATAATACAAATCTCAGAGCTTTCACAGTTGTCGAACGTGCTCGATCGAAGTTTATTTCGGAGTCTTTCGAATCGGAACTTTAGTTTGACTCCAGCGATGAAAAATAGATGATTCTTAAACAAAACCTTTCAGTCTGGTTGTAGAAACTGAGAGTTCTTCTGAGATTTCTTCCGCAAGCCTTTCAAATCCTTTCCGAGAATCTGGAAATCCCAAAGCTACGAGCTGCACGTGTGTTTGTTTTCAAAATGATTGATGACTTGTCACGGGCCATTGATTTCTATTGGTCAATTAACAATGTGTGGCACTTCGGCGGAAGTGCCATGGTCGCCAGGCTCCTACTCAAGGGGAGCTGGTTTTCGAGCACGCGGTTTTTCTCTTCCCTCCCCCTCCCCCTCCTTCGATTTTTGCGCTCACCCGCTCGTACCCGGGAGCGCGCGCCTCAAAAATCCAAGATGGCACTCGATTAGCGAACGGAGGGTTTTCCGCGATGAAACCCCCAGTAACCGCCTGCAAGCAGGCTATGCCAGGGTTTTTTTTCTGGCCTTCTATCTGCAGGACTTTCCCCTGGTCGCAACTTTGCAGAATTTCAGAAAATGCGCGCTGAGGGTGTCCTTGCCAAATATGCCATAGCTCGGCTTTACGGGCACTTTGGCAGCCGCGGTTTGCTGCAAAATGTTGTGCTATGTTGGCACTTTAGGTGCATTCTAATAAGGAGATAATGGCATTTGCGCCAGGGTGTTGTTTCTGGCCTTCTTTCTGCAGGTCTTTCCCCTGGTCGCAACTTTGCAGAATTTCAGAAACTGCGCGCTGAGGGTGTCCTTGCCAAATTTGCCATAGCTCGGCTTTACGGGCACTTTGGGAGCCGCAGTTTGCTGCAAAATGTTGTGCTATGTTGGCACTTTAAGTGCATTCTAATTAGAAGATAATGGCATTTGCGCCAGGGTGTTTTTTTATTGCCTTCTTTCTGCAGGTTTTTCACCTGGTCGCAACTTTGCAGAATTTCCGAAAATGCGCGCTAAGGGTGTCCTTGCCAAATTTGCCATAGCTCGGCTTTACGGGCACTTTGGGAGCCGCGGTTTGCTGCAAAATGTTGTGCTATGTTGGCATTTTAAGTGCATGCTAATTAGGAGATAATGGCATTTGCGCCAGGGTTTTTTTTCTGGCCTTCTTTCTGCAGGTTTTTCCCCTGTCGCAACTTTGCAGAATTTCAGAAAATGCGCGCTAAGGGTGTCCTTGCCAAATTTGCCATAGCTCGGCTTTACGGGCATTTTGGGAGCCGCGGTTTGCTGCAAAATGTTGTGCTATGTTGGCACTTTAAGTGCATTTTAATTAGGAGATAATAGCATTTGCACCAGGGTGTTTTTTCTGGCCTTCTTTCTGCAGGTTTTTCCCCTGGTCGCAACTTTGCAGGATTTCAGAAAATGCGCGCTGAGGGTGTCCTTGCCAAATTTGCCATAGCTCGGCTTTACGGGCACTTAGGGAGCCGCGGTTTGCTGCAAAATGTTGTGTTATGTTGGCACTTGAAGTGCATTTTAATTAGCAGATGATGGCATTTGCGCCAGGGTGTTTTCTCTGGCCTTCTTCCTGCAGGACTTTTCCCTGGTCGCAACTTTGCAGAATTTCAGAAAATGCATGCTGAGGGTGTCCTTGCCAAATTTGCAATAGTTTGGCTTTACGGGCACTTAGGGAGCCGCGGTTCGCTGCAAAATGTTGTGCTTTGCTGGCACTTAAAGTGCATTTTAATTAAGAGATGATGGCATTTGCGCCAGAGTGTTTTTTCTGGCCTTCCTTCTGCAGGACTTTTCCCTGGTCGCAACTTTGCAGAATTTCCGAAAATACGCGCTGAGGGTGTCCTTGCCAAATTTGCCATAGCTCGGCTTCACGGGCATTTAGGGAGCCGCGGTTTGCTGCAAAATGTTGTGCTATGTTGGCACTTCAAGTGCATTCTAATTAGGAGATATTGGCATTTGCACCAGGGTAATTTTACTGGCCTTCTTCCTGCAGGTTTTTCCCCTGGTCGCAACTTTGCAGAATTTCAGAAAAGGCGCGCTGAGGGTGTCCTTGCCAAATTTGCCATAGCTCGGTTTTACTGGCACTTAGAGAGCCGCGGTTTGCTGCAAAATGTTGTGCTATGTTGGCACTTTAACTGCATTTTAATTAGGAGATGATGGCATTTGCGCCAGGGTGTTTTTTCTGGCCTTCTTTCTGGAGGACTTTGCCCTGGTCGCAACTTTGCAGAATTTCAGAAAATGCGCGCTGACGGTGTCCTTGCCAAATTTGCCATAGCGCGGATTTACGGGCACTTAGGGAGCTTCGGTTTGCTGCAAAATGTTGTGCTACGTTGGCACTTCAAGTGCATTTAAATTAGGAGATGATGGCATTTGCGCCAGGGTGTTTTTTCTGGCCTTGTTTCTGCAGGTTTTTTTCCCTGGTCGCAACTTTGCAGAATTTCCAAAAATGCGCGCTGAGGGTGTCCTTGCCAAATTTGCCATAGCTCGGCTTTACGGGCACTGTGGGAGCCGCGGTTTGCTGCAAAATGTTGTGCTATGTTGGCACTTTAAGTGCATTTTAATCAGGAGATAGTGGCATTTGTGCCAGGGTGTTTTTTCTGGCCTTCTTTCTGCAGGACTTTTCCCTGGTCGCAACTTTGCAGAATTTCAGAAAATGCGCGCTGCGGGTTTCCTTGCCAAATTTGCCATAGCTCGGCTTTACGGGCACTTAGGGAGCCGCGGTTTGCTGCAAAATGTTGAGCTATGTTGGCACTTCAAGAGCATTGTATATAGTAGCTGATCGCATTTGCGCCAGGGTTTTTTTTCTGGCCTTCTTTCTGCAGGACTTTTCCCTGGTCGCAACTTTGCAGAATTTCAGAAAATGCGCGCTGAGGGTGTCCTTGCCAAATTTGCCATAGCTCGGCTTTACGGGCACTTTGGGAGCTGCGGTTTGCTGCAAAATGTTGTGCTATGTTGGCAATTTAATGTCATTTTAATTAGGAGATAATGGCATTTGCGCCAGGGTTTTTTTTCTGGCCTTTTTTCTGCAGGATTTTCCCCTGGTCGCAACTTTGCAGAATTTCAGAAAATGCGCGCTGCGGGTTTCCTTGCCAAATTTGCCATAGCTCGGCTTTACGGGCACTTAGGGAGCCGCGGTTTGCTGCAAAATGTTGAGCTATGTTGGCACTTCAAGTGCATTCTAATTAGGAGATGATGGCATTTGCGCCAGGGTGTTTTTTCTGGCCCTCTTTCTGCAGGAGTTTCCCCTGGTCGCAACTTTGCAGAATTTCAGAAAATGCACGCTGAGGGTGTCCTTGCCAAATTTGCCATAGCTCGGCTTTACGTGCACTTAGGGAGCTGCGGTTTGCTGCAAAATGTTGTGCTATGTTGGCATTTTAAGTGCATTTTAATTAGGAGATAATGGCATTTGGGCCAGGGTGTTTTTTCTGGCCTTATTTCTGCAGGTTTTTCCCCTGGTCGGAACTTTGCAGAATTTCAGAAAATGCGCGCTGAGGGTGTCCTTGCCAAATTTGCCATAGCTCGGCTTTACGGGCACTTAGGGGCCGCGGTTTGCTGCAAAATGTTTCGCTTTGTTAACACTTCAAGTGGATTTTACTTAAGAGATGATGGCATTTGCGCCAGGGTGTTTTTCTGGCCTTCATTCTGCAGGACTCTCCCCTGGCCGCAACTTTACAGAATTTCAGAAAATGCGCGCTGAGGGTGTCCTTGCCAAATTTGCCATAGCTCGGCTTTACGGGCACTTAGGGAGCCGCGGTTTGCTTCAAAATGTTCCGATTTGTTAACACGTCAAGTTGATTTTACTTAAGAGACGATGGCATTTGCGCCAGGGTGTTTTTCTGGCCTTCTTTCTGCAGGACTTACCCCTGGCCGACACTTTACAGAATTTCAGAAAATGCGCGCTGAGGGTGTCCTTGCCAAATTTGCCATAGCTCGGCTTTACGGGCACTTAGGGAGCCGCGGTTTGCTGTAAAATGTTGTGCCATGTTGGCACTTTAAGTGCATTCTAATTAAGAGATAATGGCAATTGCGCCAGGGTGTTTTTTCTGGCCTTCTTTCTGCAGGGTTTTCCCCTGGTCGCAACTTTGCAGAATTTCAGAAAATGCGCGCTGAGGGTGTCCTTGCCCAATTTGCCATAGCTCGGCTTTACGGGCACTTTGGGAGCCGCGGTTTGCTGCAAAATGTTGTACTATGTTGGCATTTTAAGTCCATTCTAATCAGGAGATAATAGCATTTGCGCCAAAGTGTTTTTTCTGGCCTTCTTTCTGCAGGCGTTTCCCCTGGTCGCAACTTTGCAGAATTTCAGAAAATGCGCGCTGAGGGTGTCCTTGCCAAATTTGCCATAGCTCGGCTTTACAGGCACTTTGGGAGCCGCGGTTTGCTGCAAAATGTTGTGCTTTGTTGGTACTTTAAGTGCTCTGTAATTAGGAGATAATGGCATTTGCTCCAGGGTGTTTTTTCTGGCCTTCTTTTTTGCAGGTTTTTCCCCTGGTCGCAACTTTGCAGAATTTCAGAAAATGCGCGCTGAGGGTGTCGTTGCCAAATTTGCCATAGCTCGGCTTTACGGGCACTTAGGGAGCCGCGGTTTGCTGCAAAATGTTGTGCTATGTTGGCACTTTAAGTGCAATTTAATTAGGAGATGATGGCATTTGCCCCAGGGTGTTTTTTCTGGCCTTCTTTTTTGCAGGTTTTTCCCCTGGTCGCAACTTTGCAGAATTTAAGAAAATGCGCGCTGAGGGTGTCCTTGCCAAATTTGCCATAGCTCGGCTTTACAGGCACTTTGGGAGCCGCGGTTTGCTGCAAAATGTTGTGCTTTGTTGGTACTTTAAGTGCTTTTTAATTAGAAGATAATGGCATTTGCGCCAGGGTGTTTTTCTGGCCTTCTTTCTGCAGGACTTTCCCCTGGCCGCAACTTTACAGAATTTCAGAAAATGCGCGCTCAGGGTGTCCTTGCCAAATTTGCCATAGCTCGGCTTTACAAGCACTTAGGGAGCCGCGGTTTGCTGCAAAATGTTGTGCTATGTTGGCACTTTAAGTGCATTCTAATTAAGAGATGATGGCATTTGCGCCAGGGTGTTTTTTCTGGCCTACTTTCTGTAGGACTTTTCCCTGGTCGCAACTTTGCGGAATTTTAGAAAATGCGCGCTGAGAGTGTCCTTGCCAAATTTGCCATAGCTCGGCTTTACGGGCACTTAGGGAGCCGCGGTTCGCTGCAAAATGTTGTCCTATGTTGGCACTTCAAGTGCATTCTAATTAGGAGATGATGGCATTTGCGCCAGGGTGTTTTTCTGGCCTTCTTTCTGCAGGACTTTCCCCTGGCCGCAACTTTACAGAGTTTCAGAAAATGCGCGCTCAGGGTGTTTTTGCCAAATTTGCCATAGCTCGGCTTTACAAGCACTTTGGGAGCCGCGGTTTGCTGCAAAATGTTGTGCTATGTTGCCACTTTAAGTGCATTTTAATTAAGAGATGATGGCATTTGCGCCAGGGTGTTTTTTCTGGCCTACTTTCTGTAGGACTTTTCCCTGGTCGCAACTTTGCGGAATTTCAGAAATTGCTCGCTGAGAGTGTCCTTGCCAAATTTGCCATAGCTCGGATTTACGGGCACTTTGGGAGCCGCGATTTGCTGCAAAATGTTGTGCTATGGTGGCACTTTAAGTGCATTTTAATTAGGAGATAATGGCATTCGCGCCAGGGTGTTTTCTCTGGCCTTCTTTCTGCAGGTTTTTCCCCTGGTCGCAACTTTGCAGAATTTCAAAAAATGCTCGCTGTGGGTGTCGTTGCCAAATTTGCCATAGCTCTGCTTTACGGGCACTTTGGGAGCCGCGGTTTGCTGCAAAATGTTGTGCTATGTTGGCACTTTAAGTGCATTCTAAAAAGGAGATGATGGCAATTGCGCCAGGGTGTTTTTTTCTGGCCTTATTTCTGCAGGTTTTTCCCCTGGTCGCAACTTTGCAGAATTTCAGAAAATGCGGGCTGAGGGTCTCCTTGCCAAATTTGCCATAGCTTGGCTTTACGGGCATTTATGGAGCCGCGGTTTGCTGCAAAATGTTGTGCTCTGTTGGCACTTTAAGTGCATTCTATTTAAGAGATGATGGCATTTGCCCCAGGTTGTTTTTTTCTTTCCTTCTTTCTGCAGGACTTTCCCCTGGTCGCAACTTTGCAGACTTTTAGAAAATGCGCGCTGAGGGTGTCCTTGCCAAGGTTGCCATAGCTCGGCTTTACGCGCACTTTGGGAGCCGCGGTTTGCTGCAAAATGTTGTGCAATGTTGGCACTTTAAGTGCATTCTAATTAGGAGATAATGGCATTTGCGCCAGGGTGTTTTTTCTGGCCTTCTTTCTGCAGGTTTTTACCCTGGTCGCAACTTTGCAGAATTTCAGAAAATGTGCGCTGAGGGATTCCTTGCCAAATTTGCCATAGCTCGGCTTTTTGGGCACTTAGGGAGCCGCGGTTTCCTGCAAAATGTTGTGCTATGTTGGCACTTTAAGTGGATTGTAATTAGAAGATGATGGCATTTGCGCCAGGCTGTTTTTTGTGGCCTTCTTTCTGCAGGACTTTCCCCTGGTCGCAACTTTGCAGAATTTCAAAAAATGCTCGCTGAGGGTGTCCTTGACAAATTTGCCATAGCTCGGCTTTACGGGCACTTAGGGAGCCGTGGTTTGCTGCAAAATGGTGTGCTCTGTTGGCACTTCAAGTGCATTCTAATTAGGAGATGTTGGCGTTTGCGCCAGGGTGTTTTTTTGGCCTTCTTTCTGCAGGACTTTCCCCTGGTCGCAACTTTGCAGAATTTCAGAAAATGCGCGCTGAGGGTGTCCTTGCCAAATTTGCAATAGCTCGGCTTTACGGGCACTTAGGGAGCCGCGGTTTGCTGCAAAATGTTGTGCTTTGTTGGTACTTTAAGTGCTTTTTCATTAGGAGATAATGGCATTTGCTCCAGGGTGATTTTTCTGGCCTTCTTTCTGCAGGTTTTTCCCCTGGTCGCAACTTTGCAGAATTTCAGAAAATGCGCGCTGAGGGTGTCCTTGCCAAATTTGCCATAGCTCGGCTTTACGGGCACTTAGGGAGCAGCGGTTCCCTGCAAAATGTTGTGCTATATTGGCACTTCAAGTGCATTCTATTTAGGAGATGATGGCATTTGCGCCAGGGTGTTTTTCTGGCTTTCTTTCTGCAGGACTTTCCCCTGGCCGCAACTTTGCAGAATTTCAGAAAATGCGCGCTCAGGGTGTCCTTGCCAAATTTGCCATAGCTCGGCTTTACAAGCACTTAGGGAGCCGCGGTTTGCTGCAAAATGTTGTGCTATGTTGGCACTTTAAGTGCATTCTAATTAAAAGATGATGGCATTTGCGCCAGGGTGTTTTTTCTGGCCTTCTTTTTTGCAGGTTTTTCCCCTGGTCGCAACTTTGCAGAATTTCAGAAAATGCGCGCTGAGGGTGTCCTTGCCAAATTTACCATAGCTCGGCTTTACAGGCACTTTGGGAGCCGCGGTTTGCTGCAAAATGTTGTGCTTTGTTGGCACTTTAAGTGCTTTTTAATTAGGAGATAATGGCATTTGCGCCAGGGTGTTTTTCTGGCCTTCTTTCTGGAGGACTTTCCCCTGGCCGCAACTTTACAGAATTTCAGAAAATGCGCGCTGAGGGTGTCCTTGCCAAATTTGCCATACCTCGGCTTTACAAGCACTTAGGGAGCCGCGGTTTGCTGCAAAATGTTGTGCTATGTTGGCACTTTAAGGGCATTCTAATTAACAGATGATGGCATTTGCGCCAGGGTGTTTTTTCTGGCCTACTTTCTGTAGGACTTTTCCCTGGTCGCAACTTTGCGGAATTTTAGAAAATGCGCGCTGAATGTGTCCTTGCCAAATTTGCCATAGCTCGGCTTTACGGGCACTTAGGGAGCCGCGGTTCGCTGCAAAATGTTGTGCTATGTTGGCACTTCAAGTGCATTCTAATTAGGAGATGATGGCATTTGCGCCAGGGTGTTTTTCTGGCCTTCTTTCTGCAGGACTTTCCCCTGGCCGCAACTTAACAGAATTTCAGAAAATGCGCGCTCAGGGTGTCCTTGCCAAATTTGCCATACCTCGGCTTTACAAGCACTTAGGGAGCCGCGGTTTGCTGCAAAATGTTGTGCTATGTTGGCACTTTAAGGGCATTCTAATTAAGAGATGATGGCATTTGCGCCAGAGTGTTTTTTCTGGCCTACTTTCTGTAGGACTTTTCCCTGGTCGCAACTTTGCGGAATTTTAGAAAATGCGCGCTAAGAGTGTCCTTGCCAAATTTGCCATAGCTCGGCTTTACGGGCACTTAGGGAGCCACGATTTGCTGCAAAATGTTGTGCTATGGTGGCACTTTAAATGCATTTTATTTAGGAGATAATGGCATTTGCGCCAGGGTGTTTTCTCTGGCCTCCTTTCTGCAGGTTTTTCCCCTGGTCGCAACTTTGCAGAATTTCAAAAAATGCTCGCTGTGGGTGTCCTTGACAAATTTGCCATAGCTCGGCTTTACGGGCACTTAGGGAGCCGCGGTTTGCTGCAAAATGTTGTGCTTTGTTGGTACTTTAAGTGCTTTTTAATTAGGAGATAATGGCATTTGCTCCAGCGTGTTTTTTCTGGCCTTCTTTCTGCAGGACTTTCCCCTGGTCGCAACTTTGCAGAATTTCAGAAAATGCGCGCTGAGGGTGTCCTTGCCAAATTTGCCATAGCTCGGCTTTACGGGCACTTAGGGAGCCGCGGTTTGCTGCAAAATGTTGTGCTATGTTGGCACTTCAAGTGCATTGTAATTAGCAGATGATGGCATTTGCGCCAGGGTGTTTTTCCTGGCCTTCTTTTTGCAGGACTTTTCCCTGGTCGCAACTTTGCAGAATTTCAGAAAATGCGCGCTGAGGGTGTCCTTGCCAAATTTGCAATAGCTCGGCTTTACGGGCACTTAGGGAGCCGCGGTTTGGTGCAAAATGTTGTGCTTTGCTGGTACTTTAAGTGCTTTTTAATTAGGAGATAATGGCATTTGCCCCAGCGTGTTTTTTTCTGGCCTTCTTTCTGCAGGTTTTTCCCCTGGTCTTAACTTTCCAGAATTTCAGAAAATGCGCGCTGAGGGTGTCCTTGCCAAATTTGCCATAGCGCGGCTTTACGGGCACTTAGGGAGCCGTGGTTTGCTGCAAAATGTTGTGCGCTGTTAGCACTTTAAGTGCATTCTAATTAAAAGATGATGGCGTTTGCGCCAGGGTGTTTTTTTTGGCCTTCTTTCTGCAAGACTTTCCCCTGGTCGCAACTTTGCAGAATTTCAGAAAATGCGCGCTGAGGGTGTCCTTGCCAAATTTGCAATAGCTCGGCTTTACGGGCACTTAGGGAGCCGCGGTTTGCTGCAAAATGTTGTGCTTTGTTGGTACTTCAAGTGCTTTTTAATTAGGAGATAATGGCATTTGCTCCAGGGTGTTTTTTGTGGCCTTCTTTCTGCAGGTTTTTCCCCTGGTCTTAACTTTGTAGAATTTCAGAAAATGCGCGCTGAGGGTGTCCTTGCCAAATTTGCCATAGCTCGGCTTTACGGGCACTTAGGGAGCCGCGGTTTGCTGCAAAATGATGTGCTATGTTGGCACTTTAAGTGCATTCTAATTAGGAGATAATGGCATTTGCGCCAGGGTGTTTTTTTCTGGCCTTCTTTCTGCAGGTTTTTACCCTGGTCGCAACTTTGCAGAATTTCAGAAAATGTGCGCTGAGGGATTCCTTGCCAAATTTGCCATAGCTCGGCTTTTTGGGCACTTAGGGAGCCGCGGTTTGCTGGAAAATGTTTTGCTATGTTGGCACTTCAAGTGGATTGTAATTAGAAGATGATGGCATTTGCGCCAGGCTGTTTTTTGTGGCCTTCTTTCTGCAGGACTTTCCCCTGGTCGCAACTTTGCAGAATTTCAAAAAATGCTCGCTGTGGGTGTCCTTGACAAATTTGCCATAGCTCGGCTTTACGGGCACTTAGGGAGCCGTGGTTTGCTGCAAAATAGTGTGCTCTGTTGGCACTTCAAGTGCATTCTAATTAGGAGATGTTGGCGTTTGCGCCAGGGTGTTTTTTTTGGCCTTCTTTCTGCAGGACTTTCCCCTGGTCGCAACTTTGCAGAATTTCAGAAAATGCGCGCTGAGGGTGTCCTTGCCAAATTTGCAATAGCTCGGCTTTACGGGCACTTAGGGAGCCGCGGTTTGCTGCAAAATGTTGTGCTTTGTTGGTACTTTAAGTGCTTTTTAATTAGGAGATAATGGCATTTGCTCCAGGGTGATTTTTCTGGCTTTCTTTCTGCAGGTTTTTCCCCTGGTCGCAACTTTGCAGAATTTCAGAAAATGCGCGCTGAGGGTGTCCTTGCCAAAGTTGCCATAGCTCGGCTTTACGGGCACTTAGGGAGCCGCGGTTTGCTGCAAAATGTTGTGCTATGTTGGCACTTTAAGTGCATTGTAATTAGCAGATGATGGCATTTGCGCCAGGGTGTTTTTTCTGGCCTTCTTTCTGCAGGACATTTCCCTGGTCGCAACTTTGCGGAATTTTAGAAAATGCGCGCTGAGAGTGTCCTTGCCAAATTTGCCATAGCTCGGCTTTACGGGCACTTAGGGAGCCGCGGTTCGCTGTAAAATGTTGTGCTATGTTGGCACTTCAAGTGCATTCTAATTAGGAGATGATGGCATTTGCGCCAGGGTGTTTTTCTGGCCTTCTTTCTGCAGGACCTTCCCCTGGCCGCAACTTTACAGAATTTCAGAAAATGCGCGCTCAGGGTGTCCTTGCCAAATTTGCCATAGCTCGGCTTTACAAGCACTTAGGGAGCCGCGGTTTGCTGCAAAATGTTGTGCTATGTTGGCACTTTAAGTGCATTCTAATTAGGAGATGATGGCATTTGCGCCAGGGTGTTTTTTCTGGCCTGCTTTGTGTAGGACTTTTCCCTGGTCGCAACTTTGCGGATTTTTAGAAAATGCGCGCTGAGAGTGTCCCTGCCAAATTTGCCATAGCTCGGATTTACGGGCACTTTGGGAGCCGCGATTTGCTGCAAAATGTTGTGCTATGGTGGCACTTTAAATGCATTTTAATTAGGAGATAATGGCATTTGCGCCAGGGTGTTTTCTCTGGCCTTCTTTCTGCAGGTTTTTCCCCTGGTCGCAACTTTGCAGAATTTCAAAAAATGCTCGCTGTGGGTGTCGTTGCCAAATTTGCCATAGCTCGGCTTTACGGGCACTTTGGGAGCCGCGGTTTGCTGCAAAATGTTGTGCTATGTTGGCACTTTAAGTGCACTCTAAAAAGGAGATGATGGCAATTGCGCCAGGGTGTTTTTTTCTGGCCTTATTTCTGCAGGTTTTTCCCCTGGTCGCAACTTTGCAGAATTTCAGAAAATGCGCGCTGAGGGTCTCCTTGCCAAATTTGCCATAGCTTGGCTTTACGGGCATTTATGGAGCCGCGGTTTGCTGCAAAATGTTGTGCTCTGTTGGCAGTTTAAGTGCATTCTATTTAGGAGATGATGGCATTTGCCCCAGGTTGTTTTTTTCTTTCCTTCTTTCTGCAGGACTTTCCCCTGGTCGCAACTTTGCAGACTTTTAGAAAATGCTCGCTGAGGGTGTCCTTGCCAAGGTTGCCATAGCTCGGCTTTACGCGCACTTTGGGAGCCGCGGTTTGCTGCAAAATGTTGTGCTATGTTGGCACTTTAAGTGCATTCTAATTAGGAGATAATGGCATTTGCGCCAGGGTGTTTTTTGGCCTTCTTTGTGCAGGACTTTCCCCTGGTCGCAACTTTGCAGAATTTCAGAAAATGCGCGCTGAGGGTGTCCTTGCCAAATTTGCAATAGCTCGGCTTTACGGGCACTTAGGGAGCCGTGGTTTGCTGCAAAATGGTGTGCTTTGTTGGTACTTCAAGTGCTTTTTAATTAGGAGATAATGGCATTTGCTCCAGGGTGATTTTTCTGGTTTTCTTTCTGCAGGTTTTTCCCCTGGTCGCAACTTTGCAGACTTTCAGAAAATGCGCGCTGAGGGATTGCTTGCCAAATTTTCCATAGCTCGGCTTTTTGGGCACTTAGGGAGCCGCGGTTTGCTGCAAAATGTTGTGCTATGTTGGCACTTCAAGTGGATTGTAATTAGAAGATGATGGCATTTGCGCCAGGCTGTTTTTTGTGGCCTTCTTTCTGCAGGACTTTCCCCTGGTCGCAACTTTGCAGAATTTCAAAAAATGCTCGCTGAGGGTGTCCTTGACAAATTTGCCATAGCTCGGCTTTACGGGCACTTAGGGAGCCGTGGTTTGCTGCAAAATGGTGTGCTCTGTTGGCACTTCAAGTGCATTCTAATTAGGAGATGTTGGCGTTTGCGCCAGGGTGTTTTTTGGCCTTCTTTGTGCAGGACTTTCCCCTGGTCGCAACTTTGCAGAATTTCAGAAAATGCGCGCTGAGGGTGTCCTTGCCAAATTTGCAATAGCTCGGCTTTACGGGCACTTAGGGAGCCGTGGTTTGCTGCAAAATGGTGTGCTTTGTTGGTACTTCAAGTGCTTTTTAATTAGGAGATAATGGCATTTGCTCCAGGGTGATTTTTCTGGTTTTCTTTCTGCAGGTTTTTCCCCTGGTCGCAACTTTGCAGACTTTCAGAAAATGCGCGCTGAGGGTGTCCTTGCCAAATTTGCCATAGCTCGGCTTTACGGGCACTTAGGGAGCCGCAGTTTGCTGCAAAATGTTGTGCTATGTTGGCACTTTAAGTGCATTCTAATTAGGAGATGATGGCATTTGCGCCAGGGTGTTTTTCTGGCCTTCTTTCTGCAGGACTTTCCCCTGGCCGCAACTTTACAGAATTTCAGAAAATGCGCGCTCAGGGTTTCCTTGCCAAATTTGCCATAGCTCGGCTTTACAAGCACTTAGGGAG
Organism: Micromussa lordhowensis; assembly: GCA_964020085.1. Taxonomy (NCBI): domain Eukaryota; kingdom Metazoa; phylum Cnidaria; class Anthozoa; order Scleractinia; family Lobophylliidae; genus Micromussa; species Micromussa lordhowensis. Next base: position 984,708 of record CAXHUQ010000601.1, on the reverse strand, counting down.
CCGCGGTTTGCTGCAAAATGTTGTGCTATGTTGGCACTTTAAGTGCATTCTAATTAGAAGATGATGGCATTTGCGCCAGGGTGTTTTTTCTGGCCTACTTTCTGTAGGACTTTTCCCTGGTCGCAACTTTGCGGAATTTTAGAAAATGCGCGCTGAGAGTGTCCTTGCCAAATTTGCCATAGCTCGGCTTTACGGGCACTTAGGGAGCCGCGGTTCGCTGCAAAATGTTGTGCTATGTTGGCACTTTAAGTGCATTCTAATTAGGAGATGATGGCATTTGCGCCAGGGTGTTTTTCTGGCCTTCTTTCTGCAGGACTTTCCCCTGGCCGCAACTTTACAGAATTTCAGAAAATGCGCGCTCAGGGTGTCCTTGCCAAATTTGCCATAGCTCGGCTTTACAAGCACTTAGGGAGCCGCGGTTTGCTGCAAAATGTTGTGCTATGTTGGCACTTTAAGTGCATTGTAATTAAGAGATGATGGCTTTTGCGCCAGGGTGTTTTTTCTGGCCTAGTTTCTGTAGGACTTTTCCCTGTCCGCAACTTTGCGGAATTTTAGAAAATGCGCGCTGAGAGTGTCCTTGCCAAATTTGCCATAGCTCGGATTTACGGGCACTTTGGGAGCCGCGATTTGCTGCAAAATGTTGTGCTATGGTGGCACTTTAAATGCATTTTAATTAGGAGATAATAGCATTTGCGCCAGGGTGTTTTCTCTGGCCTTCTTTCTGCAGGTTTTTCCCCTGGTCGCAACTTTGCAGAATTTCAAAAAATGCTCGCTGTGGGTGTCCTTGACAAATTTGCCATAGCTCGGCTTTACGGGCACTTAGGGAGCCGTGGTTTGCTGCAAAATGTTGTGCTCTGTTAGCACTTTAAGTGCATTCTAATTAAAAGATGATGGCGGTTGCGCCAGGGTGTTTTTTTTGGCCTTCTTTCTGCAGGACTTTTCCCTGGTCGCAACTTTGCAGAATTTCAGAAAATGCGCGCTGAGGGTGTCCTTGCCAAATTTGCAATAGCTCGGCTTTACGGGCACTTAGGGAGCCGCGGTTTGCTGCAAAATGTTGTGCTTTGTTGGTACTTTAAGTGCTTTTTAATTAGGAGATAATGGCATTTGCTCCAGGGTGTTTTTTCTGGCCTTCTTTCTGCAGGTTTTTCCCCTGGTCTTAACTTTGCAGAATTTCAGAAAATGCGCGCTGAGGGTGTCCTTGCCAAATTTGCCATAGCTCGGCTTTACGGGCACTTAGGGAGCCGCGGTTTGCTGCAAAATGTTGTGCTATGTTGGCACTTCAAGCGCATTCTAATTAGCAGATGATGGCATTTGCGCCAGGGTGTTTTTTCTGGCCTTCTTTTTGCAGGACTTTTCACTGGTCGCAACATTGCAGAATTTTAGGAAATGCGCGCTGAGGGTGTCCTTGCCAAATTTGCCATAGCTTGGCTTTACGGGCACTTAGGGAGCCGTGGTTTGCTGCAAAATGTTGTGCTATGTTGGTGCTTTAAGTGCATTTTAATTAGGAGATAATGTCATTTTCTCCAAAGTGTTTTTTCAGGCCTTTTTTCTGCAGGTTTTTCCCCTGGTCGCAACTTTGCAGAATTTCAGAAAATGCGCGCTGAGGGTGTCCTTGCCAAATTTGCCATAGCTCGGCTTTACGGGCACTTAGGGAGCCGCGGTTTGCTGCAAAATGTTGTGCTTTGTTGGTACTTTAAGCGCTTTTTAATTAGGAGATAATGGCATTTGCTCCAGGGTGTTTTTTGTGGCCTTCTTTCTGCAGGTTTTTCCCCTGGTCTTAACTTTGCAGAATTTCAGAAAGTGCGCGCTGAGGGTGTCCTTGCCAAATTTGCCATAGCTCGGCTTTACGGGCACTTAGGGAGCCGCGGTTTGCTGCAAAATGTTGTGCTATGTTGGCACTTCAAGTGCATTCTAATTAGCAGATGATGGCATTTGCGCCAGGGTGTTTTTTCTGGCCTTCTTTCTGCAGGACTTTTCCCTGGTCGCAACTTTGCAGCATTTTAGGAAATGCGCGCTGAGGGTGTCCTTGCCAAATTTGCCATAGCTCGGCTTTACGGGCACTTAGGGAGCCGTGGTTTGCTGCAAAATGTTGTGCTATGTTGGTGCTTTAAGTGCATTTTAATTAGGAGATAATGTCATTTTCTTCAAAGTGTTTTTTCTGGCCTTCTTTCTGCAGGACTTTCCCCTGGTCGCAACTTTGCAGAATTTCAGAAAATGCGCGCTGAGGGTGTCCTTGCCAAATTTGCCATAGCTCCGCTTTACGGGCACTTTGGGAGCCGCGGTTTGCTGCAAAATTTTGTGCTATGTTGGCACTTTAAGTGCATTCTGATAAGGAGATAATGGCATTTGCGCCAGGGTGTTTTTTCTGGCCTTCTTTCTGCAGGTTTTTCCCCTGGTCGCAACTTTGCAGACTTTCAGAAAATGCACGCTGAGGGTGTCCTTGCCAAATTTGCCATAGCGCGGCTTTACGGGCACTTAGGGAGCCGCGGTTCGCTGCAAAAATGTTGTGCTATGTTGGCACTTCAAGTGCATTCTAATTAGGAGATGATGGCATTTGCGCCAGGGTGTTTTTTCTGGCCTTCTTTCTGCAGGACTTTCCCCTGGTCGCAACTTTGCAGAATTATAGAAAATGCGCGCTGAGGGTGTCCTTGCCAAATTTGCCATAGCTCGGCTTTACGGGCACTTAGGGAGCCGCGGTTTGCTGCAAAATGGTGTGCTATGTTGGCACTTCAAGTTCATTTTAATTAGGAGATGATGGCATTTGCGCCAAGGTGGTTTTTTTGGCCTTCTTTCTGCAGGACTTTCCCCTGGTCGCAACTTTGCAGAATTTCAGAAAATGCGCGCTGAGGGTGTCCTTGCCAAATTTGCCATAGCTCGGCTTTACGTGCACTTAGGGAGCTGCGGTTTGCTGCAAAATGTTGTGCTATGTTGGCATTTTAAGTGCATTTAAATTAGGAGATAATGGCATTTGGGCCAGGGTGTTTTTTCTGGCCTTATTTCTGCAGGTTTTTCCCCTGGTCGCAACTTTGCAGAATTTCAGAAAATGCGTGCTGAGGGTGTCCTTGCCAAATTTGCCATAGCTCGGCTTTACGGGCACTTAGGGAGCCGCGGTTTGCTGCAAAATGTTTCGCTTTCTTAACACTTTAAGTGGATTTTACTTAAGAGATGATGGCATTTGCGCCAGGGTGTTTTTCTGGCCTTCTTTCTGCAGGACTTTCCCCTGGTCGCAACTTTGCAGAATTTCAGAAAATGCGCGCTAAGGGTGTCCTTGCCAAATTTGCCATAGCTCGGCTTTACGGGCACTTAGGGAGCCGCGGTTTGCTGCAAAATGTTGTGCTATGTGGGCACTTCAAGTGCATTCTAATTAGGAGACGATGGCATTTGCGCCAGGGTGTTTTTCTGGCCTTCTTTCTGCAGGACTTTCCCCTGGCCGCAACTTTACAGAATTTCAGAAAATGCGCGCTGAGGGTGTCCTTGCCAAATTTGCCATAGCTCGGCTTTACGGGCACTTAGGGAGCCGCGGTTTGCTGCAAAATGTTGTGCTTTCTTGGTACTTTAAGTGCTTTGTAATTAGGAGATAATGGCATTTGCTCCAGGGTGTTTTTTCTGGCCTTCTTTCTGCAGGTTTTTCCCCTGGTCGCAACTTTGCAGAATTTCAGAAAATGCGCGCTGAGGGTGTTGTTGCCAAATTAACCATAGCTCGGCTTTACGGGCACTTAGGGAGCCGCGGTTTGCTGCAAAATGTTGTGCTATGTTGGCACTTTAAGTGCATTTTAATTTAGAGATGATGGCATTTGCGCCAGGGTGTTTTTTCTGGCCTTCTTTCTGCAGGACTTTCCCCTGGTCGCAATTTTGCAGAATTTCAGAAAATGCGCGCTGAGGGTGTCCTTGCCAAATTTGCCATAGCTCGGCTTTACGGGCACTTTGGGAGCCGCGGTTTGCTGCAAAATGTTGTGCTATGTTGGCACTTTAAGTTCATTCTAAAAACAAGATGATGGCAATTGCGCCAGGGTGTTTTTTTTGGCCTTCTTTCTGCAGGATTTTCCCCTGGTCGCAACTTTGCAGAATTTCAGAAAATGCGCGCTGAGGGTGTCCTTGCCAAATTTGCCATAGTTTGGCTTTACAAGCACTTAGGGAGCCGCGGTTTGCTGCAAAATGTTGTGCTATGTTAAAACTTTAAGTGCATTTTAATTAGGAGATGATGGCATTTGCGCCAGGGTGTTTTTTCTGGCCTACTTTCTGTAGGACTTTTCCCTGGTCGCAACTTTGCAGAATTTTAGAAAATGCGCGCTAAGAGTGTCCTTGCCAAATTTGCCATAGCTCGGATTTACGGGCACTTTGGGAGCCGGGGTTTGCGGCAAAATGTTGTGCTATGGTGGCACTTTAAATGCATTTTAATTAGGAGATAATGGCATTTGCCCCAGGGTGTTTTTCTGGCCTTCTTTCTGCAGGTTTTTCCCCTGGTCGCAACTTTGCAGAATTTCAAAAAATGCTCGCTGAGGGTGTCCTTGACAAATTTGCCTTAGTTTGGCTTTACAAGCACTTAGGGAGCCGCGGTTTGCTGCAAAATGTTGTGCTATGTTAAAACTTTAAGTGCATTTTAATTAGGAGATGATGGCATTTGCGCCAGGGTGTTTTTTCTGGCCTACTTTCTGTAGGACTTTTCCCTGGTCGCAACTTTGCAGAATTTTAGAAAATGCGCGCTAAGAGTGTCCTTGCCAAATTTGCCATAGCTCGGATTTACGGGCACTTTAGGAGCCGGGGTTTGCTGCAAAATGTTGTGCTATGGTGGCACTTTAAATGCATTTTAATTAGGAGATAATGGCATTTGCGCCAGGGTGTTTTTCTGGCCTTCTTTCTGCAGGTTTTTCCCCTGGTCGCAACTTTGCAGAATTTCAAAAAATGCTCGCTGAGGGTGTCCTTGACAAATTTGCCATAGCTCGGCTTTACGGGCACTTAGGGAGCCGTGGTTTGCTGCAAAATGGTGTGCTCTGTTGGCACTTCAAGTGCATTCTAATTAGGAGATGATGGCGTTTGCGCCAGGGTGTTTTTTTTGGCCTTCTTTCTGCAGGACTTTCCCCTGGTCGCAACTTTGCAGAATTTTATAAAATGCGCGCTGAGGGTGTCCTTGCCAAATTTGCAATAGCTCGGCTTTACGTGCACTTAGGGAGCCGCGGTTTGCTGCAAAATGTTGTGCTTTGTTGGTACTTTAAGTGCTTTTTAATTAGGAGATAATGGTATTTGCGCCAGGGTTTTTTTTTTCTGGCCTTCTTTCTGCAGGTTTTTCCCCTGGTCGCAACTTTGCAGAATTTCAGAAAATGCGCGCTGAGGGTGTCCTTGCCAAATTTGCCATAGCTCGGCTTTACGGGCATTTTGGGAGCTGCGCTTTGCTGCAAAATGCTGTGCTATGTTGGCACGTTAAGTGCATTTTACTTAGGTGATAATGGCATTTGCGCCAGGGTGCTTTTTCTGGCCTTCTTTCTGCAGGTTTTTCCCCTGGTCGCAACTTTGGAGAATTTCAGAAAATACGCGCTGAGGGTGTCCTTGCCAAATTTGCCATAGCTCGGCTTTACGGGCATTTTGGGAGCTGCGGTTTGTTGCAAAATGCTGTGCTATGTTGGCACGTTAAGTGCATTTTAATTAGGTGATAGTGGCATTTGCGCCAGGGTGCTTTTTCTGGCCTTCTTTCTGCAGGTTTTTCCCCTGGTTGCAACTTTGCAGAATTTCAGAAAATGCGCGCTGAGGGTGTCCTTGCCAAATTTGCCATAGCTCGGCTTTACGGGCACTTAGGGAGCCGCAGTTTGCTGCAAAATGTTGTGCTATGTTGCCACTTCAAGTGCATTGAAATTAAGAGATGATGGTATTTGCGCCAGGGTGTTTTTTCTGGCCTTCTTTCTGCAGGACTGTTCCCTGGTCGCAACTTTGCAGAATTTAAGAAAATGCGCGCTGAGGGTGTCCTTGCCAAATTTGTCATAGCTCGGCTTTACGGGTACTTTGGGAGCCGCAGTTTGCTGCAAAATGTTGTGCAATGTTGGCACTTTAAGCGCATTCTAATTAGGAGATAATGGCATTTGCGCCAGGGTGTTTTTTTCTGGCCTTCTTTCTGCAGGACTTTCCCCTGGTCGCAACTTTGCAGAATTTCAGAAAATGCGCGCTGAGGGTGTCCTTGCCAAATTTGCCATAGCTCGGCTTTACGGGCTCTTAGGGAGCCGCGCTTTGCTGCAAAATGTTGTGCTATTTTGGCACTTCAAGTGCATTGAAATTAAGAGATGATGGCAGAATTTCAGAAAATGCGCGCTGAGGGTGTCCTTGCCAAATTTGCCATAGCTCGGCTTTACGGGCACTTAGGGAGCCGCGGTTTGCTGCAAAATGTTGTGCTATGTTGGCACTTCAAGTGCATTGAAATTAAGAGATGATGGCATTTGCGCCAGGGTGTTTTTTCTGGCCTTCTTTCTGCAGGTTTTTCCCCTGGTTGCAACTTTGCAGAATTTCAGAAAATGCGCGCTGAGAGTGTCCTTTCCAAATTTGCCATAGCTCGGCTTTACGGGCACTTAGGGAGCCACGGTTTGCTGCAAAATGTTGTGCTATGTTGGCACTTTAAGTGCATTTTAATTAGGAGATAATGGCGTTTGCGCGAGGGTGCTTTTTCTGGCCTTCTTTCTGCAGGTTTTTCCCCAGGTCGCAACTTTGCAGAATTTCAGAAAATGCGCGCTGAGGGTGTCCTTGCCAAATTTGCCATAGCTCGGCTTTACGGGCATTTTGGGGGCTGCAGTTTGTTGCAAAATGCTGTGCTATGTTGGCACTTTAAGTGCATTTTAATTAGGTGATAATGGCATTTGCGCCAGGGTGCTTTTTCTGGCCTTCTTTCTGCAGGTTTTTCCCCTGGTCGCAACTTTGGAGAATTTCAGAAAATACGCGCTGAGGGTGTCCTTGCCAAATTTGCCATAGCTCGGCTTTACGGGCACTTAGGGAGCTGCGGTTTGCGACAAAATGTTGTGCTATGTTGGCAGTTTAAGTGCATTGTAATTAGGAGATGATGGCCTTTGCGCCAGGGTGTTTTTTTTGGCCTTCTTTCTGCAGGACTTTCCCCTGGTCGCAACTTTGCAGAATTTCAGAAAATGCGCGCTGACGGTGTCCTTGGCAAATTTGCCATAGCTTGACTTTACGGGCAGTTTGGGAGCCGCGGTTTGCTGCAAAATGTTGTGCTATGTTGGCACTTTAAGCGCGTTTTAATGAGGAGATAATGGCATTTGCGCCAGGGTGTTTTTTCTGGCCTTCTTTCTGCAGGTTTTTCCCCTGGTCGCAACTTTGCAGAATTTCAGAAAATGCGCGCTGAGGTTGTCCTTGCCAAATTTGCCATAGCTCGGCTTTACGGGCACTTTGGGAGCCGCGGTTTGCTGCAAAATGTTGTGCTATGTTTACACTTTAAGTGCATTTTAATTAAGAGATGATGGCAGTTGCGCCAGGGTGTTTTTTCTGGCCTTCTTTCTGCAGGACTTTCCCCTGGTCGCAACTTTGCAGAATTTCAGAAAATGCGCGCTGAGGGTGTCCTTGCCAAATTTGCCATAGCTCGGCTTTACGGGCATTTTGGGAGCTGCGGTTTGTTGCAAAATACTGTGCTATGTTGGCACTTTAAGTGCATTTTAATTAGGTGATAATGGCATTTGCGCCAGGGTGCTTTTTCTGGCCTTCTTTCTGCAGGTTTTTCCCCTGGTCGCAACTTTGCAGAATTTCAGAAAATGCGCGCTGAGGTTGTCCTTGCCAAATTTGCCATAGCTCGGCTTTACGGGTACTTAGGGAGCCGCGGTTTCCACCAGAATGTTGTGCTATGTTGGCACTTCAAGTGCATTTTAATTACGAGATGATGGCATTTGCGCCAGGGTGTTTTTTCTGGCCTTCTTTCTGCAGGAGTTACCCCTGGTCGCAACTTTGCGGAATTTTAGAAAATGCGCGCTGAGGGTGTCCTTGCCAAATTTGCCATAGCTCGGCTTTACGGGCACTTAGGGAGCCGCGGTTTGCTGCAAAATGTTGTGCTATGCTGGCACTTTAAGTGCATTTTAATTAGGTGATAATGGCATTTCGGACAGGGTGTTCTCTCTGGCCTTCTTTCTGCAGGTTTTTCCCCTGGTCGCAACTTTGCAGAATTTCAAAAAATGCGCGCTGAGGGTGTCCTTGCCAAATTTGCCATAGCTCGGCTTTACGGGTACTTTGTTAGCCGCAGTTTGCTGCAAAATGTTGTGCAATGTTGGCACTTTAAGCGCATTCTAATTAGGAGATAATGGCATTTGCGCCAGGGTGTTTTTTCTGGCCTTCTTCCTGCAGGACTTTCCCCTGGTCGCAACTTTGCAGAATTTCAGAAAATGCGCGCTGAGGGTGTCCTTGCCAAATTTGCCATAGCTCGGCTTTACGGGCACTTAGGGAGCCGCGCTTTGCTGCAAAATGTTGTGCTATTTTGGCACTTCAAGTGCATTGAAATTAAGAGATGATGGCAGAATTTCAGAAAATGCGCGCTGAGGGTGTCCTTGCCAAATTTGCCATAGCTCGGCTTTACGGGCACTTAGGGAGCCGCGGTTTGCTGCAAAATGTTGTGCTATGTTGGCACTTCAAGTGCATTGAAATTAAGAGATGATGGCATTTGCGCCAGGGTGTTTTTTCTGGCCTTCTTTCTGCAGGTTTTTCCCCTGGTCGCAACTTTGCAGAATTTCAGAAAATGCGCGCTGAGGGTGTCGTTTCCAAATTTGCCATAGCTCGGCTTTACGGGCACTTAGGGAGCCGCGGTTTGCTGCAAAATGTTGTGCTATGTTGGCACTTTTAGTGCATTCTAGTTAGGTAATAAATGCATTTGCGCCAGGGTACTTTTTCTGGCCTTCTTTCTGCAGGGTTTTCCCCTGGTTGCAACTTTGGAGAATTTCAGAAAATACGCGCTGAGGGTGTCCTTGCCAAATTTGCCATAGCTCGGCCTTATCGGCACTTAGGGAGCCGCGGTTTGCTGCAAAATGTTGTGCTATGTTGGCACCTCAAGTGCATTTTAATTAAGAGATGATGGCAGTTGCGCCATGGTCTTTTTTCTGGCCTTCTTTCCGCAGGACTTTCCCCTGGTCGCAACTTTGCAGAATTTCAGAAAATGCGCGCTGAGGGTGTCCTTGCCAAATTTGCCATAGCTCGGCTTTACGGGCACTTAGAGAGCCGCGGTTTGCTGCAAAATGTTGTGCTATATTGGCACTTTAAGTGCATTGTAATTACGAGATGATGAGATTTGCGCCAGGAGGTTTTTTATGGCCTTCTTTCTGCAGGACTTTCAACTGGTCGCAACTTTGCAGAATTTAAGAAAATGCGCGCTGAGGGTGTCCTTGCCAAATTTGCCATAGCTCGGCTTTACGGGCACTTTGGGAGCCGCGGTTTGCTGCAAAATGTTGTGCTATGTTGCCACTTTAAGTGCATTCAAATTAGGAGATGATGGCATTTGCGCCAGGGTGTTTTTTCTGGTTTTCTTTCTGCAGGACTTTCCCCTGGTCGCAACTTTGCAGAATTTCAGAAAATGCGCGCTGAGGGTGTCCTTGCCAAATTTGCCATAGCTCGGCTTTACGGGCACTTAAAGAGCCGCGGTTTGCTGCAAAATGTTGTGCTATGTTGGCACTTTAAGTGCATTCTAATTAAGAGATGTTGGCATTTGCGCAAGGGTGTTTTTTTTTCTGGTCTTCTTTCTGCAGGACTTTCAACTGGTCGCAACTTTGCAGAATTTCAGAAAATGCGCGCTGAGGGTGTCCTTGCCAAATTTGCCATAGCTCGGCTTTACGGGAACTTTGGGAGCCGCGGTTTGCTGCAAAATGTTGTGCTATGTTGGCACTTAAAGTGCATTTTATTTAAGAGATAATGGCATTTGCGCCAGGGTGCTTTTTCTGGCCCTCTTTCTGCAGGACTTTCCCCTGTTTGCAACTGTGGAGAATTTCAGAAAATGCGCGCTGAGGGTATCCTTGCCAAATTTACCATAGCTCGGCTTTACGGGCACTTTGGGAGCCGCGGTTTGCTGCAAAAGGTTGTGCTATGTTGGCACTTTAAGTGCATTTTAATTAGGAGATAATGGCATTTGCGCCAGGGTGTTTTTTCTGGCCTTCTTTCTGCAGGCATTTCCCCTGGTTGCAACTTTGCAGAATTTCAGAAAATGCGCGCTGAGGGTGTCCTTGCAAAATTTGCCATGGCTCGGCTTTACGTGCACTTTGGGAGCCGCGGTTTGCTGCAAAATGTTGTGCTATGTTGGCACTTTAAGTGCATTTTATTTAGGAGATGATGGTATTTGCGAAAGGGTGTTTTTTCTGGCCTTCTTTCTGCAGGTCTTTCCCCTGGTCGCAACTTTGCAGAATTTTAGAAAATGCGCGCTGAGGGTGTCCTTGCCAAATTTGCCATAGCTCGGCTTTACGGGCACTTTGGGAGCCGCGGCTTGCTGAAAATGTTGTGCTATGTTGCCACTTTAAGTGCATTCAAATTAGGAGATGATGGCATTTGCGCCAGGGTGTTTTTTCTGGTTTTCTTTCTGCAGGACTTTCCCCTGGTCGCAACTTTGCAGAATTTCAGAAAATGCGCGCTGAGGGTGTCCTTGCCAAATTTGCCATAGCTCGGCTTTACGGGCACTTTGGGAGCCGCGGTTTGCTGCAAAATGTTGTGCTATGTTGCCACTTTAAGTGCATTCAAATTAGGAGATGATGGCATTTGGGCCAGGGTGTTTTTTCTGGTTTTCTTTCTGCAGGACTTTCCCCTGGTTGCAACTTTGCAGAATTTCAGAAAATGCGCGCTGAGGGTGTCCTTGCCAAATTTGCCATAGCTCGGCTTTACGGGCACTTAAAGAGCCGCGGTTTGCTGCAAAATGTTGTGCTATGTTGGCACTTTAAGTGCATTCTAATTAAGAGATGTTGGCATTTGCGCAAGGGTGTTTTTTTTTCTGGTCTTCTTTCTGCAGGACTTTCAACTGGTCGCAACTTTGCAGAATTTCAGAAAATGCGCGCTGAGGGTGTCCTTGCCAAATTTGCCATAGCTCGGCTTTACGGGAACTTTGGGAGCCGCGGTTTGCTGCAAAATGTTGTGCTATGTTGGCACTTAAAGTGCATTTTATTTAAGAGATAATGGCATTTGCGCCAGGGTGCTTTTTCTGGCCCTCTTTCTGCAGGACTTTCCCCTGTTTGCAACTGTGGAGAATTTCAGAAAATGCGCGCTGAGGGTATCCTTGCCAAATTTACCATAGCTCGGCTTTACGGGCACTTTGGGAGCCGCGGTTTGCTGCAAAAGGTTGTGCTATGTTGGCACTTTAAGTGCATTTTAATTAGGAGATAATGGCATTTGCGCCAGGGTGTTTTTTCTGGCCTTCTTTCTGCAGGCATTTCCCCTGGTTGCAACTTTGCAGAATTTCAGAAAATGCGCGCTGAGGGTGTCCTTGCAAAATTTGCCATGGCTCGGCTTTACGTGCACTTTGGGAGCCGCGGTTTGCTGCAAAATGTTGTGCTATGTTGGCACTTTAAGTGCATTTTATTTAGGAGATGATGGTATTTGCGAAAGGGTGTTTTTTCTGGCCTTCTTTCTGCAGGTCTTTCCCCTGGTCGCAACTTTGCAGAATTTTAGAAAATGCGCGCTGAGGGTGTCCTTGCCAAATTTGCCATAGCTCGGCTTTACGGGCACTTTGGGAGCCGCGGCTTGCTGAAAATGTTGTGCTATGTTAACACTTAAAGTGCATTTTCATTAGGAAATGATGGCATTTGCGCCAGGGTGCTTTTTCTGGCCTTCTTTCTTCAGGTTTTTCCCCTGGTCGCAACTTTGCAGAATTTCAGAAAATGCGCGCTGAGGGTGTCCTTGCCAACTTTGCCATAGCTCGGTTTTACGGGCATTTATGGAGCCGCGGTTTTCTGCAAAATGTTCTGCTATGTTGGCACTTTAAGTGCATTCTAATTAGGAGATGATGGCATTTGCGCCAGGGTGTTTTTTCTGGTTTTCTTTCTGCAGGACTTTCAACTGGTCGCAACTTTGCAGAATTTGAGAAAATGCGCGCTGAGGGTGTCCTTGCCAAATTTGCCATAGCTCGGCTTTACGGGCACTTAAAGAGCCGCGGTTTGCTGCAAAATGTTGTGCTATGTTGGCACTTAAAGTGCATTCTAATTAGGAGATGATGGCATTTGCGCAAGGGTGTTTTTTTTTCTGGTCTTCTTTCTGCAGGACTTTCAACTGGTCGCAACTTTGCAGAATTTCAGAAAATGCGCGCTGAGGGTGTCCTTGCCAAATTTGCCATAGTTTGGCTTTACGGGCACTTTGGGAGCCGCGGTTTGCTGCAAAATGTTGTGCTATGTTGGCACTTTAAGTGCATTTTATTTAGGAGATAATGGCATTTGCGCCAGGGTGTTTTTTCGGGCCTTCTTTCTGCAGGACTTTCCCCTGGTTGCAACTTTGCAGAATTTCAGAAAATGAAAGGTGAGGGTGTCCTTGCCAAATTTGCCATAGCTCGGCTTTACAGGCACTTTGGGAGCCGCGGTTTGCTGCAAAATGTTGTGCTATGTTGGCACTTTAAGTGCGTTTTAATTAAGAGATAATGACATTCACAGCATGAAAAGACAGCTTTACTGTGGTGTAAAGGTAGCGTAAAGCTGTCGTAAATTTGTAATTTAAACAGCTTTATGCAACCTTTACATTTTTTAAAGCTGACCTTTACACCAACTTTACGCTTATCTTTAAAGTTAAATTAAAGAGTCTAAAACTTTTAAGCTAACATTAAGTTGGCTTAAATTTCCTGTAATGTAAACTTTACGCCAAATCGTAAACTTGGCGTAAAGCTGAATTAAAACAGAGATTTATGCTTCTTTAAGTGGAATTTAAGGTATAAAATAAGGTGCGTTACTGCAACACACCTTTTCTTGTCCTCAAAACAACACACAGAGTTGTGTATAAATCAGACACACCTTTTTGTGTGTTCCCCATTAACACACCTTGGTGAGCTATACAAACACACCTTGGTGTGTTCCCAAAGCACCGTTTGTCCTAAATTTCACACACTTTCAGGTGTGTTCTGTAGAAAGATGTGTTTTGTTACACTTCTTGATGTGTAACAAAGCACACCTTTAGTTGTGTTCTTAGAACACACCTTTCCATTCACCCCAAACAATAAAACATTAACATTATTATTTGCACAAAACATCAGCAGTTCACTGTTGTTCACAATGGTTTATTGCCTTTTTAAAAACAATCAGGTTTTCACTTAACGTGTAGTTCTAAACGTACTTCAATCTGTGAAACTAAAAAGTAACAAAAAAACAAACAATCTCTTTTTCAGAGAAACAATAAACAGACAAAAATGTGTTAAAGATTTGTCTTTAAACAGCTTGTCTTTTCGTCGGCTGAAAATAAGAGAAAAGAGATACATTAGCTATCACAATAAAAATGCCACGACATCACTCCAATTATTGGCTGCATGATAACTAATATTAAACCATAGCTGGAAAACATTGTCTTGAGAAGACAACTACAAGTTGTGGCATGCATGCATGCATGGAAACAATAAAATAAGCCATTGTGATAATGTATATGCAATGTATAAAATAACAGATGACAAACTGATCAATTGTAGCTTTGACTTGGCATTTTATCACTATTTAATTTCGTACTACACAACTTGTGCACAGCACTCATCAGATAAAATTGTCAAATGTAAATTTACATCATTACAGTGAATACGCTGATTTGAAATACACATGCAATCATTGGAAATATGAACACTTTTTCAAAACAAAGGAAAACTGGAGATTACAAATAAACTCTGTTGCTATTGAAATGCAACAACTACAATATTTTATTTCTTCTCAATTAAGCCTTAATCCCATGCCTCTGCAGGAAGCAGCACTAATCAAGGCCGGCCAGGGTAATCAGTGAAAGTAAAAAAAAAAATCCACACTAAAAATACAGATAAATAAAAATAGGTAAATGAGAAAACATAGGTCTACAGAAACGGCTACAGTATGTAGTCAGATGAGGTTAACAACATTACAAGAGAAGCTCTGAAAGAGGGCAAGCCTAAGGCAAGAGAACCTTTAAAATTTAAAATCTAGCACTGTTTAGGAGGAATTTGTTTGGATGTCTACCTGAAGTTATCACTTCATTATCACTTCATTCTGTTTGCTCAGAGAGGCTAACTCAGGTTAACAAATAATAAAATATCTCTCAGCGGTATATAAAGGTTACGGGTGTACATCGATCTAAAGCAGGGTTACATGGGGCAGCTTCCAAGTGACTTCGAAAGATTTTAAAATAAGCTGCCCCATATAATGTGACACAACTCGAATGTTGGGACGACATGACTTAGGATGGGGCGCCGTAACTTGGGGCGACAAGGTGATGGGGCGAAACAACCGGTCACATTCATATTTCCAATGATTACATATGTATTTCAAAACAATGTAATACATCTAATGTAAATTTGCATTTGGCAATTTTATCTGAGAGTGCTGCACACAATTTGTGTACTACAAAACTAACTAGCAATAAAATGTCAAGTCAAATTTACAGTTGCTCAGTTCATCATCTGTTTAATATAATCACCCTCCAGTTTATTATTGAGCACTCCAAAAAACCAATCTGCCAATCTTGTTTACAGTATATACATATATTAATATAAAATATATAAAGAGAATGACTGGTGAAATGCCAAAATTTGTTTGACAACATAATTTTTCAATAGCTCTTACAAAAATTAATCTTAAAAAGTCCCCATGGCCCCTTAATTGTAAACATGCATGTGTCTTGTAAGCCATGGTTCTACAGTACTTCACAGCTTTTCTTTTTTTCCATCAAGTAAGTCCAGTATGGCAGGGATTTTACCTGAAGCACTACCAATTTTACTTTCCATCAGTCAAACAAATCTTAAATCACACTGTTGTGTGACAAAGACTGTTCATGCCTGAATGGAAGGCACTGAATGTCCCAGCATGTGGCTCAGGATTGAAACCCAAAATTTGTGAGAGTGAATTCAATGTTCAATGTCTTTGAGGTTGCAATCTTTTCTATATGGCAGATATAAAGGTAACCGGTCATGACGCCCCCAAGATATAACGCCCCCGACATGACGCCCCCTAACTACAAGACATAACGCCCCCTACTATTAAGATATAACGTCCCCGTACTTGAGTTAAGAACTTAAGTGAAATGCGTGCAAGACTTTAGGATTTAACAAAGGTAACGTTAAACGAAAACTTAAGAACGTTCGCGCGAAAATTTTCCAAAATTGATTTTTTTTCTGATAATTTTGCCATTGAAAGATAATGAGTTAGTGCTGTCAGAAATGTAAAAAAGATGGGGGGTCACCGACTTTGTTTTGGAGAGAACTTGCCCGGAAAAAAAACAGATCGAGCGATGCAGTAAGTCAGTATATCATAAGTTCTTGTTCCATGTGCGAAACAAAACATGCTGTTTCACTCCAACTATCACTCAACTTAGTGAATCAACTTTAATCATCGATCGATTTACGATGACAACATAGCAACAAGAGCGCCTTGTTAAGTGCGACTCATATGTTACTGCTTACTAGCAACAGACCGAGTAATACGCATTAGTTCACAAGAAGTTGTTTTCGTTTAACGTTACCTTTGTTAAATCCTAAAGCCTTTTACACATAAGTTCTTTTATTATATAAACACCAATGATCGCGCCTAAACATGTTATCTTCACACGTGAAGATAACATGCTATTTTCACACGTGAAAATATCATGTTGTTTTGACAAGTCTTAAGATTACCACTGCTATAGCTGCGTAATCTCTTTAAAAGTACTCAGATGGGTTGCTGTGCGATCGAAACATCATCGGTCCCTCCTCGGAAATCTTCGGAAATCTTCGTCAATCTTCGGAAAATGTTCGAAAAATGTTCGAAAAATGTTCGGAAACGTTAGTCTGGGTCTGGCCTTTGGAACAATTTTGGAAAATCTTCGGTAATCTTCGGAAAGTGATCGGAAATCTTCGGAAAATCGTTAGTATGTTTATATAATAAACAGAATATTACATGCCTGCTTGTGGATATGAATTTTAAAATTCATATCCACGCGCAAGCACGTAATATCCTCCATAACTCAAGTTCAAGGAAGTTATATCTTAATATAATAGTAGGGGGCGTTATGTCTTGTAGTTAGGGGCGTCATGTCGGGGGCGTTATATCTTGGGGGCGTCATGACCGTAAATCGATATAAACATGAGAGCAATTTACTAAGAATTTCAGCAAAAGTTATGGAGGACAGGCAGTGCATTGGGCATAGCGCTTTAATTATACAAATAATATTCCCATCAGATACTCTGGGAGACTATAGCATAGAGGCTTACATTAAATAACATGTGCCTTTTGGACAAGCAGTGAAATGATCCTCTAGCATATTACATAATCTTACAGAATAATGTCAGTACATGGCAAAAAGGCTGTTCCACAATGCACAACTTCTGCTTTTTAAAGAAAGATTTACAACCAGGGGCAATGCCATTCATCTTAAACAAACTTTACAACTGAACTTTACTCTGAAAAATTAAGCTTAACTTACTTCTAGGTACAAGACATGCCGGAAGACAAAAATGGCTTACCTATACCTTGTTGTTGTTGATTCATATCGATGTTTTCACCGGATGTATGCCACCAAAAACCGCTCGAGATCGTGCACAGAGAAGAAGTGAAAGTGGACTGAATTCTATCCGCCAAAGTGAAGCTTTTAAACAGTGAAAAGGACCTAGAGATCGATACAAACTCCCGGCTACACGACATTTCACACCTTTCAAAACGGACGCCAAAAAAATGGCGCGCCAACCGAGAGAACCTGGTATCTAATTTGGAAAGCCGCTGGTCGGTGCTTGTTGAAGGTCGGACAGTCAGAATGCTGCTGCTGATGACGCTGTAGCTGAGCTGTAGGTCGTTTGGTCAGTCGTTCGTCATTTCGTTCCAAGTTCGGCAAGTCGTTTTGAAACTTCGTTTCAAAAGAAACCTCGAGGAAAAGTCTAGCCGGGGAAAATCTTCGGCCCCCAGCCCTGAGTGACAGCCCTGCAATTCTTCAGACTGTTCGGATGAACTGCTAAACGCAAATTTGCTTTAATAAGCTACGTTTGCGTACAATTTTCGAATGCGTTCAGCAACGCAAAGCGAAAACTTGAGGTAACTTTACTCTGTAGGGAAAAGTATATCCACGAGCTTTATGTCAGGTTTATATCTGGTTTACCTTGCGCAGCTTTAAGGGCAACTTTAAAGCAACTTTATCCTGCAGCTGTAACTAGCGTAAACTTGGTTGACAACCTTTACGCGAACTTTACATTACGTTTACTCATGGCAGCGTAAATGTAACCTTTATAAACCTTTAAGAAAATTTAATTCCTGGCGTAAACCTGGTCGACAACCTTTAAGCAAACTATACATCGCATTTATGCAAGGCATCGTAAATGTAACCTTTATACGCCTTTAGGAAAATTTAATTCATGGCGTAAAGTTAGATAACCTACGCGAGGGTGTTTCTTCTGGCCTTCTTTCTCCAGGTTTTGCCCCGGGTCGCAACTTTGCAGAATTTCAGAAAATGCGCGTTGAGGGTGTCCTTGCCAAATTTGCCATAGCTCGGCTTTACGGGCACTTAGGGAGCCGCGGTTTGCTGCAAAATGTTGTGCTATGTTGGCACTTTAAGTGCATTTTACTTAGGAGATGATGGCGTTTGCGCCAGGGTGTTTTTTCTGGCCTTCTTTCTGCAGGACTTTCCCCTGGTCGCAACTTTGCAGAATTTCAGAAAATGCGCGCTGAGGGTGTCCTTGCCAAGTTTGCCATAGCTCGGCTAAACGAGCACATTGGGAGCCGCGGTTTCCTGCAAAATGTTGTGCTATGTTGGAACTTCAAGTGCGTTTAAATTAGGAGATAATGGCATTTGCACCAGGGTGTTTTCTCTGGCCTTCTTTCTGCAAGTTTTTCCCCTGGTCGCAACTTTGCAGAATTTCAGAAAATGCGCGCTGAGAGTGTCCTTGCCAAATTTGCCATAGCTAGGCTTTACGGGCACTTAGGGAGCCGCGTATTGCTGCAAAATGTTGTGCTATGTTGGCACTTTAATTGCATTTAAATTAGGAGATGATGGCATTTGCGCTAGGGTGTTTTTTCTGGCCTTCTTTCTGCAGGACTTTCCCCTGGTCGCAACTTTGCAGAATTTCAGAAAATGCGCGCTGAGGGTGTCTTTGCCAAATTTGCCATAGCACGGCTTTACGGGCACTTTGGGAGCCGCGGTTTCCTGCAAAATGTTGTGCTATGTTGGCACTTTAAGTGCATTGTAATTAGGAGATAATGGCATTTGCGCCAGGCTGTTTTTTCTGGCCTTCTTTCTGCAGGTTTTTCCCCTGGTCGCAACTTTGCAGAATTTCAGAAAGTGCATTTAAATTAGGAGATAATGGCATTTGCGCCAGGGTGTTTTTTCTGGCCTTCTTTCTGCAGGTGTTTCCCCTGGTCGCAACTTTGCAGAATTTCAGAAAATGCGCGCTGAGGGTGTCCTTGCCAAATTTGCCATAGCTCGGCTTTACGGGCACTTAGGGAGCCGCGGCTTGCTGCAAAATGTTGTGCTATGTTGGCACTTTAATTGCATTTAAATTAGGAGATGATGGCATTTGCGCTAGGGTGTTTTTTCTGGCCTTCTTTCTGCAGGACTTTCCCCTGGTCGCAACTTTGCAGAATTTCAGAAAATGCGCGCTGAGGGTGTCCTTGCCAAGTTTGCCATAGCTCGGCTTTACGGGCACATTGGGAGCCGCGGTTTCCTGCAAAATGTTGTGCTATGTTGGCACTTCAAGTCCATTTAAATTAGGAGATAATGGCATTTGCGCCAGGGTGCTTTTTCTGGCCTTCTTTCTGCAGGACTTTCAACTGGTCGCAACTTTGCAGAATTCCAGAAAATGCGCGCTGAGGGTGTCCTAACCAAATTTGCCATAGTTCGGCTTTACGGGCACTTAGGGAGCCGCGGTTTG
The DNA here is from genome assembly GCA_964020085.1 of Micromussa lordhowensis. Taxonomy (NCBI): domain Eukaryota; kingdom Metazoa; phylum Cnidaria; class Anthozoa; order Scleractinia; family Lobophylliidae; genus Micromussa; species Micromussa lordhowensis. The sequence goes on along the minus strand of CAXHUQ010000601.1, from coordinate 965,729 downwards.
CTGCAAAATGTTGTGCTATGTTGGCACTTTAAGTGCATTGTAATTAGGAGATGATGGCATTTGCGCCAGGGTGTTTTTTCTGGCCTTCTTTCTGGAGGACTTTCCCCTGGTCGCAACTTTGCAGAATTTTAGAAAATGCGCGCTGAGGGTGTCCTGGCCAAATTTGCCATAGCTCGGCATTACGGGCACTTTGGGAGCCGCGGTTTGCTGCAAAATGTTGTTTTATATTGGCACTTTAAGTGCATTTTAAGTAATAGATAATGGCATTTGCGGCAGGGTGTTTTTTCTGGCCTTCTTTCTCCAGGTTTTTTCCCTGGTCGCAACTTTGCAGAATTTCAGAAAAAGCGCGCTGAGGGTGTCCTTGCCAAATTTGCAATAGCTCGGCTTTACGGGGACTTAGGGAGCCACGGTTTGCCTCAAAATGTTGTGCTATGTTGGCACTTTAAGTGCATTTTAATTAGGAGATTCTGGCTTTTGCGCCAGGGGGTTTTTGCTGGCCTTCTTTCTGCATGACTTTCCCCTGCTCGCAACTTTGCAGAATTTCAGAAAATGCGCGCTGAGGGTGTCCTTGCCAAATTTGCCATAGCTCGGCTTTACGGGCACTTAGGGAGCCGCGGTTTGCTGCAAAATGTTGTGCTATGTTGGCACTTTAAGTGCATTTTAATTAAGAGATGATGGCATTTGCGCCAGGGTGTTTTTTCTGGCCTTCTTTCTGCAGGACTTTCCCCTGGTCGCAACTTTGCAGAATTTCAGAAAATGCGCGCTGAGGGTGTCCTTGCCAAATTTGCCATAGCTCGGCTTTACGGGAATTTTGGGAGCTGCAAATTGTTGCAAAATGTTGTGCTATGTAAGCACTTTAAGTGCATTTTAAGTAGGTGATAATGGCATTTGCGCCAGGGTGCTTTTTCTGGCCTTCTTTCTGCAGGTTTTTCCCCTGGTCGCAACTTTGGAGAATTTCAGAAAATACGCGCTGAGGGTGTCCTTGCCAAATTTGCCATAGCTCGGCTTTACGGGCACTTAGGGAGCCGCGGTTTGCTGCAAAATGTTGTGCTATGTTGGCACTTTAAGTGCATTTTAATTAGGAGATAATGGCATTTGCGCCACGGTGTTTTTTCTTGTCTTTTTTCTTCAGGTTTCTCCCCTAGTCGAAAGTTTGCAGAATTTCAGAAAATGCGCGCTGAGGGTGTCCTTCCCAAATTTGCCATAGCTCGGCTTTACGGGCACTTAGGGAGCCGCGCTTTGCTGCAAAATGTTGTGCTATGTTAGCACTTGAAGTGCAGTTAAATTACAAGATGATGGCATTTGCGCGAGGGTGTTTTTTCTGGCCTTCTTTCTGCAGGTTTTTCCCCTGGTCGCAACTTTGCAGAATTTCAGAAAATGCGCGCTGAGGGTGTCCTTGCCAAATTTGCCTTAGCTCGGCTTTACGGGCACTTTGGGAGCCGCGGTTTGCTGCAAAATGTTGTGCTATGTTGGCACTTTAAGTGCTTTCTAATTAGGAGATTATGGCATTTGCGCCAGGGTGTTTTTTCTAACCTTATTTCTGCAGGTTTTTCCCCTGTTTGCAAATTTGCAGAATTTCAGAAAATGCGCGCTGAGGGTGTCCTTGCCAAGTTTGCCATAGCCCGGCTTTACGGGCACTTAGTGAGCCGCGGTTTGCTGCAAAATGTTGTGCTATGTTGGCACTTCAAGTGCATTTTAATTAGGAGATGAGGGCATTTGCGCCAGGGTGTTTTTTTTGGCCTTTTTTCTGCAGGACTTACCCCTGGTCGCAACTTTGCAGAATTTCAGAAAATGCGCGCTGAGGGTGTCCTTGCCAAATTTGCCATAGCTTGGCTTTACGGGCACTTAGGGAGCCGCGCTTTGCTGCAAAATGTTGTACTATGTTGGCACTTTAAGTGCATTGTAAATAGGAGATAATGGCATTTGCGCCAGGGTGTTTTTTCTAACCTTATTTCTGTAGGTTTTTCCGATGGTCGCAACTTTGCAGAATTTCAAAAAATGCGCGCTGAGGGTGTCCTTGCCAAATTTGCCATACCTCGGCTTTACGGGCACTTAGGGAGCCGCGGTTTGCTGAAAAATGTTGTGCTATGTTGGCACTTGAAGCGCATTTTAATTAAAAGATGATGGCATTTGCGCCAGGGTTTTTTTTCTGGCCTTCTTTCTGCAGGACTTTCCCCTGATCGCAACTTTGCAGAATTTCAGAAAAAGCGCGCTGAGGGTGTCCTTGCCAGATTTGCCATAGCTCGGCTTTACGGGCACTTAGGGAGCCGCGGTTTGCTGCAAAATGTTGTGCTATGTTGGCACTTTAAGTGCATTTGACTTGAAGGATAATGGAACTTGCGCCAGGGTGTTTTTTCTTGCCTTCTTTCTGCAGGTTTTTCCCCTTGTCGCAACTTTGCAGAGTTTCAGAAAATGCGCGCTCAGGGTGTCCTTGCCAAATTTGCCATAGCTCGGCTTAACGGGCACTTTGGGAGCCGCTGTTTGCTGGAAAATGTTGTGCTATGTTGGCACTTTAAGTGCATTTGACTTAGGAGATAATGGCATTTTCGCCAGGGTGTTCTTTCTGGCCCTCTTTCTGCAGGTTTTTCCCCTGGTCGCAACTTTGCAGAATTTCAGAAAATGCGCGCTGAGGGTGTCCTTGCCAAATTTGCCATAGCTCGGCTTTACGGGCACTTAGGGAGCCGCGGTTTGCTGCAAAATGTTGTGCTATCTTTGCACTTCCAGCGCATTCTAATCAGTAGATGATGGCATTTGCGCCAGGGTGTTTTTTTTGGCTTCTTTCTGCAGGACTTTCCTCTGGTCGCAACTTTGCAGAATTTCAGAAAATGCGCGCTGAGGGTGTCCTTGCCAAATTTGCCATAGCTCGGCTTTACGGGCACTTAGGAAGCCGCGGTTTGCTGCAAAATGTGTTGCTATGTTGGCACTTTAAGTGTATTTGACTTACGAGATAATGGCATTTGCGCCAGGGTGTTTTTTCTGGCCTTCTTTTTGCAGGACTTTCCCCTGATCGCAACTTTGCAGAATTTCAGAAAATGCGCGCTGAGGGTGTCCTTGCCAAATTTGCCATAGCTCGGCTTTACGGGCACTTTAAGAGCCGCAGTTTGCTGCAAAATGTTGTGCTATGTTGGCACTTTAAGTGCATTTGACTTGGGAGATAATGGCATTTGCGCCAGGGTGTTTTTTCTTGCCTTCTTTCTGCAGGTTTTTTTCCTAATCGCAACTTTGCAGAATTTCAGAAAATGCGCGCTGAGGGTGTCCTTGCCAAATTTGCCATAGCTCGGCTTTACGGGCACTTAGGGAGCCGCGGTTTCCTGCAAAATGTTGTGCTATGTTGGCACTTTAAGTGCGTTTGACTTAGGAGATAGCGGCGTTTGCGCCAGGGTGTTTTTTCTGGCCTTCTTTCTGCACGACTTTCCCCTTTTTGCAACTTTGCAGAATTTCAGAAAATGCGCGCGGAGGGTGTCCTTGCCAAATTTGCCATAGCTCGGCTTTACGGGCAGTTTGGGAGCCGCGGTTTGCTGCAAAATGTTGTGCTACGTTTGCACTTTAAGCGCATTTTAATTAGGAGATGATGGCATTTGCGCGAGGGTGTTTTTCCTGGCCTTCTTTCTGCAGCACTTTCCCCTGATCGCAACTTTGCAGAATTTCAGAAAATGCGCGCTGAGGGATTTCTTGCCAAATTTGCCATAGCTCGGCTTTACGGGCACTTTGGGAGCCGCAGTTTGCTGCAAAATGTCGTGCTATGTTGGCACTTTAAGTGCATTTTAAATTGGAGATAATGGCATTTGCGCCAGGGTTTTTTTTCTGGCCTTCTTTCTGCAGGTTTTTCCCATGGTCGCAACTTTGCAGAATTTCAGAAAATGCGCGCTGAGGGTGTCCTTGCCAAATTTGCCATAGCTCGGCTTTACGGGCACTTTGGGAGCCGCGATTTGCTGCAAAATGTTGTGCTATGTTGGCACTTTTAGTGCATTCTAATTAGGAGATAATGGCATTTGCGCCAGGGTTTTTTTTCTGGCCCTCTGTCTGCAGGTTTTTCCCCTGATCGCAACTTTGCAGAATTTCAGAAAATGTGCGCTGAGGATATCCTTGCCAAATTTGCCATAGCTCGGCTTTACGGGCACTTTGGGAGCCGCGGGTTACTGGAAAATGTTGTGCTATGTTGGCACGTTAAGTGCATTCTAATTAGGAGATAATGGCATTTGCGCCAGGGTTTTTTTTCTGGCCTTTTTTCTGCAGGTTTTTCGCCTGGTCGCAACTTTGCAGAATTTCAGAAAATGCGCGCTGAGGGTGTCCTTGCCAAATTTGCCATAGCTCGGCTTTACGGGCACTTAGGGAGCCGCGGTTTGCTGCAAAATGTTGTGCTATGTTTGCACTTTAAGCGCATTTTAAGTAGGAGATAATGGCATTTGCGCCAGGGTGTTTTTTCTGGCCTTTTTTCTGCAGGACTTTCCCCTGATCGCAACTTTGCAGAATTTCAGAAAATGTGCGCTGAGGGTGTCCTTGCCAAATTTGCCATAGCTCGGCTTTATGGGCACTTAGGGAGCCGCGGTTTGCTGCAAAATGTTGTGCTATGTTTGCACTTTAAGCGCATTTTAAGTAGGAGATAATGGCATTTGCGCCAGGGTGTTTTTTCTGGCCTTCTTTCTGCAGGACTTTCCCCTGATCGCAACTTTGCAGAATTTCAGAAAATGCGCGCTGAGGGTGTCCTTGTCAAATTTGCCATAGCTCGGCTTTACGGGCACTTAGGGAGCCGCGGTTTGCTGCATAATGTTGTGCTATGTTTGCACTTTAAGCGCATTTTAATTAGAAGATGATGGCATTTGCGCCAGGGTATTTCCTTGCCTTCTTTCTGCAGGACTTTCCCCTGATCGCAACTTTGCAGAATGTCAGAAAATGCGCGCTGAGGGTGTCCTTGCCAAATTTGCCATAGCTCGGCTTTACGGGCACTTTAAGAGCTGCGGTTTGCTGCAAAATGTTGTGCTATGTTGGCACTTTAAGTGCATTTGACTTAGGAGATAATGGCATTTGCGCCAGGGTGTTTTTTCTGGCCTTCTTTCTGCAGGTTTTTCCCCTGGTCGCAACTTTGCAGAATTTCAGAAAATGCGCGCTGAGGGTGTCCTTGCCAAATTTGCCATAGCTCGGCTTTACGGGCACTTAGGGAGCCGCGCTTTGCTGCAAAATGTTGTACTATGTTGGCACTTTAAGTGCATTGTAATTAGGAGATAATGGCATTTGCGCCAGGGTGTTTTTTCTAACCTTATTTCTGCAGGTTTTTCCGATGGTCGCAACTTTGCAGAATTTCAAAAAATGCGCGCTGAGGGTGTCCTTGCCAAATTTGCCATACCTCGGCTTTACGGGCACTTAGGGAGCCGCGGTTTGCTGAAAAATGTTGTGCTATGTTGGCACTTGAAGCGCATTTTAATTAAAAGATGATGGCATTTGCGCCAGGGTTTTTTTTCTGGCCTTCTTTCTGCAGGACTTTCCCCTGATCGCAACTTTGCAGAATTTCAGAAAAAGCGCGCTGAGGGTGTCCTTGCCAGATTTGCCATAGCTCGGCTTTACGGGCACTTAGGGAGCCGCGGTTTGCTGCAAAATGTTGTGCTGTGTTGGCACTTTAAGTGCATTTGACTTAAAGGATAATGGCACTTGCGCCAGGGTGTTTTTTCTTGCCTTCTTTCTGCAGGTTTTTTCCCTGGTCGCAACTTTGCAGAGTTTCAGAAAATGCGCGCTCAGGGTGTCCTTGCCAAATTTGCCATAGCTCGGCTTAACGGGCACTTTGGGAGCCGCTGTTTGCTGGAAAATGTTGTGCTATGTTGGCACTTTAAGTGCATTTGACTTAGGAGATAATGGCATTTTCGCCAGGGTGTTCTTTCTGGCCTTCTTTCTGCAGGTTTTTCCCCTGGTCGCAACTTTGCAGAATTTCAGAAAATGCGCGCTGAGGGTGTCCTTGCCAAATTTGCCATAGCTCGGCTTTACGGGCACTTAGGGAGCCGCGGTTTGCTGCAAAATGTTGTGCTATCCTTGCACTTCCAGCGCATTCTAATCAGTAGATGATGGCATTTGCGCCAGGGTGTTTTTTTTGGCTTCTTTCTGCAGGACTTTCCTCTGGTCGCAACTTTGCAGAATTTCAGAAAATGCGCGCTGAGGGTGTCCTTGCCAAATTTGCCATAGCTCGGCTTTACGGGCACTTAGGAAGCCGCGGTTTGCTGCAAAATGTGTTGCTATGTTGGCACTTTAAGTGTATTTGACTTACGAGATAATGGCATTTGCGCCAGGGTGTTTTTTCCGGCCTTCTTTTTGCAGGACTTTCCCCTGATCGCAACTTTGCAGAATTTCAGAAAATGCGCGCTGAGGGTGTCCTTGCCAAATTTGCCATAGCTCGGCTTTACGGGCACTTTAAGAGCCGCAGTTTGCTGCAAAATGTTGTGCTATGTTGGCACTTTAAGTGCATTTGACTTGGGAGATAATGGCATTTGCGCCAGGGTGTTTTTTCTTGCCTTCTTTCTGCAGGTTTTTTTCCTAATCGCAACTTTGCAGAATTTCAGAAAATGCGCGCTGAGGGTGTCCTTGCCAAATTTGCCATAGCTCGGCTTTACGGGCACTTAGGGAGCCGCGGTTTGCTGCAAAATGTTGTGCTATGTTGGCACTTTAAGTGCGTTTGACTTAGGAGATAGCGGCGTTTGCGCCAGGGTGTTTTTTCTGGCCTTCTTTCTGCACGACTTTCCCCTTTTTGCAACTTTGCAGAATTTCAGAAAATGCGCGCTTAGGGTGTCCTTGCCAAATTTGCCATAGTTCGGCTTTACGGGCACTTTGGGAGCCGCGGTTTGCTGCAAAATGTTGTGCTATGTTGGCACTTTAAGTGCATTCTAAGTAGGAGATAATGGCATTTGCGCCAGGTTTTTTTTTTGGCCTTCTTTCTTCAGGTCTTTCCCCTGGTCGCAACTTTGCAGAATTTCAGAAAATGCGCGCTAAGGGTGTCCTTGCCAAATTTGCCATAGCTCGGCTTTACGGGCACTTAGGGAGCCGCAGTTTGCTGCAAAATGTTGTGCTATGTTGGCACTTCAAGCGCATTCTAATTAGCAGATGATGGCATTTGCGCCAGGGTGTTTTGTCTGGCCTTCTTTCTGCAGGACTTTTCCCTGGTCGCAACTTTGCAGAATTTCAGAAAATGCGCGCTGAGAATGTCCTTGCCAAATTTCCCATAGCTCGGCTTTACGCGCACTTTGGGAGCCGCGGTTTGCTGCAAAATGTTGTGCTATGTTGGCACTTTAAGTGCATTTTAACTAGGAGATAATGGCATTTGCGCCAGGGTTTTTTTTCTGGCCCTCTGTCTGCAGGTTTTTCCCCTGGTCGCAACTTTGCAGAATTTTAGAAAATGCGCGCTGAGGGTGTCCTTGCCAAATTTGCCATAGCTCGGCTTTACGGGCAGTTTGGGAGCCGCGGTTTGCTGCAAAATGTTGTGCTACGTTTGCACTTTAAGCGCATTTTAATTAGGAGATGATGGCATTTGCGCGAGGGTGTTTTTCCTGGCCTTCTTTCTGCAGCACTTTCCCCTGATCGCAACTTTGCAGAATTTCAGAAAATGCGCGCTGAGGGTTTTCTTGCCAAATTTGCCATAGCTCGGCTTTACGGGCACTTTGGGAGCCGCAGTTTGCTGCAAAATGTCGTGCTATGTTGGCACTTTAAGTGCATTTTAAATTGGAGATAATGGCATTTGCGCCAGGGTTTTTTTTCTGGCCTTCTTTCTGCAGGTTTTTCCCATGGTCGCAACTTTGCAGAATTTCAGAAAATGCGCGCTGAGGGTGTCCTTGCCAAATTTGCCATAGCTCGGCTTTACGGGCACTTTGGGAGCCGCGATTTGCTGCAAAATGTTGTGCTATGTTGGCACTTTAAGTGCATTTGACTTAGGAGATAATGGCATTTGCCCCAGGGTGTTTTTTCTGGCCTTCTTTCTGCAGGTTTTTCCCCTGGTCGCAACTTTGCAGAATTTCAGAAAATGCGCGCTGAGGGTGTCCTTGCCAAATTTGCCATAGCTCGGCTTTACGGGCACTTAGGGAGCCGCGCTTTGCTGCAAAATGTTGTACTATGTTGGCACTTTAAGTGCATTGTAATTAGGAGATAATGGCATTTGCGCCAGGGTGTTTTTTCTAACCTTATTTCTGCAGGTTTTTCCGATGGTCGCAACTTTGCAGAATTTCAAAAAATGCGCGCTGAGGGTGTCCTTGCCAAATTTGCCATACCTCGGCTTTACGGGCACTTAGGGAGCCGCGGTTTGCTGAAAAATGTTGTGCTATGTTGGCACTTGAAGCGCATTTTAATTAAAAGATGATGGCATTTGCGCCAGGGTTTTTTTTCTGGCCTTCTTTCTGCAGGACTTTCCCCTGATCGCAACTTTGCAGAATTTCAGAAAAAGCGCGCTGAGGGTGTCCTTGCCAGATTTGCCATAGCTCGGCTTTACGGGCACTTAGGGAGCCGCGGTTTGCTGCAAAATGTTGTGCTATGTTGGCACTTTAAGTGCATTTGACTTAAAGGATAATGGCACTTGCGCCAGGGTGTTTTTTCTTGCCTTCTTTCTGCAGGTTTTTTCCCTGGTCGCAACTTTGCAGAGTTTCAGAAAATGCGCGCTCAGGGTGTCCTTGCCAAATTTGCCATAGCTCGGCTTAACGGGCACTTTCGGAGCCGCTGTTTGCTGGAAAATGTTGTGCTATGTTGGCACTTTAAGTGCATTTGACTTAGGAGATAATGGCATTTTCGCCAGGGTGTTCTTTCTGGCCTTCTTTCTGCAGGTTTTTCCCCTGGTCGCAACTTTGCAGAATTTCAGAAAATGCGCGCTGAGGGTGTCCTTGCCAAATTTGCCATAGCTCGGCTTTACGGGCACTTAGGGAGCCGCGGTTTGCTGCAAAATGTTGTGCTATCCTTGCACTTCCAGTGCATTCTAATCAGTAGATGATGGCATTTGCGCCAGGGTGTTTTTTTTGGCTTCCTTCTGCAGGACTTTCCTCTGGTCGCAACTTTGCAGAATTTCAGAAAATGCGCGCTGAGGGTGTCCTTGCCAAATTTGCCATAGCTCGGCTTTACGGGCACTTAGGAAGCCGCGGTTTGCTGCAAAATGTTGTGCTATGTTGGCACTTTAAGCGCATTTGACTTGGGAGATAATGGCAATTGCGCCAGGGTGTTTTTTCTTGCCTTCTTTCTGCAGGTTTTTTTCCTAATCGCAACTTTGCAGAATTTCAGAAAATGCGCGCTGAGGGTGTCCTTGCCAAATTTGCCATAGCTCGGCTTTACGGGCACTTAGGGAGCCGCGGTTTGCTGCAAAATGTTGTGCTATGTTGGCACTTTAAGTGCGTTTGACTTACGAGATAGCGGCGTTTGCGCCAGGGTGTTTTTTCTGGCCTTCTTTCTGCACGACTTTCCCCTTTTTGCAACTTTGCAGAATTTCAGAAAATGCGCGCTGAGGGTGTCCTTGCCAAATTTGCCATAGTTCGGCTTTACGGGCACTTTGGGAGCCGCGGTTTGCTGCAAAATGTTGTGCTATGTTGGCACTTTAAGTGCATTCTAAGTAGGAGATAATGGCATTTGCGCCAGGTTTTTTTGTTGGCCTTCTTTCTTCAGGTCTTTCCCCTGGTCGCAACTTTGCAGAATTTCAGAAAATGCGCGCTAAGGGTGTCCTTGCCAAATTTGCCATAGCTCGGCTTTACGGGCACTTAGGGAGCCGCAGTTTGCTGCAAAATGTTGTGCTATGTTGGCACTTCAAGCGCATTCTAATTAGCAGATGATGGCAATTGCGCCAGGGTGTTTTTTCTGGCCTTCTTTCTGCAGGACTTTTCCCTGGTCGCAACTTTGCAGAATTTCAGAAAATGCGCGCTGAGAATGTCCTTGCCAAATTTGCCATAGCTCGGCTTTACGGGCACTTTGGGAGCCGCGGTTTGCTGCAAAATGTTGTGCTATGTTGGCACTTTAAGTGCATTTTAACTAGGAGATAATGGCATTTGCGCCAGGGTTTTTTTTTCTGGCCCTCTGTCTGCAGGTTTTTCCCCTGGTCGCAACTTTGCAGAATTTCAGAAAATGCGCGCTGAGGGTGTCCTTGCCAAATTTGCCATAGTTCGGCTTTACGGGCACTTTGGGAGCCGCGGTTTGCTGCAAAATGTTGTGCTATGTTGGCACTTTAAGTGCATTCTAAGTAGGAGATAATGGCATTTGCGCCAGGTTTTTTTTTGGCCTTCTTTCTTCAGGTCTTTCCCCTGGTCGCAACTTTGCAGAATTTCAGAAAATGCGCGCTAAGGGTGTCCTTGCCAAATTTGCCATAGCTCGGCTTTACGGGCACTTTGGGAGCCGCAGTTTGCTGCAAAATGTCGTGCTATGTTGGCACTTTAAGCGCATTCTAATTAGGAGATAATGGCATTTGCGCCAGGGTTTTTTTTCTGGCCTTCTTTCTGCAGGTTTTTCCCATGGTCGCAACTTTGCAGAATTTCAGAAAATGCGCGCTGAGGGTGTCCTTGCCAAATTTGCCATAGCTCGGCTTTACGGGCACTTTGGGAGCCGCGATTTGCTGCAAAATGTTGTGCTATGTTGGCACTTTTAGTGCATTCTAATTAGGAGATAATGGCATTTGCGCCAGGGTTTTTTTTCTGGCCCTCTGTCTGCAGGTTTTTCCCCTGATCGCAACTTTGCAGAATTTCAGAAAATGTGCGCTGAGGATGTCCTTGCCAAATTTGCCATAGCTCGGCTTTACGGGCACTTTGGGAGCCGCGGGTTACTGGAAAATGTTGTGCTATGTTGGCACTTTACGTGCATTCTAATTAGGAGATAATGGCATTTGCGCTAGGGTTTTTTTTCTGGCCTTTTTTCTGCAGGTTTTTCGCCTGGTCGCAACTTTGCAGAATTTCAGAAAATGCGCGCTAAGGGTGCCCTTGCCAAATTTGCCATAGCTCGGCTTTACGGGCACTTAGGGAGCCGCGGTTTGCTGCAAAATGTTGTGCTATGTTTGCACTTTAAGCGCATTTTAAGTAGGAGATAATGGCATTTGCGCCAGGGTGTTTTTTCTGGCCTTCTTTCTGCAGGACTTTCTTCTGATCGCAACTTTGCAGAATTTCAGAAAATGTGCGCTGAGGGTGTCCTTGCCAAATTTGCCATAGCTCGGCTTTATGGGCACTTAGGGAGCCGCGGTTTGCTGCAAAATGTTGTGCTATGTTTGCACTTTAAGCGCATTTTAAGTAGGAGATAATGGCATTTGCGCCAGGGTGTTTGTTCTGGCCTTCTTTCTGCAGGACTTTCCCCTGATCGCAACTTTGCAGAATTTCAGAAAATGCGCGCTGAGGGTGTCCTTGCCAAATTTGCCATAGCTCGGCTTTACGGGCACTTAGGGAGCCGCGGTTTGCTGCATAATGTTGTGCTATGTTTGCACTTTAAGCGCATTTTAATTAGAAGATAAAGCATTTGCGCCAGGGTATTTCCTTGCCTTCTTTCTGCAGGACTTTCCCCTGATCGCAACTTTGCAGAATGTCAGAAAATGCGCGCTGAGGGTGTCCTTGCCAAATTTGCCATAGCTCGGCTTTACGGGCACTTTAAGAGCCGCGGTTTGCTGCAAAATGTTGTGCTATGTTGGCACTTTAAGTGCATTTGACTTAGGAGATAATGGCATTTGCGCCAGGGTGTTTTTTCTGGCCTTCTTTCTGCAGGTTTTTCCCCTGGTTGCAACTTTGCAGAAGTTCAGAAAATGCGCGCTGAGGGTGTCCTTGCCAAATTTGCCATAGCTCGGCTTTACGGGCACTTAGGGAGCCGCGCTTTGCTGCAAAATGTTGTACTATGTTGGCACTTTAAGTGCGTTGTAATTAGGAGATAATGGCATTTGCGCCAGGGTGTTTTTTCTAACCTTATTTCTGCAGGTTTTTCCGATGGTCGCAACTTTGCAGAATTTCAAAAAATGCGCGCTGAGGGTGTCCTTGCCAAATTTGCCATACCTCGGCTTTACGGGCACTTAGGGAGCCGCGGTTTGCTGAAAAATGTTGTGCTATGTTGGCACTTGAAGCGCATTTTAATTAAAAGATGATGGCATTTGCGCCAGGGTTTTTTTTCTGGCCTTCTTTCTGCAGGACTTTCCCCTGATCGCAACTTTGCAGAATTTCAGAAAAAGCGCGCTGAGGGTGTCCTTGCCAGATTTGCCATAGCTCGGCTTTACGGGCACTTAGGGAGCCGCGGTTTGCTGCAAAATGTTGTGCTATGTTGGCACTTTAAGTGCATTTGACCTGGGAGATAATGGCATTTGCGCCAGGGTGTTTTTTCTTGCCTTCTTTCTGCAGGTTTTTTTCCTAATCGCAACTTTGCAGAATTTCAGAAAATGCGCGCTGAGGGTGTCCTTGCCAAATTTGCCATAGCTCGGCTTTACGGGCACTTAGGGAGCCGCGGTTTGCTGCAAAATGTTGTGCTATGTTGGCACTTTAAGTTTGTTTGATTTAGGAGATAGCGGCGTTTGCGCCAGGGTGTTTTTTCTGGCCTTCTTTCTGCACGACTTTCCCCTTTTTGCAACTTTGCAGAATTTCAGAAAATGCGCGCTGAGGGTGTCCTTGCCAAATTTGCCATAGTTCGGCTTTACGGGCACTTTGGGAGCCGCGGTTTGCTGCAAAATGTTGTGCTATGTTGGCACTTTAAGTGCATTCTAAGTAGGAGATAATGGCATTTGCGCCAGGTTTTTTTTTTGGCCTTCTTTCTGCAGGTCTTTCCCCTGGTCGCAAATTTGCAGAATTTCAGAAAATGCGCGCTAAGGGTGTCCTTGCCAAATTTGCCATAGCTCGGCTTTACGGGCACTTAGGGAGCCGCAGTTTGCTGCAAAATGTTGTGCTATGTTAGCACTTCAAGCGCATTCTAATTAGCAGATGATGGCATTTGCGCCAGGGTGTTTTTTCTGGCCTTCTTTCTGCAGGACTTTTCCCTGGTCGCAACTTTGCAGAATTTCAGAAAATGCGCGCTGAGAATGTCCTTGCCAAATTTGCCATAGCTCGGCTTTACGGGCACTTTGGGAGCCGCGGTTTGCTGCAAAATGTTGTGCTATGTTGGCACTTTAAGTGCATTTTAACTAGGAGATAATGGCATTTGCGCCAGGGTTTTTTTTCTGGCCCTCTGTCTGCAGGTTTTTCCCCTGGTCGCAACTTTGCAGAATTTCAGAAAATGCGCGCTGAGGGTGTCCTTGCCAAATTTGCCATAGCTCGGCTTTACGGGCAGTTTGGGAGCCGCGGTTTGCTGCAAAATGTTGTGCTACGTTTGCACTTTAAGCGCATTTTAATTAGGAGATGATGGCATTTGCGCGAGGGTGTTTTTCCTTGCCTTCTTTCTGCAGCACTTTCCCCTGATCGCAACTTTGCAGAATTTCAGAAAATGCGCGCTGAGGGTTTTCTTGCCAAATTTGCCATAGCTCGGCTTTACGGGCACTTTGGGAGCCGCAGTTTGCTGCAAAATGTCGTGCTATGTTGGCACTTTAAGTGCATTTTAAATTAAAGATAATGGCATTTGCGCCAGGGTTTTTTTTCTGGCCTTCTTTCTGCAGGTTTTTCCCATGGTCGCAACTTTGCAGAATTTCAGAAAATGCGCGCTGAGGGTGTCCTTGCCAAATTTGCCATAGCTCGGCTTTACGGGCACTTTGGGAGCCGCGATTTGCTGCAAAATGTTGTGCTATGTTGGCACTTTTAGTGCATTCTAATTAGGAGATAATGGCATTTGCGCCAGGGTTTTTTTTCTGGCCCTCTGTCTGCAGGTTTTTCCCCTGATCGCAACTTTGCAGAATTTCAGAAAATGTGCGCTGAGGATGTCCTTGCCAAATTTGCCATAGCTCGGCTTTACGGGCACTTTGGGAGCCGCGGGTTACTGGAAAATGTTGTGCTATGTTGGCACTTTAAGTGCATTCTAGTTAGGAGATAATGGCATTTGCGCCAGGGTTTTTTTTCTGGCCTTTTTTCTGCAGGTTTTTCGCCTGGTCGCAACTTTGCAGAATTTCAGAAAATGCGCGCTGAGGGTGTCCTTGCCAAATTTGCCATAGCTCGGATTTACGGGCACTTAGGGAGCCGCGGTTTGCTGCAAAATGTTGTGCTATGTTTGCACTTTAAGCGCATTTTAAGTAGGAGATAATGGCATTTGCGCCAGGGTGTTTTTTCTGGCCTTCTTTCTGCAGGACTTTCCCCTGATCGCAACTTTGCAGAATTTCAGAAAATGTGCGCTGAGGGTGTCCTTGCCAAATTTGCCATAGCTCGGCTTTATGGGCACTTAGGGAGCCGCGGTTTGCTGCAAAATGTTGTGCTATGTTTGCACTTTAAGCGCATTTTAAGTAGGAGATAATGGCATTTGCGCCAGGGTGTTTTTTCTGGCCTTCTTTCTGCAGGACTTTCCCCTGATCGCAACTTTGCAGAATTTCAGAAAATGCGCGCTGAGGGTGTCCTTAACAAATTTGCCATAGCTCGGCTTTACGGGCACTTAGGGAGCCGCGGTTTGCTGCATAATGTTGTGCTATGTTTGCACTTTAAGCGCATTTTAATTAGAAGATGATGGCATTTGCGCCAGGGTATTTCCTTGCCTTCTTTCTGCAGGACTTTCCCCTGATCGCAACTTTGCAGAATGTCAGAAAATGCGCGCTGAGGGTGTCCTTGCCAAATTTGCCATAGCTCGGCTTTACGGGCACTTTAAGAGCCGCGGTTTGCTGCAAAATGTTGTGCTATGTTGGCACTTTAAGTGCATTTGACTTAGGAGATAATGGCATTTGCGCCAGGGTGTTTTTTCTGGCCTTCTTTCTGCAGGTTTTTCCCCTGGTCGCAACTTTGCAGGATTTCAGAAAATGCGCGCTGAGGGTGTCCTTGCCAAATTTGCCATAGCTCGGCTTTACAAACACTTAGGGAGCCGCGGTTTGCTGCAAAATGTTGTGCTGTGTTGGCACTTTAAGTGCATTCTAATTAAGAGAGGATGGCATTTGCGCCAGTGTGCTTTTTCTGGCCTTCTTTCTGCAGGACTTTTCCCTGGTCGCAACTTTGCAGAATTTCAGAAAATGCGTGCTGAGGGTGTCCTTGCCAAATTTGCCATAGCTCGGCTTTACGGGCAGTTTGGGAGCCGCGGTTTGCTGCAAAATGTTGTGGTGTGTTGGCATCTTTAGTGCATTCTAATAAGGAGATAATGGCATTTGCGCCAGGGTGTTTTTTTGGCCTTCTTTTTGCAGGTTTTTTCCCTGGTCGCAACTTTGCAGAATTTTAAAAAATGCGCGCTGAGTGTGTAATTGCCAAATTTCCAATAGCTCGGCTTTACGGGCACTTAGGGAGCCGCGGTTTGCTGCAAAATGTTGTGCTTTGTTGGCACTTGAAGTGCATTCTAATTAGGAGTTGATGGCATTAGCGCCAGGGTATTTTTTCTGACCTTCTTTCTGCAGGACATTCCCCTTGTCGCAACTTCGCAGAATTTCAGAAAATGCGCGCTGAGGGTGTCCTTGCAAAATTTGCCATAGCTCAGCTTTACGGGCACTTTGGGAGCCGCGGTTTGCTGCAAAATGTTGTGCTATGTTTGCACTTTAAGCGCATTTTAAGCAGGAGATAATAGCATTTGCGCCAGGGTGTTTTTTCTGGCCTTCTTTCTGCAGGACTTTTCCCTGGTCGCAACTTTGCAGAAATTCAGAAAATGCGCTGAGGGTGTCCTTGCCAAATTTGCCATAGCTCGGCTTTACGGGCACTTTGGGAGCCGCGGTTTGCTGCAAAATGTTGTGCTATGTTGGCACTTTAAGCGCTTTCTAGTTAGGAGATGATGGCATTTGCGCCAGGGTGTTTTTTCTGGCCTTTTTTCTGCAGGACTTTCCCCTGATCGCAACTTTGCAGAATTTCAGAAAATGCGCGCTGAGGGTGTCCTTGCCAAATTTGCCATAGCTCGGCTTTACGGGCACTTAGGGAGCCGCGGTTTGCTGCAAAATGTTGTGCTTTGTTGGCGCTTTAAGTGCATGCTAATTAAGAGATGATGGCATTTGCGCCAGGGGGTTTTTTTTGGCCTTCTATCTGCAGGACTTTCCCTTGGTCGCAACTTTGCAGAATTTCAGAAAATGCGCGCTGAGGGTGTCCTTGCCAAATTTGCCATAGCTCGGCTTCTCGGGCACTTAAAGAGCCGCGGTTTCCTGCAAAATGTTGTGCTATGTTCGCACTTTAAGTGCATTCTATATAGGAGATATTGGCATTTGCGCCAGGGTGTTTTTCTAGCCTTCTTTCTGCAGGTTTTTCCTCTAGTCGCAACTTTGCAGAATTTCAGAAAATGCGCGCTGAGGGTGTCCTTGCCAAATTTGCCATAGATTGGCTTTACGGGCAGTTAAGGAGCCGCAGTTTGCTGCAATATGTTGTGCTATGTTGGCACTTCAAGTGCATTTTAATTAGAAGATGATGGCATTTGCGCCAGGGGGTTTTTTCTGGCCTTCTTTCTGCAAGTTTTTCCTCTAGTCGCAACTTTGCAGAATTTCAGAAAATGCGCGCTGAGGGTGTCCTTGCCAAATTTCCCATAGCTCGGCTTTACGGGCAGTTAGGGAGCCGCAGTTTGCTGCAAAATGTTGTGCTATGTTGGCACTTCAAGTGCATTCTAATAGGAAGATGATGGCATTTGCGCCAGAGTGTTTCTTTCTGGCCTTCTTTCTGCAGGACTTTTCCCTGGTCGCAACTTTGCAGAATTTCAGAAAATGCGCGCTTAGGGTATCGTTGCCAAATTTGCCATAGCTCGGCTTTACGGGCACTTTGGGAGCCGCGGTTTGCTGCAAAATGTTGTCCTATGTTGGCACTTAAAGTGCATTTTAATTAGGAGATAATGGCATTTGCGCCAGGGTGTTTTTTGTGGCCTTCTTTCTGCACGTTTTTCCCCTGGTTGCAACTTTGCAGAATTTCAGAAAATGCGCGCTGAGGGTGTCCTTGCCAAATTTGCCATAGCTCGGCTTTACGGGCACTTAGGGAGCCGCGGTTTGCTGCAAAATGTTGTGCTTTGTTGGCACCTTAAGTGCATTCTAGTTAAGAGATGATGGCATTTGCGCCAGGGTGTTGTTTCTGGCCTTCTTTCCGGAGGACTTTCCCCTGGTCGCAACTTTGCAGAATTTCAGAAAATGCGCGCTGACGGTGTCCTTGCCAAATTTGCCATAGCTCGGCTTTACGGGCACTTACGGAGCCGCGGTTTCCTGCAAAATGTTGTGCTATGTTGGCACTTCAAGTGCATTCTATATAGGAGATATTGGCATTTGCGCCAGGGTGTTTTTTCTGGCCTTCTTTTTGCAGGTTTTTCCTCTAGTCGCAACTTTGCAGAATTTCAGAAAATAGGCGCTGAGGGTGTCCTTGCCAAATTTCCCATAGCTCGGCTTTACGGGCAGTTAGGGAGCCGCAGTTTGCTGCAAAATGTTGTGCTATGTTGGCACTTCAAGTGCATTCTAATAGGATGATGATGGCATTTGCGCCAGGGTGTTTCTTTCTGGCCTTCTTTCTGCAGGACTTTTCCCTGTACGCAACTTTGCATAATTTCAGAAAATGCGCGCTGAGGGTGTCCTTGCCAAATTTGCCATAGCTCGGCTTTACGGGCACTTTGGGAGCCGCGGTTTTCTGCAAAATGTTGTGCTGTGTTGGCACTTTAAGTGCATTTTAATTAGGAGATAATGGCATTTGCGCCAGGATGTTTTTTGTGGCCTGCTTTCTGCAGGTTTTTCCCCTGGTTGCAACTTTGCAGAATTTAAAAAAATGCGCGCTGAGGGTGTCCTTGCCAAATTTGCCATAGCTTGTCTTTACGGGCACTTAGGGAGCCGTGGTTTGCTGCAAAATGTTGTGCTATGTTGGCACTTTAAGCGCATTCTAATTACGAGATGATGGCATTTGCGCCAGGGTTTTTTTTATGGCCTTCTTTCTGAAGGACTTTTCCCTGGTCGCAACTTTGCAGAATTTCAGAAAGTGCGCGCTGAGGGTGTCTTTGCCAAATTTGCCATAGCCCGGCTTTACGGGCACTTAGGGAGCCGCGGTTTGCTGCAAAATGTTGTGCTATGTTGGCACTTTAAGTGCATTCTAATTAGAAGATGATGGCATTTGCGCCAGGGTGTTTTTTTTGGCCTTCTTTCTGCACGACTTTTCCCTGGTCGCAACTTTGCAGAATTTCAGAAAATGCGCGCTGAGGGTGTCCTTGCCAAATTTGCCATAGCTTGGCTTTACGGGCACTTAGGGAGCCGTGGTTTGCTGCAAAATGTTGTGCTATGTTGGCACTTTAAGCGCATTCTAATTACGAGATGATGGCATTTGCGCCAGGGTTTTTTTTATGGCCTTCTTTCTGAAGGACTTTTCCCTGGTCGCAACTTTGCAGAATTTCAGAAAGTGCGCGCTGAGGGTGTCTTTGCCAAATTTGCCATAGCCCGGCTTTACGGGCACTTAGGGAGCCGCGGTTTGCTGCAAAATGTTGTGCTATGTTGGCACTTTAAGTGCATTCTAATTAGAAGATGATGGCATTTGCGCCAGGGTGTTTTTTTTGGCCTTCTTTCTGCACGACTTTTCCCTGGTCGCAACTTTGCAGAATTTCAGAAAATGCGCGCTGAGGGTGTCCTTGCCAAATTTGCCATAGCTTGGCTTTACGGGCACTTAGGGAGCCGTGGTTTGCTGCAAAATGTTTTGCTATGTTGGCACGTTAAGTGCATTTTAATTAGGAGATAATGGCATTTGCGCCAGGCTGTTTTTTGCTGGCCTTCTTTCTGCACGTTTTTCCCCTGGTCGCAACTTTGCAGAATTTCAGAAAATGCGCGCTGAGGGTGTCCTTGCCAAATTTGCCATAGCTCGGCTTTACGGGCACTTAGGGAGCCGCGGTTTGCTGCAAAATGTTGTGCTTTGTTAACACTTTAAGTGCATTTTAATTAGGAGATGATGGCATTTGCGCGAGGGTGTTTTTTCTGGCCTTGTTTCTGCAGGTTTTTCCCCTGGTCGCAACTTTGCAGAATTTCAGAAAATGCGCGCTGAGGGTGTCCTTGCCAAATTTGCCATAGCTCGGCTTTAGTGGCACTTTGGGAGCCGCAGTGTGCTGCAAAATGTTGTGCTATGTTGGCACTTTAAGTGGATTGAAATTAGGAGATGATGGCATTTGCGCCAGTGTGTTTTTTCTGGCCTTCTTTCTGGAGGACTTTCCCCTGGTCGCAACTTTGCAGAATTTCAGAAAATGCGCGCTGAGGGTGTCCTTGCCAAATTTGCCATAGCTCGGCTTTACGGGCACTTTGGGAGCCGCGGTTTGCTGCAAAATGTTGTGCTATGTTGGCACTTTAAGCGCATTTTAATTAGGAGATGAAGGCATTTCCGCCAGGGTGTTTTTTCTGGCCCTCTTTCTGCAGGACTTTCCCCTGGTCGCAACTTTGAAGAATTTCAGAAAATGCGCGCTGAGGGTGTCCTTGCCAAATTTGGCATAGCTCGGCTTCTCGGGCACTTAAAGAGCCGCGGTTTCCTGCAAAATGTTGTGCTATGTTCGCACTTTAAGTGCATTCTATATAGGAGATATTGGCATTTGCGCCAGGGTGTTTTTTCTGGCCTTCTTTCTGCAGGTTTTTCCCCTAGTCGCAACTTTGCAGAATTTCAGAAAATGCGCGCTGAGGGTGTCCTTGCCAAATTTGCCATAGCTTGGCTTTACGGGCACTTAGGGAGCCGCAGTTTGCATCAAAATGTTGTGCTATGTTTGCACTTCAAGTGCATTTTAATTAGCAGATGATGGCATTTGCGCCAGGGTGTTTTTTCTGGCCTTCTTTCTGCAGGACTTTTCCCTGGTCGCAACTTTGCAGAATTTCAGAATATGCGCGCTGAGTGTCTCCTTGCCAAACTTGCCATAGCCCGGCTTTACGGGCACTTAGGGAGCCGCGGTTTGCTGCAAAATGTTGTGCTATGTTGGCACTTTAAGTGCATTCTAATTAGAAGATGATGGCATTTGCGCCAGGGTGTTTTTTTTGGCCTTCTTTCTGCACGACTTTTCCCTGGTCGCAACTTTGCAGAATTTCAGAAAATGCGCGCTGAGGGTGTCCTTGCCAAATTTGCCATAGCTTGGCTTTACGGGCACTTAGGGAGCCGTGGTTTGCTGCAAAATGTTTTGCTATGTTGGCACGTTAAGTGCATTTTAATTACGAGATAATGGCATTTGCGCCAGGCTGTTTTTTGCTGGCCTTCTTTCTGCACGTTTTTCCCCTGGTCGCAACTTTGCAGAATTTCAGAAAATGCGCGCTGAGGGTGTCCTTGCCAAATTTGCCATAGCTCGGCTTTACGGGCACTTAGGGAGCCGCGGTTTGCTGCAAAATGTTGTGCTTTGTTAACACTTTAAGTGCATTTTAATTAGGAGATGATGGCATTTGCGCGAGGGTGTTTTTTCTGGCCTTGTTTCTGCAGGTTTTTCCCCTGGTCGCAACTTTGCAGAATTTCAGAAAATGCGCGCTGAGGGTGTCCTTGCCAAATTTGCCATAGCTCGGTTTTAGTGGCACTTTGGGAGCCGCAGTGTGCTGCAAAATGTTGTGCTATGTTGGCACTTTAAGTGGATTGAAATTAGGAGATGATGGCATTTGCGCCAGTGTGTTTTTTCTGGCCTTCTTTCTGGAGGACTTTCCCCTGGTCGCAACTTTGCAGAATTTCAGAAAATGCGCGCTGAGGGTGTCCTTGCCAAATTTGCCATAGCTCGGCTTTACGGGCACTTTGGGAGCCGCGGTTTGCTGCAAAATGTTGTGCTATATTGGCACTTTAAGCGCATTTTAATTAGGAGATGAAGGCATTTCCGCCAGGGTGTTTTTTCTGGCCCTCTTTCTGCACGACTTTCCCCTGGTCGCAACTTTGAAGAATTTCAGAAAATGCGCGCTGAGGGTGTCCTTGCCAAATTTGGCATAGCTCGGCTTCTCGGGCACTTAAAGAGCGCGGTTTCCTGCAAAATGTTGTGCTATGTTCGCACTTTAAGTGCATTCTATATAGGAGATATTGGCATTTGCGCCAGGGTGTTTTTTCTGGCCTTCTTTCTGCAGGTTTTTCCCCTAGTCGCAACTTTGCAGAATTTCAGAAAATGCGCGCTGAGGGTGTCCTTGCCAAATTTGCCATAGCTTGGCTTTACATGCACTTAGGGAGCCGCAGTTTGCATCAAAATGTTGTGCTATGTTTGCACTTTAAGTGCATTTTAATTAGCAGATGATGGCATTTGCGCCAGGGTGTTTTTTCTGGCCTTCTTTCTGCAGGACTTTTCCCTGGTCGCAACTTTGCAGAATTTCAGAATATGCGCGCTGAGTGTGTCCTTGCCAAACTTGCCATAGCTCGGCTTTACGGGCACTTAGGGAGCCGCGATTTGCTGCAAAATGTTGTGCGATGTTAACACTTTAAGTGCATTCTAATTAGGAGATGATGGCATTTGCGCCAGGGTGTTTTTTCTGGCCTTCTTTCTGCAGGTTTTTCCCCTGGTCGCAACTTTGCAGAATTTCAGAAAATGCGCGCTGAGGGTGTCCTTGCCAAATTTGCCATAGCTCGGCTTTAGTGGCACTTTGGGAGCCGCGGTGTGCTGCAAAATGTTGTGCTATGTTGGCACTTCAAGTGCGTCCTAATTAGGAGATGATGGCATTTGCGCCAGGGTGTTTTTTCTGGCCTTCTTTCTGCAGGACTTTTCCCTTTTTTGCAATTTTGCAGAAATTCAGAAAATGCGCGCTGAGGGTGTCCTTGCCAAATTTGCCATAGCTCGGCTTTACGGGCACTTAGGGAGCCGCGGTTTGCTGCAAAATGTTGTGCTATGTTGGCACTTCAAGTGTATTCTAATTAGGAGATGATGGCATTTGCGCCAGGGTGTTTTTTCGGCCTTCTTTTTGCAGTTTTTTTTCCTGGTCGCAACTTTGCAGAATTTCAGAAAATGCGCGCTGAAGGTGTCCTTGCAAAATTTGCCATAGCTCGGCTTTACGGGCACTTAGGAAGCCGTGGTTTGCTGCAAAATGTTGTGCTATGCTGGCACTTTAAGTGCATTTTAATTAGGAGATGATGGCATTTGCGCCAGGGTGTTTTTTTCTGGCCTTCTTTTTGCAGGACTTTCCCCTTTTTTGCAACTTTGCAGAATTTCAGAAAATGCGCGCTGAGGGTGTCCTTGCCAAATTTGCCATAGCTCGGCTTTCCGGGCACTTAGGGAGCCGCGGTTTGCTGCAAAGTGTTGTGCTATGTTGGCACTTTAATTGCATTGTAATTAGGAGATAATGGCATTTGCGCCAGGATGTTTTTTCTGGCCTTCTTTCTGCAGGACTTTCCCCTGGTCGCAACTTTGCAGAATTTCAGAAAATGCGCGCTGAGGGTGTCCTTGTCAAATTTGCCATAGCTCGGCTTTACGGGCACTTAGAAAGCCGCGGTTTGCTGCAAAATATTGTGCTATGTTGGCAATTTAAGTGCATTCTAATTAGGAGATGATGGCATTTTCGCCAGGGTGTTTTTTATGGCCTTCTTTCTGCAGGACTTTCCCCTGGTCGCAACTTTGCAGAATTTCAGAAAATGCGCGCTGAGGGTGTCCTTGCCAAATTTGCCATAGCTCGGTTTTATGGGCACTTAGGGAGCCGCGGTTTGCTGCAAAATGTTGTGCTATGTTGGCACTTGAAGTGCATTTTAATTAGGAGATGATGGCATTTGCGCCCGGGTGTTTTTTATGGCCTTCTTTCTCCAGGACTTTCCCCTGGTAGCAATTTTGCAGAATTTCAGAAAATGCGCGCTGAGGGTGTCCTTGCCAAATTTGCCATAGCTCGGCTTTACGGGCACTTAGGGAGCCGCGATGTGCTGCAAAGTGTTGTGCTATGTTGGCACTTTAAGTGCATTGTACTTAGGAGATAATGGCATTTGCGCCAGGGTGTTTTTTATGGCCTTCTTTCTGCAGGTTTTATTTCTGGTCGCAACTTTGCAGAATTTCAGAAAATGCGCGCTGAGGATGTCCTTGCCAAATTTCCCATAGCTCGGCTTTACGGGCACTTAGGGAGCCGCGGTTTGCTGCAAAATGTTGTGCTATGTTGGCACTTCAAGTGCATTTTAATTAGGAGATGATGGCATTTGCGCCAGGGTGTTTTTTTTCTGGCCTTCTTTCTGCAGGACTTTCCCCTGGTCGCAACTTTTCAGAATTTCAGAAAATGCGCGCTGAGGGTGTCCTTGCCAAATTTGCCATAGCTCGGCTTTACGGGCACTTAGGGAGCCGCGGTTTGCTGCAAAATGTTGTGCTATGTTGCCACCTTAAGTGGATTCTAATTAGAAGATAATGGCATTTGCGCCAGGTTGTTTTTTCTGGCCTTCTTTCTGCAGGTTTTTCCCCTGGTCGCAACTTTGCAGAATTTCAGAAAATGCGCGCTGAGGGTGTCCTCGCCAAATTTGCCATAGCTCGGCTTTACGGGCGCTTAGGGAGCCGCGGCTTGCTGCAAAATGTTGTGCTATGTTAATACTTTAAATGCGTTCTAATTAGGAGATAATGGCTTTTTTGCGCCAGGGTGTTTTTTCTGGCTTTCTTTCTGCAGGTTTTTCCCCTGGTCGCAACTTTGCAGAATTTCAGAAAATGCGCGCCCCGAGGGTGTCCTTGCCAAATTTGCCATAGCTCGGCTTTACGGGCAGTTTGGGAGCCGCGGTTTGCTGCAAAATGTTGTGCTATGTTGGCACTTTAAGTGCATTTTAATTAGGAGATGTTGGCATTTGCGCCAGGGTGTTTTTTCTTGCCTTCTTTCTGCAGGAGTTTCCCCTGGTCGCAACTTTGCAGAATTTCAGAAAATGCGCGCTGAGGGTGTCCTTGCATAAATTTGCCATAGCTTGGCTTTACGGGCACTTTGGGAGCCGCGGTTTGCTGCAAAATGTTGCGCTATGTTGGCACTTTAAGCGCATTCTAATTAGCAGATAATAACATTTGCGCCAGAGTGTTTTTTCTGGCCTTCTTTCTGCAGGTTTTTCCCCTGGTCGCAACTTTGCAGAATTTCAGAAAATGCGCGCCCCGAGGGTGTCCTTGCCAAATTTGCCATAGCTCGGCTTTACGGGCACTTAGGGAGCCGCGGTTTGCTGCAAAATGTTGTGCTATGTTTGCACTTTAAGTGCATTTAAATTAGGAGATGATGGCATTTGCGACAGGGTGTTGTTTTTTGGCCTTCTTTGTGCAGGACTTTCCCCTGGTCGCAACTTTGCAGAATTTCAGAAAATGCGCGCTGAGGGTGTGCTTGCCAAATTTGCCATAGCTCGGCTTTACGGGCGCTTAGGGAGCCGCGGCTTGCTGCAAAATGTTGTGCTATGTTAATACTTTAAATGCGTTTTAATTAGGAGATAATGGCTTTTTTGCGCCAGGGTGTTTTTTCTGGCTTTCTTTCTGCAGGACTTTCCCCTGGTCGCAACTTTGCAGAATTTCAGAAAATGCGCGCCCCGAAGGTGTCCTTGCCAAATTTTCCATAGCTCGGCTTTACGGGCACTTTGGGAGCCGCGGTTTGCTGCAAAATGTTGTGCTATGTTGGCACTTTAAGTGCATTCTAATTAGCAGATAATGGCATTTGCGCCAGGGTTTTTTTTGGTCTTCTTTCTGCAGGACTTTCCCCTGGTCGCAACTTTGCAGAATTTCAGAAAATTCGCGCTGAGGGTGTGCTTGCCACATTTGCCATAGCTCGGCTTTACGGGCACTTAGGGAGCCGCGGTTTACTGCAAAATGTTGTGCTTTGTTGGTACTTTAAGTGCATTTTTTTGTAGGGGATAATGGCATTTGCGCCAGGGTGTTTTTTCTGGCCTTCTTTCTGCAGGACTTTCCCCTGGTCGCAACTTTGCAGAATTTCAGAAAATGCGCGCTGAGGGTGTCCTTGCCAAATTTGCCATAGCTCGGCTTTACGGGCACTAAGGGAGCCGCGGTTTGCTGCAAAATGTTGTGCTATGTTGGCACTTCAAGTGCATTGTAATTAGGAGATGATGGCATTTGCGCCAGGGTGTTTTTTTTTGGCCTTCTTTCTGCACGTTTTTCCCCTGCTCGCAACTTTGCCGAATTTCAGAAAATGCGCGCTGAGGGTGTCGTTGCCAAATTTGCCATAGCTCGGCTTTACGGGCACTTAGGGAGCCGCGGTTTGCTGCCAAATGTTGTGCTATGTTGGCACTTTAAGTGCATTGTAATTAAGAGATGATGGCATTTGCGCCAGGGTGTTTTTTCTGGCCTTCTTTCTGCAGGACTTTCCCCTGGACGCAACTTTGCAGAACTTCAGAAATTGCGCGCTGAGGGTGTCCTTGCCAAATTTGCCATAGCTCGGCTTTACGGGCACTTAGCGAGCCGCGGTTTGCTGCAAAATGTTGTGCTATCTTGGCACTTCAAGTGCATTTTAATTAGCAGTTGATGGCATTTGCGCCAGGGTGTTTTTTTTCTGGCCTTCTTTCTGCAGGACATTCCCCTGGTCATAACTTTGCAGAATGTCAGAAAATGCCCGCTGAGGGTGTCCTTGCCAAATTTGCCATAGCTCGGCTTTACGGGCACTTAGGGAGCCGCGGTTTTCTGCAAAATGTTGTGATATGTTGGCACTTCAAGTGCATTTTAATAAGAAGATGATGGCATTTGCGCCAGCGTATTTTTTCTGGCCTTCTTTCTGCAGGACTTTCAAATGGTCGCAAGTTTGCAGAATTTCAGAAAATGCGCGCTGACGGTGTCCTTGCCAAATTTGCCATAGCCCGGCTTTATGGGCAGTTTGGGAGCCGCGGTTTGCTGCAAAATGGTGTGCTATTTTGGCAATTTAAGTGCATTTTAATTAGAAGATGATGGCATTTGCGCCAGGGTAATTTTTCTGGCCTTCTTTCTGCAGGACTTTCCCCTGGTCGCAACTTTGCAGAATTTCAGAAAATGCGCGCTGAGGGTGTCCTTGCCAAATTTGCCATAGCTCGGCTTTACGGGTACTTAGGGAGCCGTGGTTTGCTGCAAAATGTTGTGCTATGTTGGCACTTTAAGTGCATTTTAATTAGGAGATGATGGCATTTGCGCCAGGGCGTTTTTTCTGGCCTTCTTTCTGCAGGACTTACCCCTGGTCGCAACTTTGCAGAATTTCAGAAAATGCGCGCTGAGGGTGTCCTTGCCAAATTTGCCATAGCTCGGCTTTACGGGCACTTAGGGAGGCGCGGTTTGCTGCAAAATGTTGTGCTATGCTGGCAATTTAAATGCATTGTAATGAGGAGATAGCGGCATTTCGGCCAGGGTGTTTTTTCTAGCCTTCTTTCTGCAGGTTTTTCCCCTGGTCGCAACTTTGCAGAATTTCAGAAAATGCGCGCTGAGGGTGTCCTTGCCAAATTTGCCATAGCTCGGCTTTACGGGCACTTAGGGAGCCGCGGTTTGCTGCAAAATGTTGTGCTATGTTGGCACTTCAAGTGCATTTTAATTAGGAGATGATGGCATTTGCGCCACGGTGTTTTTTCTTGCCTTCTTTCTGCAGGACTTTCTTCTGGTCGCAACTTTGCAGAATTTCAGAAAATGCGCGCTGAGAGTGTCCTTGACAAAATTGCCATAGCTCGGCTTTACGGGCACTTTGGGAGCCGCGGTCTGCTGCAAAATGTTGTGCTATGTTGGCACTTTAAGTGCATTTAAATTAGGAGATCATGACACTTGCGCCAGGGTGCTTTTTCTGGCCTTCTTTCTGCAGGTTTGTCCCCCGGTCGCAACTTTGCAGAATTTCAGAAAATGCGCGCTGAGGGTGTCGTTGCATAACTTTGCCATAGCTCGGCTTTACGGGCACTTTGGGAGTCGCGGTTTACTGCAAAATGATGTGCTATGTTGGCACTTTAAGTGCATTTTAATTAGAAGATAATGGCATTTGCGCCAGGGTGTTTTTTCTGGCCTTTTTTCTGGAAGTTTTTCCCCTGCTCGCAACTTTGCAGAATTTCAGAAAATGCGCGCTGAGGGTGTCCTTGCCAAATTTGCTATAGCTCGGCTTTACGGGCACTTTGGGAGCCGCGGTTTGCTGCAAAATGTTGTGCTATGTTGGCACTTTAAGTGCTTCTTAATTAGAAGATAATGGCATTTGCGCCAGGGTGTTTTTTCTGGCCTTCTTTCTGCAGGACTTTCCCCTGGTCGCAACTTTGCAGAATTTCAGAAAATGCGCGCTGAGGGTGTCCTTGCCAAATTTGCCATAGCTCGGCTTTACGGGCACTTAGGGAGCCGCGGTTTGCTGCAAAATGTTGTGCTATGTTGGCACTTTAAGTGCTTTTTAATTAGAAGATAATGGCATTTGCGCCAGGGTGTTTTTTCTGGCCTTCTTTCTGCAGGACTTTCCCCTGGTCGCAACTTTGCAGAATTTCAGAAAATGCGCGCCCCGAGGGTGTCCTTGCCAAATTTGCCATAGCTCGGCTTTACGGGCACTTTGGGAGCCGCGGTTTGCTGCAAAATGTTGTGCTATGTTGGCACTTTAAGTGCATTTTAAATAATAGATAATGACATTCGCGCCAGGGTGCTTTTTCTGGCCTTCTTTTTGAAGGTTTGTCTCCTGGTCGCAACTTTGCAGAATTTCAGAAAATGCGCGCTGAGGGTGTCCTTGCATAAATTTGCCATAGCTCGGCTTTACGGGCACTTTGGGAGCCGCGGTTTGCTGCAAAATGTTGTGCTATGTTGGCACTTTAAGTGCCTTTTAATTAGGAGATGATGGCATTTGCGCCAGGGTGTTCTTTCTGGCGTTTTTTCTGCAGGTTTTTCCCGTGGTCGCAACTTTGCAGAATTTCAGAAAATGCGCGCTGAGGGTGTCCTTGCATAAATTTGCCATAGCTCGGCTTTACGGGCACTTTGGGAGCCGCGGTTTGCTGCAAAATGTTGTGCTATGTTGGCACTTTAAGTGCATTTTAATTAAGAGATTATGGCATTTGCGCCAGGGTGTTTTTTCTGGCCTTCTTTCTGCAGGACTTTCCCCTGGTTGCAACTTTGCAGAACTTCAGAAAATGCGCGCTGAGGGTGTCCTTGACAAATTTGCCATAGCTCGGCTTTACGGGCACTTAGGGAGCCGCGGTTTGCTGCAAAATGTTCTGCTATGTTGGCACTTTAAGTGCATTTTAATTAGGAGATGATGGTATTTGCGCCAAGGTTTTTTTTTTGGCCTTCTTTCTGCAGGACTTTCCCCTGGTCGCAACTTTGCAGAATTTCAGAAAATGCGCGCTGAGGGTGTCCTTGCCAAATTTGCCATAGCTCGGCTTTACGGGCACTTAGGGAGCCGCGGTTTGCTGCAAAATGTTGTGTTATGTTAACACTTCAAGTGCATTTTAATTAGGAGAAGTTGGCATTTGCGCCAGGTTGTTTTTTCTGGCCTTCTTTCTGCAGGACTTTCCCCTGGTCGCAACTTTGCAGAATTTCAGAAAATGCGCGCTGAGGGTGTGCTTGCCAAATTTGCCATAGCTCGGCTTTACGGGCACTTTGGGAGCCGCGGTTTGCTGCAAAATGTTGTGGTATATTGGCACTTTAAGTGCATTGTGTTTAGGAGATAATGGCATTTGCGCCAGGGTGTTTTTTCTGGCCTTCTCTTTGCAGGACTTTCCCCTGGTCGCAACTTTGCAGAATTTCAGAAAATGCGCGCTGAGGGTGTCCTTGCCAAATTTGCCATAGCTCGGCTTTACGCGCACTTTGGGAGCCGCGGTTTGCTGCAAAATGTTGTGCTATGTTGGCACTTTAAGTGCATTTTAAATAATAGATAATGGCATTTGCGCCAGGGTGTTTTTTCTCGCCTTCTTTCTGCAGGTTTTTTTCCCTTGTCGCAACTTTGCAGAATTTCAGAAAATGCGAGCTGAGGGTGTCCTTGCCAAATTTGCCAAAGCTCGGCTTTACGGGCACTTAGGGAGCCGCGGTTTGCTGCAAAATGTTGTGCTATGTTAACACTTTAAGTGCATTTTAATTAGCAGATGATGGCATTTGCGCCAGGGTGTTTTTTCTGGCCTTCTTTCTGCAGGACTTCCCCTTGGTCAAAACTTTGCAGAATTTCAGAAAATGCGCGCTGAGCGTGTCCTTGCCAAATTTGCCATAGCTCGGCTTTACGGGCACTTTGGGAGCCGCGGTTTGCTGCAAAATGTTGTGCTATGTTAACACTTTAAGTGCATTTTAATTAGGAGATAATGGCATTTGCGCCAGGGTGTTTTTTCTGGCCTTCTTTCTGCAGGTTTTTCCCCTGGTCGCAAGTTTGCCGAATTTTAGAAAATGCGCGCTGAGGGTGTCCTTGCCAAATTTGCCATAGCTCGGCTTTACGGGCACTTAGGGAGCCGCGGTTTGCTGCAAAATGTTGTGCTATGTTGGCACTTCAAGTGCATTTGATGTAGGAGATGATGGCAATTGCGCTAGGGTGTTTTTTCTGGCCTTCTTTCTGCAGGACTTTCCCCTGGTCGCAACTTTGCAGAATTTCAGAAAATGCGCGCTGAGGGTGTCCTTGCCAAATTTGCGATAGGTCGTCTTTACGGGCACTTAGGGAGCCGCGATTTGCTGCAAACTGTTGTGCTATGTTGGCACTTTAAGTGCATTTTAATTAGGAGATGATGGCATTTGCGCCAGGGTGTTTATTCTGGCCTTCTTTCTGCAGGACTTTCCCCTGGTCGCAACTTTGCAGAATTTCAGAAAATGCGCGCTGAGGGTGTCCTTGCCAAATTTGCCAAAGCTCAGCTTTACGGGCACTTAGGGAGCCGCGGTTTGCTGCAAAATGTTGTGCTATGTTAACACTTTAAGTGCATTTTAATTAGCAGATGATGGCATTTGCGCCAGGGTGTTTTTCTGGCCTTCTTTCTGCAGGACTTCCCCTTGGTCAAAACTTTGCAGAATTTCAGAAAATGCGCGCTGAGGGTGTCCTTGCCAAATTTGACATAGCTCGGCTTTACGGGCACTTTGGGAGCCGCGGTTTGCTGCAAAATGTTGTGCTATATTGGTACTTTAAGTGCATTTTAATTAGGAGATGATGGCATTTGCGCCAGGGTGTTTTTTCTAGCCTTCTTTCTGCAGGTTTCTTCCCTGGCCGCAACTTTGCTGAATTTCAGAAAATGTGCGCTGAGGGTGTCCTTGCCAAATTTGCCATAGCTCGGCTTTACGGGCACTTTGCGAGCCGCGGTTTGCTGCAAAATGTTGTGCTATATTGGCACTTCAAGTGCATTTGATGTAGAACATGATGGCAGTTGCGCTAGGGTGTTATTTCTGACCTTCTTTCTGCAGGACTTTCCCCTGGTCGCAACTTTGCAGAATTTCAGAAAATGCGCGCTAAGGGTGTCCTTGCCAAATTTGCCATAGCTCGGCTTTACGGGCACTTAGTGAGCCGCAGTTTGCTCCAAAATGTTGTGCTATGTTGGCACTTTAAGTGCATTTTAATTATAAGATAATGCCATTTGCGCCAGGGTGTTTTATCTGGCCTTCTTTCTGCAGGACTTTCCCCTGGTCGCAACTTTGCAGAATTTCAGAAAATGCGCGCTGAGGGTGTGCTTGCCAAATTTGCCATAGCTCGGCTTTACGCGCACTTTGGAAGCCGCGGTTTGCTGCAAAATGTTGTGCTATGTTGGCACGTTAAGTGCATTTTAATTAAGAGATAATGGCATTTGCGCCAGGGTGTTTTTTTTTGGCCTTCTTTCTGCAGGTTTTTCCCCTGGTCGCAAGTTTGCCGAATTTCAGAAAATGCGCGCTGAGGGTGTCCTTGCCAAATTTGCCATAGCTCGGCTTTACGGGCACTTAGGGAGCCGCGATTTGCTGCAAACTGTTGTGCTATGTTGGCACTTTAAGTGCATTCTAATTAGGAGATGATGGCATTTGCGCCAGGGTGTTTTTTCTGGTCTTCTTTCTGCAGGACTTTCCACTGGTCGCAACTTTGCAGAATTTAAGAAAATGCGCGCTGAGGGTGTCCTTGCCAAATTTGCGATAGGTCGGCTTTACGGGCAGTTAGGGAGCCGCGGTTTGCTGCAAAATGTTGCGCTATGTTGGCACTTCAAGTGCATTGTAATTAGGAGATAATGAGATTTGAGCCAGGGTGTTTTTACTGGCCTTCTTTCTGCAGGTTTTTTCGTGGTCGCAACTTTGCAGAATTTCAGAAAATGCGCGCTGAGGGTGTCCTTGCCAAATTTGCCATAGCTCAGCTTTACGCGCACTTTGGGAGCCGCGGATTGCTGCAAAATGTTGTGCTATGTTGGCACTTTAAGTGCATTTTAATTAGGAGATAATGGCATTTGCGCCAGGGTGTTTTTTTTTGGCCTTCTTTCTGCAGGTTTTTCCCCTGGTCGCAAGTTTGCCGAATTTCAGAAAATGCGCGCTGAGGGTGTCCTTGCCAAATTTGCCGTAGCTCGGCTTTACGGGCACTTAGGGAGCCGCGGTTTGCTGCAAAATGTTGTGCTATGTTGGCACTTAAAGTGCATTTGATGTAAAGGATGATGGCTATTGCGCTAGGGTGTTTTTTCTGGCCTTCTTTCTGCAGGACTTTCCCCTGGTCGCAACTTTGCAGAATTTCAGAAAATGCGCGCTGAGGGTGTCCTTGCCAAATTTGCCATAGCTCGGCTTTACGGGCACTTAGGGAGCCGCGGTTTGCTGCAAACTGTTGTGCTATGTTGGCACTTTAAGTGCATTTTAATTAGGAGATGATGGCATTTGCGCCAGGGTGTTTTTTCTGGCCTTCTTTTCGCAGGACTTTCCACTGGTCGCAACTTTGCAGAATTTAAGAAAATGCGCGCGGAGGGTGTCCTTGCCAAATTTGCGATAGGTCGGCTTTACGGGCAGTTAGGGAGCCGCGGTTTGCTGCAAAAGGTTGCGCTATGTTGGCACTTCAAGTGCATTGTAATTAGGAGATAATGACATTTGCGCCAGGGTGTTTTTACTGGCCTTCTTTCTGCAGGTTTTTTCGTGGTCGCAACTGTGCAGAATTTCAGAAAATGCTCGCTGAGGGTGTCCTTGCCAAATTTGCCATAGCTCGGCTTTACGGGCACTTTGGGAGCTGCGGTTTGCTGCAAAATGTTGTGCTATGTTGACACTTTAAGTGCATTGTAATTAAGAGATGATGGCATTTGCGCCAGGGTGTTTTTTGTGGCCTTCTTTCTGCAGGACTTTCCCCTCTTCGCAACTTTGGAGAATTTCAGAAAATGCGCGCTGAGAGGGTGTCCTTGCCAAATTTGCCATAGCTCGGCTTTACGGGCACTTAGGGAGCCGCGGATTACTGCAAAATGTTGTGCTATGTTGGCACTTTAAGTGCATTTTACTTAGGAGATAATGGCATTTGCGCCAGGGTGTTTTTTCTGGCCTTCTTTCTGCAGGTTTTTCTTTTGGTCGCAACTTTGCAGAATTTCAAAAAGTGCGCGCTGAGGGTGTCCTTGCCAAATTTGCCATAGCTCGGCTTTACGGGGTGTCCTTGCATAAATTTGCCATAGCTCAACTTTACGGGCACTTTGGGAGCCGCGGTTTGCTGCAAAATGTTGTGCTATGTTGGCACTTTAAGTGCCCTTTAATTAGAACATAATGGCATTTGCGCCAGGGTGTTTTTTCTACCCTTTTTTCTGCAGGTTTTTCCCCTGGTCGCAACTTTACAGAATTTCAGAAAATGCGCGCTGAGGGTGTTCTTGCCAAATTTGCCATAGCTCGGCTTTACGGGCACTTTGGGAGCCGCGATTTGCTGCAAAATGTTCTGCTATGTTGGCACTTTAAGTGCATTTTAATTAAGAGATAATGGCATTTGCGCCAGGGAATTTTTTCCGGACTTCTTTCTGCAGGTTTTTCCCCTGGTCGCAACTTTGCAGAATTTCAGAAAATGCGCGCTGAGGGTGTCCTTGCCAAATTTGCCATAGTTCGGCTTTACGGGCACTTAGGGAGCCGCGGTTTGCTGCAAAATGTTGTGCTATGTTGGCACTTTAAGTGCATTTTAATTAGGAGCTAATGACATTTTCGCCAGGGTGTTTTTTTTCTGGCCTTCTTTCTTTAGGTTTTTCCCCTGGTCGCAACTTTGCAGAATTTCAGAAAATGCGCGGTGAGTTTGTCCTTGCCAAATTTGCCATAGCTCGGCTTTACGGGTACTTAGGGAGCCGCGGTTTGCTGCACAATGTTGTGCTATGTTGGCACTTTAAGTGCATTTTAATTAGGAGATGATGGCATTTCCGCCAAAGTGTTTTTTCTGGCCTTCTTTCTGCAGGACTTACCCATGGTCGCAACTTTGCAGAATTTTAGAAAATGCGCGCTGAGGGTGTCCTTGCCAAATTTGCCATAGCTCGGCTTTACGGGCACTTTGGGAGCCGCAGTTTGCTGAAAGTGTTGTGCTATGTTGGCACTTGAAGTGCATTTTCATTAGGAAATGATGGCATGTGCGCCAGGGTGCTCTTTCTGGCCTTCTTTCTGCAGGTTTTTTCCCTGGTCGCAACTTTGCAGAATTTCAGAAAATGCGCGCTGAGGCTGTCCTTGCCAGCTTTGCCATAGCTCGGTTTTACGGGCACTTAGGGAGCCGCGGTTTGCTGCAAAGTGTTGTGCTATGTTGGCACTTTAAGTGCATTTTAATTAGGAGATGATTTCATTTGCGCCAGGGTGTTTTTTCTGGCCTTCTTTCTGCAGGACTTTGCCCTGGTCGAAACTTTGCAGAATTTCAGAAAATGCGCGCTGAGGGTGTCCTTGCCAAATTTGCCATAGCTCGGCTTTACGGGCACTTAAAGAGCCGTGGTTTGCTGCAAAATGTTGTGCTATGTTGGCACTTTAAGTGCATTCAAATTAGGAGATGATGGCATTTGCGCCAGGGTTTTTTTTCTTGTCTTCTTTCTGCAGGACTTTCAACTGGTCGCAACTTTGCAGAATTTCAGAAAATGCGCGCTGAGGGTGTCCTTGCCAAATTTGCCATAGCTTGGCTTTACGGGCACTTTGGGAGCCGCGGTTTGCTGCAAAATGTTGTGCTATGTCGGTACTTTAAGTGCATTTTAATTAGGAGATAATGGCATTTGCGTCAAGGTGCTTTTTGTGGCCTTCTTTCTGCAGGTTAGTACCCTGGTCGCAACTGTGCAGAATTTCAGAAAATGCGCGCTGAGGGTGTCCTTGCCAAATTTACCATAGCTCGGCTTTACGGGCACTTAGGGAGCCGCGGTTTGCTGCAAAATGTTGTGCTATGTTGGCACTTTAAGTGCATTTTAATTAGGAGATAATTTCATATGCGCCAGGGTTTTTTTTCTGGCCTTCTTTCTGCAGGACTTTCCCCTGGTTGCAACTTTGCAGAATTTCAGAAAATGCGCGCTGAGGGTGTCCTTGCCAAGTTTGCCATAGCTCGGCTTTACGTGCACTTTCGGAGCCGCGGTTTGCTGCAAAATGTTGTGCTATGTTGGCACTTTAAGTGCATTTTAATTAGGAGATAATGGCATTTGCGCCAGGGTGCTTTTTCTAGTTTTCTTTCTGCAGGTTTGTACCCTGGTCGCAACTGTGCAGAATTTCAGAAAATTCCCGCTGAGGGTGTCCTTGCCAAATTTACCATAGCTCGGCTTTACGGGCACTTTGGGAAACGTGGTTTGCTGCAAAATGTTGTGCTATGTTGGCACTTCAAGTGCATTTAAATTAGGAGATAATGGCATTTGCGCCAGGGTGTTTTTTCTGGCCTTCTTTCTGCAGGACTTTCCCCTGGTCGCAACTTTGCAGAATTCCAGAAAATGCGCGCTGAGGGTGTCCTAACCAAATTTGCCATAGGTCGGCTTTACGGGCACTTGGGGAGCTGCGGTTTGCTGCAAAATGTTGTGCTATGTTGGCACTTTAAGTGCATTTTACTGAATAGATGATGGCAGTTGTGCCAGGGTGCTTTTTCTGGCCTTCTTTCTGCAGGTTTGTACCCTGGTCGCAACTGTGCAGAATTTCAGAAAATTCGCGCTGAGGGTGTCCTTGCCAAATTTACCATAGCTCGGCTTTACGGGCACTTTGGGAGACGTGGTTTGCTGCAAAATGTTGTGCTATGTTGGCACTTTTAGTGTATTTTAATTAGGGGATAATGGCATTTGCGCCAGGGTTTTTTTTCTGGCCTTCTTTCTGCAGGACTTGCCCCTCGTTGCAACTTTGCAGAATTTCAGAAAATGCGCGCTGAGGGTGTCCTTGCCAAATTTGCCATAGCTCGGCTTTACGGGCACTTTGGGAGCCGCGGTTTGCTGCAAAATGTTGTGTTATGATGGCACTTTAAGTGTATTGTAATTAGGAGATGATGGCATTTGCGCCAGGGTGTTTTTTCTGGCCTTCTTTCTGCAGGACTTTCCCCTGGTCGCAACTTTGCAGAATTTCAGAAAATGCGCGCTGAGGGTGTCCTTGCCAAGTTTGCCATAGCTCGGCTTTACGGGCACATTGGGAGCCGCGGTTTCCTGCAAAATGTTGTGCTATGTTGGAACTTCAAGTGCATTTAAATTAGGAGATAATGGCATTTGCGCCAGGGTGTTGTTTTTGGCCTTCTTTCTGCAGGTTTTTCCCCAGGTCGCAACTTTGCAGAATTTCAGAAAATGCGCGCTGAGGGTGTCCTTGCCAAATTTGCCATAGCTCGGCTTTACGGGCACTTAGGGAGCCGCGGTTTGCTGCAAAATGTTGTGCTATGTTGGCACTTTAATAGCATTTAAATTAGGAGATGATGGCATTTGCGCTAGGGTGTTTTTTCTGGCCTTTTTTCTGCAGGACTTTCCCCTGGTCGCAACTTTGCAGAATTTCAGAAAATGCGCGCTGAGGGTGTCCTTGCCAAATTTGCCATAGCACGGCTTTACTGGCACTGTGGGAGCCGTGGTTTCCTGCAAAATGTTGTGCTATGTTGGCACTTCAAGTGCATTTAAATTAGGAGATAATGGCATTTGCGCCAGGGTGTTTTTTCTGGCCTTCTTTCTGCAGGACTTTCCCCTGGTCGCATTTTTGCAGAATTTCAGAAAATGCGCGCTGAGGGTGTCCTTGCCAAATTTGCCATAGCTCGGCTTTACGGGCACTTAGGGAGCCGCAGTTTGCTGCAAAATGTTGTGCTATGGTGGCACTTTAAGTGCATTTTAATTAAGAGATGATGGCATTTGCGCCAGGGTATTTTTTCTGGCCTTCTTTCTGCAGGACTTTCCCCTGGTCGCAACTTTGCAGAAATTCCGAAAATGCGCGCTAAGGGTGTCCTTGCCAAATTTGCCATAGCTCGGCTTTACGGGCATTTTGGGAGCCGCGGTTAGTTGCAAAATGTTGTGCTATGTTGGCACTTTAAGTGCATTTTAATTAGGTGATAATGGCATTTGTGCCAGGGTGCTTTTTCTGGCCTTCTTTCTGCAGATTTTTCGCCTGGTTGCAACTTTGGAGAATTTCAGAAAATACGCGCTGAGGGTGTCCTTGCCAAATTTGCCATAGCTCGGCTTTGCGGGCACTTAGGGAGCCGCGGTTTGCTGCAAAATGTTGTGCTATATTGGCACTTTAAGCGCGTTGTAATGAGGAGATAATGGCATTTGCGCCAGGGTGTGTTTTCTGACCTTCTTTCTGCAGGACTTTCCCCTGGTCGCAACTTTGCAGAATTTCAGAAAATGCGCGCTGAGGGTGTCCTTGCCAAATTTGCCATAGCTCGACTTTACGGGCAGTTTGGGAGCCGCGGTTTGCTGCAAAATGTTGTGCTATGTTGGCACTTTAAGCGCGTTGTAATGAGGAGATAATGGCATTTGCGCCAGGGTGTTTTTTCTGACCTTCTTTCTGCAATTTTTCCCCTGGTCGCAACTTTGCAGAATTTCAGAAAATGCGCGCTGAGGTTGTCCTTGCCAAATTTGCCATAGCTCGGCTTTACTTGTACTTAGGGAGCCGCGGTTTGCTGCACAATGGTGTGCTATGTTGGCACTTTAAGTGCATTTTAATTAGGAGATGATGGCATTTGCGCCAGGGTGTTTTTTCTGGCCTTCTTTCTCCAGGACTTTCCCCTGATCGCAACTTTGCAGAATTTCAGAAAATGTGCGCTGAGGGTGTCCTTGCCAAATTTGCCATAGCTCGGCTTTATGGGCACTTAGGGAGCCGCGGTTTGCTGCAAAATGTTGTGCTATGTTTGCACTTTAAGCGCATTTTAATTAGGAGATAATGGCATTTGCGCCAGGGTGTTTTTTCTGGCCTTCTTTCTGCAGGACTTTCCCCTGATCGCAACTTTGCAGAATTTCAGAAAATGCGCGCTGAGGGTGTCCTTGCCAAATTTGCCATAGCTCGGCTTTACGGGCACTTAGGGAGCCGCGGTTTGCTGCATAATGTTGTGCTATGTTTGCACTTTAAGCGCATTTTAATTAGAAGATGATGGCATTTGCGCCAGGGTATTTCCTTGCCTTCTTTCTGCAGGACTTTCCCCTGATCGCAACTTTGCAGAATGTCAGAAAATGCGCGCTGAGGGTGTCCTTGCCAAATTTGCCATAGCTCGGCTTTACGGGCACTTTAAGAGCTGCGGTTTGCTGCAAAATGTTGTGCTATGTTGGCACTTTAAGTGCATTTGACTTAGGAGATAATGGCATTTGCGCCAGGGTGTTTTTTCTGGCCTTCTTTCTGCAGGTTTTTCCCCTGGTCGCAACTTTGCAGAATTTCAGAAAATGCGCGCTGAGGGTGTCCTTGCCAAATTTGCCATAGCTCGGCTTTACGGGCACTTAGGGAGCCGCGCTTTGCTGCAAAATGTTGTACTATGTTGGCACTTTAAGTGCATTGTAATTAGGAGATAATGGCATTTGCGCCAGGGTGTTTTTTCTAACCTTATTTCTGCAGGTTTTTCCGATGGTCGCAACTTTGCAGAATTTCAAAAAATGCGCGCTGAGGGTGTCCTTGCCAAATTTGCCATACCTCGGCTTTACGGGCACTTAGGGAGCCGCGGTTTGCTGAAAAATGTTGTGCTATGTTGGCACTTGAAGCGCATTTTAATTAAAAGATGATGGCATTTGCGCCAGGGTTTTTTTTCTGGCCTTCTTTCTGCAGGACTTTCCCCTGATCGCAACTTTGCAGAATTTCAGAAAAAGCGCGCTGAGGGTGTCCTTGCCAGATTTGCCATAGCTCGGCTTTACGGGCACTTAGGGAGCCGCGGTTTGCTGCAAAATGTTGTGCTATGTTGGCACTTTAAGTGCATTTGACTTAAAGGATAATGGCACTTGCGCCAGGGTGTTTTTTCTTGCCTTCTTTCTGCAGGTTTTTTCCCTGGTCGCAACTTTGCAGAGTTTCAGAAAATGCGCGCTCAGGGTGTCCTTGCCAAATTTGCCATAGCTCGGCTTAACGGGCACTTTGGGAGCCGCGGTTTGCTGCAAAATGTTGTGCTATGTTGGCACTTTAAGTGCATTTGACTTAGGAGATAATGGCATTTTCGCCAGGGTGTTCTTTCTGGCCTTCTTTCTGCAGGTTTTTCCCCTGGTCGCAACTTTGCAGAATTTCAGAAAATGCGCGCTGAGGGTGTCCTTGCCAAATTTGCCATAGCTCGGCTTTACGGGCACTTAGGGAGCCGCGGTTTGCTGCAAAATGTTGTGCTATCCTTGCACTTCCAGCGCATTCTAATCAGTAGATGATGGCATTTGCGCCAGGGTGTTTTTTTTGGCTTCTTTCTGCAGGACTTTCCTCTGGTCGCAACTTTGCAGAATTTCAGAAAATGCGCGCTGAGGGTGTCCTTGCCAAATTTGCCATAGCTCGGCTTTACGGGCACTTAGGAAGCCGCGGTTTGCTGCAAAATGTGTTGCTTTGTTGGCACTTTAAGTGTATTTGACTTACGAGATAATGGCATTTCCGCCAGGGTGTTTTTTCCGGCCTTCTTTTTGCAGGACTTTCCCCTGATCGCAACTTTGCAGAATTTCAGAAAATGCGCGCTGAGGGTGTCCTTGCCAAATTTGCCATAGCTCGGCTTTACGGGCACTTTAAGAGCCGCAGTTTGCTGCAAAATGTTGTGCTATGTTGGCACTTTAAGTGCATTTGACTTGGGAGATAATGGCATTTGCGCCAGGGTGTTTTTTCTTGCCTTCTTTCTGCAGGTTTTTTTCCTAATCGCAACTTTGCAGAATTTCAGAAAATGCGCGCTGAGGGTGTCCTTGCCAAATTTGCCATAGCTCGGCTTTACGGGCACTTAGGGAGCCGCGGTTTGCTGCAAAATGTTGTGCTATGTTGGCACTTTAAGTGCGTTTGACTTAGGAGATAGCGGCGTTTGCGCCAGGGTGTTTTTTCTGGCCTTCTTTCTGCACGACTTTCCCCTTTTTGCAACTTTGCAGAATTTCAGAAAATGCGCGCTGAGGGTGTCCTTGCCAAACTTGCCATAGTTCGGCTTTACGGGCACTTTGGGAGCCGCGGTTTGCTGCAAAATGTTGTGCTATGTTGGCACTTTAAGTGCATTTTAAGTAGGAGATAATGGCATTTGCGCCAGGTTTTTTTTTTGGCCTTCTTTCTTCAGGTCTTTCCCCTGGTCGCAACTTTGCAGAATTTCAGAAAATGCGCGCTAAGGGTGTCCTTGCCAAATTTGCCATAGCTCGGCTTTACGGGCACTTAGGGAGCCGCAGTTTGCTGCAAAATGTTGTGCTATGTTGGCACTTCAAGCGCATTCTAATTAGCAGATGATGGCATTTGCGCCAGGGTGTTTTTTCTGGCCTTCTTTCTGCAGGACTTTTCCCTGGTCGCAACTTTGCAGAATTTCAGAAAATGCGCGCTGAGAATGTCCTTGCCAAATTTGCCATAGCTCGGCTTTACGGGCACTTTGGGAGCCGCGGTTTGCTGCAAAATGTTGTGCTATGTTGGCACTTTAAGTGCATTTTAACTAGGAGATAATGGCATTTGCGCCAGGGTTTTTTTTCTGGCCCTCTGTCTGCAGGTTTTTCCCCTGGTCGCAACTTTGCAGAATTTTAGAAAATGCGCGCTGAGGGTGTCCTTGCCAAATTTGCCATAGCTCGGCTTTACGGGCAGTTTGGGAGCCGCGGTTTGCTGCAAAATGTTGTGCTACGTTTGCACTTTAAGCGCATTTTAATTAGGAGATGATGGCATTTGCTCGAGGGTGTTTTTTTTGGCCTTCTTTCTGCAGCACTTTCCCCTGATCGCAACTTTGCAGAATTTCAGAAAATGCGCGCTGAAGGTTTTCTTGCCAAATTTGCCATAGCTCGGCTTTACGGGCACTTTGGGAGCCGCAGTTTGCTGCAAAATGTCGTGCTATGTTGGCACTTTAAGTGCATTTTAAATTGGAGATAATGGCATTTGCGCCAGGGTTTTTTTTCTGGCCTTCTTTCTGCAGGTTTTTCCCATGGTCGCAACTTTGCAGAATTTCAGAAAATGCGCGCTGAGGGTGTCCTTGCCAAATTTGCCATAGCTCGGCTTTACGGGCACTTTGGGAGCCGCGATTTGCTGCAAAATGTTGTGCTATGTTGGCACTTTAAGTGTATTTGACTTAGGAGATAATGGCATTTGCGCCAGGGTGTTTTTTCTGGCCTTCTTTCTGCAGGTTTTTCCCCTGGTCGCAACTTTGCAGAATTTCAGAAAATGCGCGCTGAGGGTGTCCTTGCCAAATTTGCCATAGCTCGGCTTTACGGGCACTTAGGGAGCCGCGCTTTGCTGCAAAATGTTGTACTATGTTGGCACTTTAAGTGCATTGTAATTAGGAGATAATGGCATTTGCGCCAGGGTGTTTTTTCTAACCTTATTTCTGCAGGTTTTTCCGATGGTCGCAACTTTGCAGAATTTCAAAAAATGCGCGCTGAGGGTGTCCTTGCCAAATTTGCCATACCTCGGCTTTACGGGCACTTAGGGAGCCGCGGTTTGCTGAAAAATGTTGTGCTATGTTGGCACTTGAAGCGCATTTTAATTAAAAGATGATGGCATTTGCGCCAGGGTTTTTTTTCTGGCCTTCTTTCTGCAGGACTTTCCCCTGATCGCAACTTTGCAGAATTTCAGAAAAAGCGCGCTGAGGGTGTCCTTGCCAGATTTGCCATAGCTCGGCTTTACGGGCACTTAGGGAGCCGCGGTTTGCTGCAAAATGTTGTGCTATGTTGGCACTTTAAGTGCATTTGACTTAAAGGATAATGGCACTTGCGCCAGGGTGTTTTTTCTTGCCTTCTTTCTGCAGGTTTTTTCCCTGGTCGCAACTTTGCAGAGTTTCAGAAAATGCGCGCTCAGGGTGTCCTTGCCAAATTTGCCATAGCTCGGCTTAACGGGCACTTTCGGAGCCGCTGTTTGCTGGAAAATGTTGTGCTATGTTGGCACTTTAAGTGCATTTGACTTAGGAGATAATGGCATTTTCGCCAGGGTGTTCTTTCTGGCCTTCTTTCTGCAGGTTTTTCCCCTGGTCGCAACTTTGCAGAATTTCAGAAAATGCGCGCTGAGGGTGTCCTTGCCAAATTTGCCATAGCTCGGCTTTACGGGCACTTAGGGAGCCGCGGTTTGCTGCAAAATGTTGTGCTATCCTTGCACTTCTAGTGCATTCTAATCAGTAGATGATGGCATTTGCGCCAGGGTGTTTTTTTTGGCTTCCTTCTGCAGGACTTTCCTCTGGTCGCAACTTTGCAGAATTTCAGAAAATGCGCGCTGAGGGTGTCCTTGCCAAATTTGCCATAGCTCGGCTTTACGGGCACTTAGGAAGCCGCGGTTTGCTGCAAAATGTGTTGCTATGTTGGCACTTTAAGTGTATTTGACTTACGAGATAATGGCATTTGCGCCAGGGTGTCTTTTCCGGCCTTCTTTTTGCAGGACTTTCCCCTGATCGCAACTTTGCAGAATTTCAGAAAATGCGCGCTGAGGGTGTCCTTGCCAAATTTGCCATAGCTCGGCTTTACGGGCACTTTAAGAGCCGCAGTTTGCTGCAAAATGTTGTGCTATGTTGGCACTTTAAGTGCATTTGACTTGGGAGATAATGGCAATTGCGCCAGGGTGTTTTTTCTGGCCTTCTTTCTGCAGGTTTTTTTCCTAATCGCAACTTTGCAGAATTTCAGAAAATGCGCGCTGAGGGTGTCCTTGCCAAATTTGCCATAGCTCGGCTTTACGGGCACTTAGGGAGCCGCGGTTTGCTGCAAAATGTTGTGCTATGTTGGCACTTTAAGTGCGTTTGATTTAGGAGATAGCGGCGTTTGCGCCAGGGTGTTTTTTCTGGCCTTCTTTCTGCACGACTTTCCCCTTTTTGCAACTTTGCAGAATTTCAGAAAATGCGCGCTGAGGGTGTCCTTGCCAAATTTGCCATAGTTCGGCTTTACGGGCACTTTGGGAGCCGCGGTTTGCTGCAAAATGTTGTGCTATGTTGGCACTTTAAGTGCATTCTAAGTAGGAGATAATGGCATTTGCGCCAGGTTTTTTTTTTGGCCTTCTTTCTTCAGGTCTTTCCCCTGGTCGCAACTTTGCAGAATTTCAGAAAATGCGCGCTAAGGGTGTCCTTGCCAAATTTGCCATAGCTCGGCTTTACGGGCACTTAGGGAGCCGCAGTTTACTGCAAAATGTTGTGCTATGTTGGCACTTCAAGCGCATTCTAATTAGCAGATGATGGCATTTGCGCCAGGGTGTTTTTTCTGGCCTTCTTTCTGCAGGACTTTTCCCTGGTCGCAACTTTGCAGAATTTCAGAAAATGCGCGCTGAGAATGTCCTTGCCAAATTTGCCATAGCTCGGCTTTACGGGCACTTTGGGAGCCGCGGTTTGCTGCAAAATGTTGTGCTATGTTGGCACTTTAAGTGCATTTTAACTAGGAGATAATGGCATTTGCGCCAGGGTTTTTTTTCTGGCCCTCTGTCTGCAGGTTTTTCCCCTGGTCGCAACTTTGCAGAATTTCAGAAAATGCGCGCTGAGGGTGTCCTTGCCAAATTTGCCATAGTTCGGCTTTACGGGCAGTTAGCGAGCCGCGGTTTGCTGCAAAATGTTGTGCTATGTTGGCACTTCAAGTGCATTTTAATTAGGAGATGATGCCATTTGCGCCGAGGTGTTTTTTCTGGCCTTCTTTCTGCAGGACTTTCCCCTGGTCGCAACTTTGCAGAATTTCAGAAAATGCGCGCTGAGGGTGTCCTTGCCAAATTTGCCATAGCTCGGCTTTACGGGCACTTAGGGAGCCGCGGTTTGCTGCAAAATGTTGTGCTACGTTGGCACCTTAAGTACATTTTAATTAGTTTATAATGGCATTTGCGCCAGGGTTTTTTTTCTGGCCTTCTTTCTGCAGGTTTTTCTTCTGGTCGCAACTTTGCAGAATTTCAGAAAATGCGCGCTGAGGGTGTCATTCCCAAATTTGCCATAGCTCGGCTTTACGGGCACTTAGGGAGCCGCGGCTTGCCGCAAAATGTTGTGCTATGTTAGCACTTTAAGTGCATTCTATTTAGGAGATAATGGCATTTGTGCCAGGGTGTTTTTTTTGGACTTCTTTCTGCAGGACTTTTCCCTGCTCGCAACTTTGCAGAATTTCAGGAAATGCGCGCTGAGGGTGTCCTTGCCAAATTTCCCATAGCTCGGTTTTACGGGCACTTAGGGAGCCGCGGTATGCTGCAAAATGTTGTGTTATGTTGGCACTTTAAGTGCATTGTAATTAGTAGATGATGGCACTTGCCCCAGGGTGTTTTTTCTGGCCTTCTTTCTGCAGGACTTTCCCCTAATCGCAACTTTGCAGAATTTCAGAAAATGCGCGCTGAGGGTGTCCTTGCCAAATTTGCAATAGTTCGGCTTTACGGGCACTTAGGCAGCCGCGGTTTGGTGCAAAATGTTTTGCTATGTCGGCACTTTAAGTGCATTTTATTGAGGAGATAATGGCATTTGCGCCAGGGTGTTTTTTTTGGCCTTCTTTCTGCAGGTTTTTCCCCTGGTCGCAACTTTGCAGAATTTCAGAAAATGCCTGCTGAGGGTGTCCTTGCCAAACTTGCCATAGCTCGGCTTTACAGGCACTTAGGGAGCCGCGGTTTGCTGCAAAATGTTGTGCTTTGTTGGCACTTCAAGTTC
The DNA here is from genome assembly GCA_964020085.1 of Micromussa lordhowensis. NCBI lineage: Eukaryota > Metazoa > Cnidaria > Anthozoa > Scleractinia > Lobophylliidae > Micromussa > Micromussa lordhowensis. The sequence continues at coordinate 921,973 of CAXHUQ010000601.1, read as the reverse complement.
ATTTTAATTAGAAGATGATGGCATTTGCGCCAGGGTGTTTTTTGTGGCCTTTTTTCTGCAGGACTTCCCCCTGGTCGCAACTTTGCAGAATTTCAGAAAGTGCGCGCTGAGGGTGTCCTTGCCAAATTTGCCATAGCTCGGCTTTACGGGCACTTAGGAAACCGCGGTTTGCTGCAAAATGTTGTGCTATGTTGGCACTTTAAGTGCATTTTAATTAAGAGATGATGACATTTGCGCCAGGGTGTTTTTTCTGGTCTTCTTTCTGCAGGAGTTTCCCCTGGTCGCAACTTTGCAGAATTTCAGAAAATGCTCGCTGAGGGTGTCCTTGCCAAATTTGCCATAGCTCGGCTTTACGGGCACTTAGGGAGCCGCGGTTTGCTGCAAAATGTTGTGCTATGTTGGCACTCTAAGTGCATTCTAATTAGAAGATAATGGCATTTGCGCCAGGGTGTTTTTTCTGGCCTTCTTTCTGCAGGTTTTTCCCCTGGTCGCAACTTTGCAGAATTTTAGAAAATGCGCGCTGAGGGTGTCCTTGCCAAATTTGCCATAGCTCGGCTTTACGGGCACTTAAGGAGCCGCGGTTTGCTACAAAATGTTGTGCTATGTTGCCGCTTTAAGTGCATTCTATTTACGAGATGATGGCATTTGCGCCAGGGTGTTTTTTTTGGACTTCTTTCTGCAGGACTTTCCCCTGGTCGCAACTTTGCGGAATTTTAGAAAATGCGCGCTGAGGGTGTCCTTGCCAAATTTTCCATAGCTCGGCTTTACGGGCACTTAGGGAGCCGCGGTTTCCTGCAAAATGTTGTGCTATGTTGGCACTTTAAGTGCATTTTAATTAGGAGATAATGTCATTTGCGCCAGGGTGTTTTTTCTGGCCTTCTTTCTGCAGGTTTTTCCCCTGGTCGCAACTTTGCAGAATTTCAGAAAATGCGCGCTGAGGGTGTCCTTGCCAAAATTGTCATAGCTCGGCTTTACGGGCACTTAGGGAGCCGCGGCTTGCTACAAAATGTTGTGCTATGTTGCCACTTCAAGTGCATTCTAATGAGGAGAAGATGGCATTTGCGCCAAGGTGTTTTTTTTGGAGTTCTTTCTGCAGGACTTTCCCCTGGTCGCAACTTTGCAGAATTTCAGAAAATGCGCGCTGAGGGTGTCCTTGCCAAATTTGCCATAGCTCGGCTTTACGGGCACTTTGAGAGCCGCGGTTTGCTGCAAAATGTTGTGCTATGTTGGCACTTTAAGTGCATTTTAATTAGGAGATAATGGCATTTGCGAAAGGGTGTTTTTTCTGGCCTTCTTTCTGCAGGTTTTTCCTTTGGTCGCAACTTTGCAGAATTTCAGAAAATGCGCGCTGAGGGTGTCCTTGCCAAATTTGCCATAGCTCGGCTTTACGGGCACTTTGGGAGCCGCGGTTTGCTGCAAAATGTTGTGCTATGTTGGCACTTTAAGTGCATTTTAAATAGGAGATAATGGCATTTGCGCCAGGGTGTTTTTTCTGGCCTTCTTTCTGCAGGTTTTTCCTTTGGTCGCAACTTTGCAGAATTTCAGATAATGCGCGCTGAGGGTGTCCTTGCCAAATTTGCCATAGCTCGGCTTTACGGGCACTTAGGGAGCCGCGGTTTGCTACAAAATGTTGTGCTATGTTGCCACTTTAAGTGCATTCTAATTAGGAGATGATGGCATTTGCGCCAAGGTTTTTTTTTTGGAGTTCTTTCTGCAGGACTTTCCCCTGGTCGCAACTTTGCAGAATTTCAGAAAATGCGCGCTGAGGGTGTCCTTGCCAAATTTGCCATAGCTCGGCTTTACGGGCACTTTGGGAGCCGCGGTTTGCTGCAAAAGCTTGTGCTATGTTGGCACTTTAAGTGCATTTTAATTATGAGATGATGGCATTTGCGCGAAGGTGTTTTTTCTGGCCTTCTTTCTGCAGGACTTTCTCCTGGACGCTACTTTGCAGAATTTCAGAAAATGCGCGCTGAGGGTGTCCTTGCCAAATTTGCCATAGCTCGGCTTTACGGGCACTTTGGGAGCCGCGGTTTGCTGCAAAATCTTGTGCTATGTTGGCACTTTAAGTGCATTCTAGTTATGAGATGATGGCATTTGCGCCAGGGTGTTTTTTCTGGCCTTCTTCCTGCAGGACTTTCTCCTGGTCGCAACTTTGCAGAATTTCAGAAAATGCGCGCTGAGGGTGTCCTTGCCAAATTTGCCATAGCTCGGCTTTACGGGCACTTTAAGAGCCGCGGTTTGGTGCAAAATGTTGTGCTATGTTATCACTTTAAGTGCATTTTAATTAGGAGATAATGGCATTTGCGCCAGGGTGTTTGTTGTGGCCTTCTTTCTGCAGGTTTTTCCCCTGGTCGCAAGTTTGCAGAATTTCAGAAAATGCGCGGTAAGGGTGTCCTTGCCAAATTTGCCATAGCTCGGCTTTACGGGCACTTTAAGAGCCGCGGTTTGCTGCAAAATGTTGTGCTATGTTGGCACTTTAAGTGCATTTTAAATAAGAGATAATGGCATTTGCGCCAGGGTGTTTTTTCTGGCCTTCTTTCTGCAGGTTTTTCCTTTGGTCGCAACTTTGCAGAATTTCAGATAATGCGCGCTGAGGGTGTCCTGGCACAATTTGCCATAGCTCGGCTTTACGGGCACTTAGGGAGCCACGGTTTGCTACAAAATGTTGTGCTATGTTGCCACTTCAAGTGCATTCTAATTAGGAGATGATGGGATTTGCGCCAGGGTGTTTTTTTCTGGACTTCCTTCTGCAGGACTTTCCCCTGGTCGCAACTTTGCAGAATTTCAGAAAATGCGCGCTGAGGGTGTCCTTGCCAAATTTGTCATAGCTCGGCTTTACGGGCACTTAGGGAGCCGCGGTTTGCTACAAAATGTTGTGCTATGTTGCCACTTCAAGTGCATTTTAATTAGGAGATAATGGCATTTGCGCCAGGGTGTTTTTTCTGGCCTTCTTTCTGCAGGTTTTTCCCCTGGTTGCAACTTTGCAGAATTTCAGAAAATGCGCGCTGAGGGTGTCCTTGCCAAATTTGCCATAGCTCGGCTTTACGGGCACTTAGGGAGCCGCGGTTTGCTGCAAAATGTTGTGCTATGTTGCCACTTCAAGTGCATTTTAATTAGGAGATAATGGCATTTGCGCCAGGGTGTTTGTTGTGGCCGTTTTTCTGCAGGTTTTTCCCCTGGTCGCAACTTTGCAGAATTTCAGAAAATGCGCGCTGAGGGTGTCCTTGCCAAATTTGCCATAGCTCGGCTTTACGGGCACTTTTGGAGCCGCGGTTTGCTGCAAAATCTTGTGCTATGTTGGCACGTTCAGTGCATTCTTATTATGAGATGATGCCATTTGCGCCAGGGTGTTTTTTCTGGCCTTCTTTCTGCAGGACTTTCTCCTGGTCGCAACTTTGCAGAATTTCAGAAAATGCACGCTGAGGGTGTCCTTGCCAAATTTGCCATAGCTCGGCTTTACGGGCACTTTAAGAGCCGCGGGTTGCTGCAAAATGTTGTGCTATGTTGGCACTTTAAGTGCATTTTAACTAGGAGATGATGGCATTTGCGCCAGGGTGTTTTTCCTGGCCTTCTTTCTGCAGGACTTACCCCTGGTCGCAACTTTGCAGAATTTCAGAAAATGCGCGCTGAGGGTGTCCTTGCCAAATTTGCCATAGGTCGGCTTTACGGGGATTTAGGGAGCCACGGTTTGTTGCAAAATGTTGTGCTATGTTGGCACTTCAAGTGCATTCTATGTAGGAGATGATGGCATTTGCGCCAGCGTGTTTTTTCTGGCCTTCTTTCTGCAGGACTTTTCCCTGGTCGCAAATTTGCAGAATTTTACAAAATGCGCGCTGAGGGTGTCCTTGCCAAGTTTGCCATAGCTCGGCTTTACGAACACTTTGTTAGCCGCGGTTTGCTGCAAAATGTTGTGCTATGTTGGCTCTTTAAGTGCATTTTAATTAGGAGATAATGGCATTTGCCCCAGGGTGTTTTTTCTGGCCTTCTTTCTGCAGGTTTTTCCCCTGGTCGCAACTTTGCAGAATTTCAGAAAATGCGCGCTGAGGGTGTCCTTGCCAAATTTGCCATAGCTCGGCTTTACGGACACTTAGGGAGCCGCAGTTTACTGCAAAATGTTGTGCTATGCTGGCACTTTAAGTGGGTTTTAATGAGGATATAATGACATTTGCGCTACGGTGTTTTTTCTGGCCTTCTTTCTGCAGGTTTTTCCCCTGGTCGCAACTTGGCAGAATTTCAGAAAATGCGCGCTGAGGGTGTCCTTGCCAAATTTGCCATAGCTCGGCTTTACGTGCACTTTGGGAGCCGCGGTTTGCTGCAAAATGTTGTGCTATGTTGGCACTTTAAGTGCATTTTAATTAGGAGATAATGGCATTTGCGCCAGGGTGTTTTTTTTGGCGTTCTTTTTCCAGGGTTTTCCCCTGGTCGCAACTTTGCAGAATTTCAGAAAATGCGCGCTGAGGGTGTCCTTGCCAAATTTGCCATATCTCGGCTCTACGGGCACTTAGGGAGCCGCGGTTTGCTGCAAAATGTTGTGCTATGTTGGCACTTCAAGTGCATTTTAATTAGGAGATAATGGCATTTGCGCCAGAGTGTTTTTTTGGCCTTCCTTCTGCAGGTTTTTCCCCTGGTCGCAACTTTGCAGAATTTAAGAAAATGCGCGCTGAGGGTGTCCTTGCCAAATTTGCCATAGCTCCGCTTTACGAACACTTTGGGAGCCGCGGTTTGCTGCAAAATGTTGTGCTATGTTTGCACTTTAAGTGCATTTTAATTAGGAGACAATGGCATTTGCGCCAGGATGTTTTTTCTGGCCTTCTTTCTGCAGGATTTTCCACTAGTCGCAAATTTGCAGAATTTCAGAAAATGCGCGCTGAGGGTGTCCTTGCCAAATTTGCCATAGCTCGGTTTTACGGGCACTTAGGGAGCCGCAGTTTGCTGCAAAAGTTGTGCTATGTTGGCACTTTAAAACATTCTTATCAGGAGATAATGACATTTGCGCGAGGGTGTTTTTCCTGGCCTTCTTTCTGCAGGTTTTTCCCCTGGTCGCAACTTTGCAGAATTTCAGAAAATGGCCGCTGAGGGTGTTCTTGCCAAATTTGCCATAGCTCGGCTTTACGGACACTTTGGGAGCCGCGGTTTGCTGCAAAATGTTGTGCTATGCTAACACTTTAAGTGCATTCTACTTAGGAGATAATGGCATATGCGCCAGGGTGTTTTTTCTGGCCTTCTTTCTGCAGGAGTTTCTCCTGGTCGCAACTTTGCAGAATTTCAGAAAATGCGCGCTGAGGGTGTCCTTGCCAAATTTGCCATAGCTCGGCTTTACGGGCACTTAGGGAGCCGCGGTTTGCTGCAAAATGTTGTGCTATGTTATAACTTTAAGTGCATTGTAATTAGGAGATGATAGCATTTGCGCCAGGGTGTTTTTTCTGGCCTTGTTTCTGCAGGACTTACCATTGGTCGCAACTTTGCAGAATTTCAGAAAAATCGCGCTGAGGGTGTCCTTGCCAAATTTGCCATAGCTCGGTCTTACGGGCACTTTGGGAGCCGCGGTTTGCTGCACAATGTTGTGCTATGTTGGCACTTTAAGTGCATTTTAATTAGGAGATAATGGCATTTGCGCCAGGTTGTTTTTTCTGGCCTTCTTTCGGCAGGTTTTTCCCCTGGTCGCAACTTTGCAGAATTTCAGAAAATGCGCGCTGAGGATGTCCTTGCCAAATTTGCCATAGCTCGGCTTTACGGGCACTTAGGGAGCCGTGGTTTGCTGCAAAATGTTGTGCTATGTTAACACTTCAAGTGCATTGTAATTAGAAGATGATGGCATTTGCGTCACGGTGTTTTTTTTTGCCTTTTTTCTGCAGGACTTTCCCCTGGTCGCAACTTTGCAGAATTTCAGAAAATGCGCGCTGAGGGTGTCCTTGCGAAATTTGCCATAGCTCGGCTTTACGGGCACTTAGGTAGCCGCGGTTTGCTGCAAAATGTTGTGCTATGCTGGCACTATAAGTGCATTCTACTTAGGAGATAATGGCATATGCGCCAGGGTGTTTTTTCTGCCCTTCTTTCGGCAGGTTTTTCCGCTGGTTGCAATTTTGCAGAACTTCAGAAAATGCGCGCTGAGGGTGTCCTTGCCAAATTTGCCATAGCTCGGCTTTACGGGCACTTAGGGAGCCGCGGTTTGCTGCAAAATGTTGTGCTATGTTGGCACTTTAAGTGCATTGTAACTAAGAGATAATGGCATTTGCGCCAGGGTGTTTTTTCTTGCCTTCTTTCTGCAGGACTTTCCTCTGGTCGCAACTTTGCAGAATTTCAGAAAATGCGCGCTGAGGGTTTCCATCCAAATTTGCCATAGCTCGGCTTTACGGGCACTTAGAGAGCAGCGGTTTGCTGCAAAATAATGTGGTATGTTGGCACTTCAAGTGCATTTTAATTAGGAGATAATGGCATTTGCGCTATGGTGTTTTTTGCGGCCTTCTTTCTGCAGGTTTTTCCCCTGGTCGCAACTTTGCAGAATTTCAGAAAATGCGCGCTGAGGGTTTCCATCCAAATTTGCCATAGCTCGGCTTTACGGGCACTTAGGGAGCCGCGGTGTGCTGCAAAATGTTGTGCTATTTTGGCACTTCAAGTGCATCCTAATTAGGAGATGATGGCATTTGCGCGAGGGTGCTTTTTCTTGACTTTTTTCTGCAGGTTTTTGCCCTGGTCGCAGCTTTGCAGAATTTCAGAAAATGCGCGCTGAAGGTGTCCTTGCCAAATTTGACATAGCTCGGCTTTACGGGCATTTAGGGAGCCGCGGTTTGCTGCAAAATGTTGTGCTATGACGGCACTTTAAGTGCAATTTAATTAGGAGATAATGGCATATGCGCCAGGATGTTTTTTCTGGCCTTCTTTCTGCAGGTTTTTCCCCTGGTCGCAACTTTGCAGAATTTCAGAAAATGCGCGCTGAGGGTGTCCTTGCCAAATTTGCCATAGCTCGGCTCTACGGGCACTTAGGGAGCCGCGGTTTGCTGCAAAATGTCGTGCTATGTTGGCACTTGAAGTGCATTGTAATTAGGAGCTAATGGTATTTGCGCCAGGGTGTTTTTTCTGGCCTTCTTTCTGCAGGTTTTTCCGCTGGTCGCAACTTTGCAGAATTTAGGAAAATGCGCACTGAGGGTGTCCTTGCCAAATTTGCAATAGCTCGACTATACGGGCACTTTAGGAGCCGCGGTTTGCTGCAAAATGTTGTGCTATGTTGGCACTTTAAGTGCATTCTAATTAGGAGATAATGGCATTTGCGCCAGGGTGTTTTTTTCTGGCCTTCTTTCTGCAGGTTTTTTCCCTGGTCGCAACTTTGCAGAATTTTAAAAAATGCGCGCTGATGGTGTCCTTGCCAAATTTGCCATAGCTCGGCTTTACGGGCACTTTGGGAGCCGCGGTTTGCTGCAAAATGTTGTGCTCTGTCTGCACTTTAAGTGCATTTTAATTAGGAGATAATGGCATTTGCGCCAGGGTGTTTTTTCTGGCCTTCTTTCTGCAGGTTTTTCCCCTGGTCGCAACTTTGCAGAATTTCAGAAAATGCGCGCTGAGGGTGTCCTTGCCAAATTTGCCATAGCTCGGCTTTACGGGCACTTTGGGCGCCGCGGTTTGCTGCAAAATGTTGTGCTATGCTGGCACTTTAAGTGCATTCTAATTAGAAGATAATGGCATTTGCGCCAGTGTGTTTTTTGTGGCCTTCTTTCTGCAGGTTTTTCCCCTGGTCGCAACTTTGCAGAATTTCAGAAAATGCGCGCTGAGGGTGTCCTTGCCAAATTTGCCATAGTTTGGCTTTACGGGCACTTAGGGAGCCGCGGTTTCCTGCAAAATGTTGTGCTATGTTGGCACTTTAAGTGCATTTTATTTAGGAGATGATGCCATTTGCGCCAGGGTGTTTTTTCTGGCGTTCTTTCTGCAGGACTTTCCCCTGGTCGCAACTTTGCAGAATTTCAGAAAATGCACGCTGAGGGTGTCCTTGCCAAATTTGCCATAGCTCGGCTTTACGGGCACTAAGGGAGCCGCGGTTTGCTGCAAAATGTTGTGCTATGTTGGCACTTCAAGCGCATTTTAATTAGGAGATGATGGCATTTGCGCCAGGGTGTTTTTTCTGGCCTTCTTTCTGCAGGACTTTCCCATGGTCGCAACTTTGCAGAATTTCAGAAAATGGGCGCTGAGGGTGTCCTTGCCAAATTTGCCATAGCTCGGCTTTACTGGCACTTAGGGAGCTGCAGTTTGCTGCAAAATGTTGTGCTATGTTGGCACTTGAAGCGCATTTTAATTATCAGATGATGGCATTTGCGCCAGGGTGTTTCTTCTGGCCTTCTTTCTGCAGGAGTTTACCCTGATCGCAACTGTAGAATTTCAGAAAATGCGCGCTGAGGGTGTCCTTGCCAAATTTGACATAGCTCGGCTTTACGGGCACTTTGGGAGCCGCGGTTTGCTGCAAAATGTTGTGCTATGCTAACACTTTAAGTGCATTCTACTTAGGAGATAATGGCATATGCGCAAGGGTGTTTTTTCTGGCCTTCTTTCTGCAGGACTTTCTCCTGGTCGCAACTTTGCAGAATTTCAGAAAATGCGCGCTGAGGGTGTCCTTGCCAAATTTGCCATAGCTCGGCTTTACGGGCACTTAGGGAGCCGCGGTTTGCTGCAAAATGTTGTGCTATGTTATAACTTTAAGTGCATTGTAATTAGGAGATGATAGCATTTGCGCCAGGGTGTTTTTTCTGGCCTTCTTTCTGCAGGACTTACCCTTGGTCGCAACTTTGCAGAATTTCAGAAAATGCGCGCTGAGGGTGTCCTTGCCAAATTTGCCATAGCTCGACTATACGGGCACTTTGGGAGCCGCGGTTTGCTGCAGAATGTTGTGGTATGTTGGCACTTTTAGTGCATTCTAATTAGGAGATAATGGCATTTGCGCCAGGGTGTTTTTTCTGGCCTTCTTTCTGCAGGTTTTTCCCCTGGTCCCAACTTTGCAGAATTTAAAAAAATGCGCGCTGTGGGTGTCCTTGCCAAATTTGCCATAGCTCGGCTTTATGGCACTTTGGGAGCCGCGGTTTGCTGCAAAATGTTGTGCTATGATGGCACTTTAAGTGCATTCTAATTAGGAGATAATGGCATTTGCGCCAGGGTGTTTTTTTCTGGCCTTCTTTCTGCAGGTTTTTGCCCTAGTCGCAACTCTGCAGAATTTCAGAAAATGCTCGCTGAGGGTGTCCTTGCCAAATTTGCCATAGCTCGGCTTTACGGGCACTTAGGGAGCTGCGGTTTGCTGCAAAATGTTGTGCTATTTTCGCACTTCAAGAGCATTTTAATTAGGAGATGATGGCATTTGCGCCAAGGTGCTTTTTCTTGCCTTTTTTCTGCAGGTTTTTGCCCAGGTCGCAACTTTGCAGAATTTCAGAAAATGCGCGCTGAGGGTGTCCTTGCCAAATTTGACATAGCTCGGCTTTATGGGCACTTTGGGAGCCGCGGTTTGCTGCAAAATGTTGTGCTATGCTGGCACTTTAAGTGCATTCTAATTAGGAGATAATGGCATTTGCGCCAGGGTGTTTTTTCTGGCCTTCTTTCTGCAGGTTTTTCCCCTGGTCGCAACTTTGCAGAATTTCAGAAAATGCGCGCTGAAAGTGTCCTTGCCAAATTTGCCATATTTTGGCTTTACGGGCACTTAGGGAGCCGCGGTTTGCTGCAAAATGTTGTGCTATGTTGGCACATTAAGTGTATTTTAATTAATAGATGATAGAATTTGCGCCCGGGTGTTTTTTTTGGCTTTCTTTCTGCAGGTTTTTTCCCTGGTCGCCACTTTGCAGAATTTCAGAAAATGCGCGCTGAGGGTGTCCTTGCCAAATTTGCCATAGCTCGGCTTTACGGGCACTTAGGGAGCCGCGGTTTGCTTCAAAATGTTTTGCTATGTTCGCACTTTAAGTGCATTTTTATTAAGAGATTATGGCATTTGCGCCAGGGTGTTTTTTCTGGCCTTCTTTCTGCAGGACTTTCCCCTGGTCGCAAGTTTGCAGAATTTCAGAAAATGCGCGATGAGGGTGTCCTTGTCAAATTTGCCATAGCTCGGCTTTACTGGCACTTTGGGAGCCGCGGTTTGCTGCAAAATGTTGCGCTCTGTTGGCACTTTAGGTGCAATCTAATTAGGAGATAATGGCATTTCCGCCAGGGTGTTTTTTTCTGGCCTTCTTTCTGCTGGTTTTTGCCCTAGTCGCAAGTTTGCAGAATTTCAGAAAATGCGCGCTGAGGGTGTCCTTGCCAAATTTGCCATAGCTCGGCTTTACGGGCACTTTGGGAGCCGCGGTTTGCTGCAAAATGTTGTGCTCTGTTGGCACTTTAAGTGCATTTTAATTAGGAGATAATGGCATTTGCGCCAGGGTGTTTTTTCTGGCCTTCTTTCTGCAGGACTTTCCCCTGGTCGCAACTTTGCAGAATTTCAGAAAATGCACGCTGAGGGTGTCCTTGCCAAATTTGCCATAGCTCGGCTTTACGGGCACTTTGGGAGCCGCGGTTTGCTGCAAAATGTTGTGCTATGTTGGCTCTTTAAGAGCATTCTAATTATGAGATAATGGCTTTTGCTCCAGGGTGTTTTTTCTGGCCTTCTTTCTGCAGGTTTTTCCCCTGGTCGCAACTTTGCAGAATTTCAGAAAATGCGCGCTGAGGGTGTCCTTGCCAAATTTGCCATAGCTCGGCTTTACGGGCACTTTGGGAGCCGCGGTTTGCTGCAAAATGTTGTGCTATGCTGGCAATTTAAGTGCATTCTAATTGGGAGATAATGGAATTTGCGCCAGGGTGTTTCTTCTTGCCTTCTTTCTGCAGGTTTTTCCCCTGGTCGCAACTTTGCAGAATTTCAGAAAATGCGCGCTGAGGGTGTCCTTGCCAAATTTGCCATACTTTGGCTTTACGGGCACTTAGGGAGCCGCGGTTTGCTGCAAAATGTTGTGCTATGTTGGCACTTTAAGTGCATTTTATTTAGGAGATGATGGCATTTGCGCCAGGGTGTTTTTTCTGGCCTTCTTTCTGCAGGGCTTTCCCCTGGTCGCATTTTTGCAGAATTTCAGAAAATGCGCGCTAAGGGTGTCCTTGCCAAATTTGCCATAGCTCGGCTTTACGGGCACTTTGGGAGCCGCGGTTTGCTGCAAAATGTTGTGCTATGTTGGCACTTTAAGAGCATTTTAAATATGAGATAATGGCATTTGCGCCAGGGTGTTTTTTCTGGCCTTCTTTCTGGAGGTTTTTCCCCTGGTCGCAACTTTGCAGAATTTCAGAAAATGCGCGCTGAGGGTGTCCTTGCCAAATTTGCCATAGCTCGGCTTTACGGGCACTTTGGGAGCCGCGGTTTGCTGCAAAATGTTGTGCTATGCTAACACTTTAAGTGCATTCTAATTAGGAGATAATGGCATTTGCGCCAGGGTGTTTTTTCTGGCCTTCTTTCTGCAGGTTTTTGCCCTAGTCGCAACTTTGCAGAATTTCAGAAAATGCGCGATGAGGGTGTCCTTGTCAAATTTGCCATAGCTCGGCTTTACGGGCACTTTGGGAGCCGCGGTTTGCTGCAAAATGTTGCGCTATGTTGGCACTTTAGGTGCAAGCTAATTAAGAGATAATGGCATTTGCGCCAGGGTGTTTTTTTCTGGCCTTCTTTCTGCAGGTTTTTCGCCTGGTCGCAACTTTGCAGAATTTGAGAAAATGCGCGCTGAGGGTGTCCTTGCCAAATTTGCCATAGCTCGGCTTTACGGGCACTTTGGGAGCCGCGGTTTGCTGCAAAATGTTGTGCTATGCTGGCACTTTAAGTGCATTCTAATTAGGAGATAATGGCATTTGCGCCAGGGTGTTTTTTCTGGCCTTCTTTCTGCAGGTTTTTCCCCTGGTCGCAACTTTGCAGAATTTCAGAAAATGCGCGCTGAAAGTGTCCTTGCCAAATTTGCCATAGTTTGGCTTTACGGGCACTTAGGGAGCCGCGGTTTGCTGCAAAATGTTGTGCTATGTTGGCACATTACGTGTATTTTAATTATTAGATGATAGAATTTGCGCCAGGGTGTTTTTTTTGGCTTTCTTTCTGCAGGTTTTTTCCCTGGTCGCAACTTTGCAGAATTTCAGAAAATGCTCGCTGAGGGTGTCCTTGCCAAATTTGCCATAGCTCGGCTTTACGGGCACTTAGGGAGCCGCGGTTTGCTTCAAAATGTTTTGCTATGTTCGCACTTTAAGTGCGATTTTATTAGGAGATTATGGCATTCGCGCCAGGGTGTTTTTTCTGGCCTTCTTTCTGCAGGACTTTCCCCTGGTCGCAAGTTTGCAGAATTTCAGAAAAATCGCGATGAGGGTGTCCTTGTCAAATTTGCCATAGCTCGGCTTTACGGGCACTTTGGGAGCCGCGGTTTGCTGCAAAATGTTGCGCTATGTTGGCACTTTAGGTGCAAGCTAATTAGGAGATAATGGCATTTGCGCCAGGGTGTTTTTTTCTGGTCTTCTTTCTGCAGGTTTTTCCCCTGGTCGAGACTTGGCAGAATTTGAGAAAATGCGCGCTGAGGGTGTCCTTGCCAAATTTGCCATAGCTCGGCTTTACGGGCACTTTGGGAGCCGCGGTTTGCTGCAAAATGTTGTGCTATGCTGGCAATTTAAGTGCATTCTAATTAGGAGATAATGGCATTTGCGCCAGGGTGTTTTTTCTGGCCTTTTTTCTGCAGGACTTTCCCCTGGTCGCAACTTTGGAGAATTTCAGAAAATGCACGCTGAGGGTGTCCTTGCCAAATTTGCCATAGCTCGGCTTTGCGGGCACTTAGGGAGCCGCGGTTTCCTGCAAACTGTTCTGCTATGTTGGCACTGTAAGGGCATTTTAATTACAAGATAATGGCATTTGCGCCAGGCTGTTTTTTGTGGCCTTTTTTCTGGAGAACTTTTCCCTGGTCGCAACTTTGCAGAATTTCTGAAAATGCGCGCTTAGGGTGTCCTTGCCAAATTTGCCATAGCTCGGCTTTACGGGCACTTAGGGAGCCGCGGTTTGCTGCAAAATGTTGTGCTATGTTGACACTTCAAGTGCATTCTAATTAGGAGATGATGGCATTTGCGCCATGTGTTTTTTCTGGTCTTAATTCTGCAGGACTTTCCCCTGGTCGCAACTTTGCAGAATTTCAGAAAATGCGCACTGATTGTGTCATTACCAAATTTGCCATAGCTCGGCTTTACGGGCACTTTGGGAGCCGCGGTTTGCTGCAAAATGTTGTACTATGTTCGCACTTTAAGTGCATATTATTTAAGAGATAATGGCATTTGCGCCAGGATGTTTTTTCTGGCCTTCTTTCTGCAGGTTTTTCCCCTGGTCGCAACTTTGCAGAATTTCAGAAAATGCGGGCTGAGGGTGTCCTTGCCAAATTTGCCATAGCTCGGCTTTACGGACACTTAGGGAGCCGCGGTTTGCTGCAAAATGTTGTGCTATGTTCGCACTTTAAGTGTGTTGTAATGAGGAGATGATTATATTTGCGCCAGGGTGTTCTTTCTGGCCTTCTTTCTGCAGGTTTTTCCCCTGGTCGCAACTTTGCAGAATTTCAGGAAATGCGCGCTGAGGGTGTCCTTGCCAAATTTGCCATAGCTCGGCTTTACGGGCACTTAGGGAGCCGCAGTTTGCTGCAAAATGTTGTGCTATGTTCGCACTTTAAGTGCATTTTAATTAGGAGACTATGGCATTTGCGCCAGGGGGATTTTCTGGCCTTCTTTCCGCAGGACTTTCCCCTGGTCGCAACTTTGGAGAATTTCAGAAAATGCACGCTGAGGGTGTCCTTGCCAAATTTGCCATAGCTCGGCTTTACGGGCATTTAGGGAGCCGCGGTTTCCTGCAAACTGTTGTGCTATGTTGGCACTGTAAGAGCATTTTAATTACGAGATAATGGCATTTGCGCCAGGCTTTTTTTTTTGGCCTTCTTTGTGCAGGTTTTTCCCCTGGTCGCAACTTTGAAGAATTTCAGAAAATGCGCGCTGAGGGTGTCCTTGCCAAATTTGCCATAGCTCGGCTTTACGTGCACTTTGGGAGCCGCGGTTTGCTGGAAAATGTTGTGCTATGTTGGCACTTTAAGTGCATTGTAATTATTAGTTAATGGCATTTGCGCCAGGGTGTTTTTTCTGGCCTTTTTTCTGCAGGACTTTTCCCTGGTCGCAACTTTGCAGAATTTCTGAAAATGCGCGCTTAGGGTGTCCTTGCCAAATTTGCCATAGCTCGGCTTTACGGGCACTTAGGGAGCCGCGGTTTGCTGCAAAATGTTGTGCTATGTTGGCACTTGAAGTGCATTTTAATTAGGAGATGATGGCATTTGCGCCATGTGTTTTTTCTGGTCTCATTTCTGCAGGACTGTCCCCTGGTCGCAACTTTGCAGAATTTCAGAAAATGCGCACTGAGGGTGTCATTGCCAAATGTGCCATAGCTCGGCTTTACGGGCACTTTGTGAGCCGGGGTTTGCTGCAAAATGTTGTACTATGTTGGCAATTTAAGTGCATATTATTTAGGACATAATGGCATTTGCGCCAGGGTGTTTTTTCTGGCCTTCTTTCTGCAGGTTTTTCCCCTGGTCGCAACTTTGCAGAATTTCAGAAAATGCGGGCTGAGGGTGTCCTTGCCAAATTTGCCATAGCTCGGCTTTACGGGCACTTTGGGAGCCGCGGTTTGCTGCAAAATGTTGTACTATGTTCGCACTTTAAGTGCATATTATTTAAGAGATAATGGCATTTGCGCCAGGGTGTTTTTTCTGGCCTTCTTTCTGCAGGTTTTTCCCCTGGTCGCAACTTTGCAGAATTTCAGAAAATGCGGGCTGAGGGTGTCCTTGCCAAATTTGCCATAGCTCGGCTTTACGGGCACTTAGGGAGCCGCGGTTTGCTGCAAAATGTTGTGCTATGTTCGCACTTTAAGTGCGTTGTAATGAGGAGATGATTATATTTGCGCCAGGGTGTTCTTTCTGGCCTTCTTTCTGCAGGTTTTTCCCCTGGTCGCAACTTTGCAGAATTTCAGGAAATGCGCGCTGAGGGTGTCCTTGCCAAATTTGCCATAGCTCGGCTTTACGGGCACTTAGGGAGCCGCAGTTTGCTGCAAAATGTTGTGCTATGTTCGCACTTTAAGCGCATTTTAATTAGGAGACTATGGCATTTGCGCCAGGGGGATTTTCTGGCCTTCTTTCTGCAGGACTTTCCCCTGGTCGCAACTTTGGAGAATTTCAGAAAATGCACGCTGAGGGTGTCCTTGCCAAATTTGCCATAGCTCGGCTTTACGGGCACTTAGGGAGCCGCGGTTTCCTGCAAACTGTTGTGCTATGTTGGCACTGTAAGAGCATTTTAATTACGAGATAATGGCATTTGCGCCAGGCTGTTTTTTGTGGCCTTCTTTGTGCAGGTTTTTCCCCTGGTCGCAACTTTGAAGAATTTCAGAAAATGCGCGCTGAGGGTGTCCTTGCCAAATTTGCCATAGCTCGGCTTTACGTGCACTTTGGGAGCCGCGGTTTGCTGGAAAATGTTGTGCTATGTTGGCACTTTAAGTGCATATTAATTATTAGTTAATGGCATTTGCGCCAGGGTGTTTTTTCTGGCCTTTTTTCTGCAGGACTTTTCCCTGGTCGCAACTTTGCAGAATTTCTGAAAATGCGCGCTTAGGGTGTCCTTGCCAAATTTGCCATAGCTCGGCTTTACGGGCACTTAGGGAGCCGCGGTTTGCTGCAAAATGTTGTGCTATGTTGGCACTTCAAGTGCATTTTAATTAGGAGATGATGGCATTTGCGCCATGTGTTTTTTCTGGTCTCATTTCTGCAGGACTGTCCCCTGGTCGCAACTTTGCAGAATTTCAGAAAATGCGCACTGAGGGTGTCATTGCCAAATGTGCCATAGCTCGGCTTTACGGGCACTTTGTGAGCCGGGGTTTGCTGCAAAATGTTGTACTATGTTGGCAATTTAAGTGCATATTATTTAGGACATAATGGCATTTGCGCCAGGGTGTTTTTTCTGGCCTTCTTTCTGCAGGTTTTTCCCCTGGTCGCAACTTTGCAGAATTTCAGAAAATGCGGGCTGAGGGTGTCCTTGCCAAATTTGCCATAGCTCGGCTTTACGGGCACTTAGGGAGCCGCGGTTTGCTGCAAAATGTTGTGCTATGTTGGCACTTCAAGTGCATTCTAATTAGGAGATGATGGCATTTGCGCAATGTGTCTTTTCTGGTCTCCTTTCTGCAGGACTTTCCCCTGGTCGCAACTTTGCAGAATTTCAGAAAATGCGCACTGAGGGTGTCATTGCCAAATTTGCCATAGCTCGGCTTTACGGGCACTTTGGGAGCCGGGGTTTGCTGCAAAATGTTTTACTATGTTGGCAATTTAAGTGCATATTATTTAGGACATAATGGCATTTGCACCAGGCTGTTTTTTCTGGCCTTCTTTCTGCAGGTTTTACCCCTGGTCGCAACTTTGCAGAATTTCAGAAAATGCGCGCTGAGGGTGTCCTTGCCAAATTTGCCATAGCTCGGCTTTACGGGCACTTTGGGAGCCGGGGTTTGCTGCAAAATGTTGTACTATGTTGGCAATTTAAGTGCATATTATTTAGGACATAATGGCATTTGCGCCAGGGTGTTTTCTCTGGCCTTCTTTCTGCAAGTTTTTCCCCTGGTCGCAACTTTGCAGAATTTCAGAAAATGCGGGCTGAGGGTGTCCTTGCCAAATTTGCCATCGCTCGCCTTTACCGGCACTTAGGTAGCCGCGGTTTGCTGCAAAATGTTGTGCTATGCTGGCACTATAAGTGCATTCTACTTAGGAGATAATGGCATATGCGCCAGGATGTTTTTTCTGGCCTTCTTTCTGGAGGTTTTTCCCCTGGTCGCAACTTTGCAGAATTTCAGAAAATGCGCGCTGAGGGTGTCCTTGCCAAATTTGCCATAGCTCGGCTTTACGGGCACTTAGGGAGCCGCGGTTTGCTGCAAAATGTTGTGCTATGTTCGCACTTTAAGTGGGGCCAGGGTGTTTTTTTTTGTGGCCTTCTTTCTGCAGGTTTTTTCCCTGGTCGCAACTTTGCAGAATTTCAGAAAATGCGCGCTGAGGGTGTCCTTGCCAAATTTGCCATAGCTCGGCTCTACGGGCACTTAGGAAGCCGCGGTTTGCTGCAATATGTTGGCACTTCAAGTGCATGTGATTAACGAGATGATGGCATTTGCGCCAGGGTGTTTTTGCTGGCCTTCTTTCTGCAGGACTTTTTTCTGGTCGCAACTTTGCAGAATTTCAGAAAATGCGCGCTGAGGGTTTCCATCCAAATTTGCCATAGCTCGGCTTTACGGGCACTTAGGGAGCAGCGGTTTGCTGCAAAATAATGTGCTATGTTGGCACTTCAAGTGCAATGTAATTAGGAGATAATGGCATTTGCGCCAGGGTGTTTTTTCTGGTCTTCTTTCTGCAGGTTTTTCCCCTGGTCGCAACTTTGCAGAATTTTAGAAAATGCGAGGTGAGGGTGTCCTTGCCAAATTTACCATAGCTCGACTTTACGGGCACTTAAGGAGCCGCAGTTTGCTGCAAAATGTTGTGCTATGTTGGCACTTCAAGTGCATGTGATTAACGAGATGATGGCATTTGCGCCAGGGTGTTTTTGCTGGCCTTCTTTCTGCAGGACTTTTTTCTGGTCGCAACTTTGCAGAATTTCAGAAAATGCGCGCTGAGGGTGTGCTTGCTAAATTTGCAATAGCTCGGCTTTACGGGCACTTTGGGAGCCGCGGTTTGCTGCAAAATGTTGTGCTATGTTCGCACTTTAAGTGCATTTTAATTAGGAGATGATAGAATTTGCGCCAGGGTGTTTTTTTTTTGTGGCCTTCTTTCTGCAGGTTTTTTCCCTGGTCGCAACTTTGCAGAATTTCAGAAAATGCGCGCTGAGGGTGTCCTTGCCAAATTTGCCATAGCTCGGCTCTACGGGCACTTAGGAAGCCGCGGTTTGCTGCAATATGTTGGCACTTCAAGTGCATGTGATTAACGAGATGATGGCATTTGCGCCAGGGTGTTTTTGCTGGCCTTCTTTCTGCAGGACTTTTTTCTGGTCGCAACTTTGCAGAATTTCAGAAAATGCGCGCTGAGGGTTTCCATCCAAATTTGCCATAGCTCGGCTTTACGGGCACTTAGGGAGCAGCGGTTTGCTGCAAAATAATGTGCTATGTTGGCACTTCAAGTGCAATGTAATTAGGAGATAATGGCATTTGCGCCAGGGTGTTTTTTCTGGTCTTCTTTCTGCAGGTTTTTCCCCTGGTCGCAACTTTGCAGAATTTTAGAAAATGCGAGGTGAGGGTGTCCTTGCCAAATTTACCATAGCTCGACTTTACGGGCACTTAAGGAGCCGCAGTTTGCTGCAAAATGTTGTGCTATGTTGGCACTTCAAGTGCATGTGATTAACGAGATGATGGCATTTGCGCCAGGGTGTTTTTGCTGGCCTTCTTTCTGCAGGACTTTTTTCTGGTCGCAACTTTGCAGAATTTCAGAAAATGCGCGCTGAGGGTTTCCATCCAAATTTGCCATAGCTCGGCTTTATGGGCACTTAGGGAGCAGCGGTTTGCTGCAAAATAATGTGCTATGTTGGCACTTCAAGTGCATTGTAATTAGGAGATGATGGCATTTGCGCCATGGTGTTTTTTGTGGCCTTCTTTCTGCAGGACTTTCCCCTGGTCGCAACTTTGCAGAATTTCAGAAAATGCGCGCTGAGGGTGTCCTTGCCAAATTTGCCATAGCTCGGCTTTACGGGCACTTAGGTAGCCGCGGTTTGCTGCAAAATGTTGTGCTATGCTGGCACTATAAGTGCATTTTACTTAGGAGATAATAGCATATGCGCCAGGTTGTTTTTTTCGGCCTTCTTTCTGCAGGTTTTTCCCCTGGTTTCAACTTTGCAGAATTTCAGAAAATGCGCGCTGAGGGTCTCTTTGCCAAATTTGCCATAGCTCGGCTTTACGGGCAGTTAGGGAGCCGCAGTTTGCTGCAAAATGTTGTGCTATGTTGGCACTTTAAGTGCATTCTAATTAGGAGATAATGGCATTTGCGCCAGGGTGTTTTTTTCTGGCCTTCTTTCTGGAGGTTTTTCCCCTGGTCGCAACTTTGCAGAATTTCAGAAAATGCGCGCTGAGGGTGTCCTTGCCAAATTTGCCATAGCTCGGCTTTACGGGCACTTAGGGAGCCGCGGTTTGCTGCAAAATGTTGTGCTATGATGGCACTTTAAGTGCATTCTAATTAGGAGATAATGGCATTTGCGCCAGGGTGTTTTTTTCTGGCCTTCATTCTGCAGGTTTTTGCCCTAGTCGCAACTTTGCACAATTTCAGAAAATGCGCGCTGAGGGTGTCTTGCCAAATTTGCCATAGCTCGGCTTTACGGGCACTTAGGGAGCCGTGGTTTCCTGCAAAATGTTGTGCTATTTTCGCACTTCAAGTGCATTCTAATTAGGAGATGATGGCATTTGCGCCAGGGTGCTTTTTCTTGCCTTTTTTCTGCAGGTTTTTGCCCTGGTCGCAACTTTGCAGAATTTCAGAAAATGCGCGCTGAGGGTGTCCTTGCCAAATTTGCCATAGCTCGGCTTTACGGGCACTTTGGGAGTCGCGGTTTGCTGCAAAATGTTGTGCTATGTTGACACTTTAAGTGCAATTTAATTAGGAGATAATGGCATTTGCGCCAGGCTGTTTTTTCTGGGCTTCTTTCTGCAGGACTTTCCCATGATCGCAACTTTGCAGAATTTCAGAAAATGCGCGCTGAGGGTGTCCTTGCCAAATTTGTCATAGCTCGACTATACGGGCACTTTGGGAGCCGCGGTTTCCTGAAAAATGTTGTGCTATGTTGGCACTTTAAGTGCAGTCTAATTAGGAGATAATGGCATTTGCGCCAGGGTGTTTTTTTCTGGCCTTCTTTCTGCAGGTTTTTGCCCTAGTCGCAACTTTGCACAATTTCAGAAAATGCGCGCTGAGGGTGTCCTTGCCAAATTTGCCATAGCTCGGCTTTTCGGGCACTTAGGGAGCCGCGGTGTGCTGCAAAATGTTGTGCTATTTTGGCACTTCAAGTGCATCCTAATTAGGAGATGATGGCATTTGCGCCAGGGTGATTTTTTTCCCTTTTTTCTGCAGGTTTTTGCCCTGGTCGCAACTTTGCAGAATTTCAGAAAATGCGCGCTGAGGGTGTCCTTGCCAAATTTGACATAGCTCGGCTTTACGGGCACTTAGGGAGTCGCGGTTTGCTGCAAAATGTTGTGCTACGTCGGCACTTTAAGTGCAATTTAATTAGGAGATAATGGCATATGCGCCAGGGTGTTTTTTCTGGCCTTCTTTCTGCAGGTTTTTCCCCTCGTCGCAACTTTGCAGAATTTCAGAAAATGCGCGCTGAGGGTGTCCTTGCCAAATTTGCCATAGCTGGGCTTTACGGGCACTTTGGGAGCCGCGGTTTGCTGCAAAATGTTGTGCTATGTTGACACTTTAAGTGCATTGTAATTATGAGATAATGGCATTTGCGCCAGGGTGTTTTTTCTGGCCTTCTTTCTGCAGGACTTTCCCCTGGTCGCAACTTTGCAGAATTTCAGAAAATGCGCGCTGAGGGTGTCCTTGCCAAATTTGCCATAGCTCGGCTTTACGGGCACTTAAGGAGCCGCGGTTTGCTGCAAAATGTTGTGCTATGTCGGCACTTTAAGTGCATCCTAATTAAGAGATAATGGCATTTGCGCCAGGGTGTTTTTTTGGCCTTCTTTCTGCAGGTTTTTCCCCTGGTCGCAACTTTGCAGAATTTCAGAACATGCGCGCTGAGGGTTTCCATCCAAATTTGCCATAGCTCGGCTTTACGGGCACTTTGGGAGCGGCGGTTTGCTGCAAAATGTTGTGCTATGATGGCACTTCAAGTGCATTGTAATAAGGAGATGATGGCATTTGCGCCAGGGTTTTTTTTCTGGCCTTCTTTCTGCAGGACTTTCCCCTGGTCGCAACTTTGCAGAATTACGGAAAATGCGCGCTGAGGGTTTCCATCCAAATTTGCCATAGCTCGGCTTTACGGGCACTTTGGGAGCGGCGGTTTGCTGCAAAATGTTGTGCTATGTTGGCACTTTAAGTGCATTCTAATTAGGAGCTAATGGCATTTGCGCCAGGGTGTTTGTTCTGGTCTTCTTTCTGCAGGTTTTTCCCCTGGTCGCAACTTTGCAGAATTTCAGAAAATGCGCGCTGAGGGTGTCTTTGCCAAATTTGCCATAGCTCGACTATACGGGGACTTTGGGAGCCGCGGTTTGCTGCAAAATGTTGTGCTATGTTGGCACTTTAAGGGCATTTAGATTAGGAGATAATGGCATTTGCGCCAGGAAGTTTTTTCTGGCCTTCGTTCTGCAGGTTTTTCCCCTGTCGCAACTTTGCAGAATTTCAGAAAATGCGCGCTGAGGGTGTCCTTGCCAAATTTGCCATAGCTCGGCTTTATGGGCACTTTGGGAGCCGCACTTTGCTGCAAAATGTTGTGGAATTATGACACTTTAAGTGCATTTTAATTAGGAGGTAATGGCATTTGCGCCAGGGTGTTTTTTCCTGGCCTTCTTTCTGCAGGTTTTTGCCCTAGTCGCAGCTTTGCAGAATTTCAGAAAATGCGCGCTGAGGGTGTCCTTGCCAAATTTGCCATAGCTCGGCTTTACGGGCACTTAAGGAGCCACGGTATGCTGGAAAATGTTTTGCTATTTTAGCACTTGAAGTGCATCCTAATTAGGAGATGATGGCATTTGCGCCAGGGATCTTTTTCTTGCCTTTTTTCTGCAGGTTTTTGCCCCGGTCGCAACTTTGCAGAATTTCAGAAAATGCGCGCTGAGGGTGTCCTTGCCAAATTTGCCATAGCTCGGCTTTACGGGCACTTAGGGAGCCGCGGTTTGCTGCAAAATGTTGTGCTATGTCGGCACTTTAAAAGCATTGTAATTATGAGATAATGGCATTTGCGCCAGGGTGTTTTTTCTGGCCTTTTTTCTGCAGGACTTTCGCCTGGTCGCAACTTTGCAGAATTTCAGAAAATGCGCGCTGAGGGTGTCCTTGCAGATTGAGGACTATTATGTTGATGTCCATTCTGTAATTATTACACCCTATAGCTATTAATTTCGCATGTAGTCGTACTTTTTACTTTACACATTTTAATTTGCTTTACCCTTGTATTGTTTTTGTACGTGTATCTATTTAGCAACTGTATCAATTCACTTTTTCCACAGTAAATATATATTGTAAATAGTACAACCCGCCTAGATTAGCTCTGCTATAAGCGGGTTTGTAATCCTTTAAACTATAGACTCAATAATAATAAATGGTTAATAAATGGTTAATAAAAAATGGTTAATTGCAAAATTTGCCATAGCTCGGCTTTACGTTCACTTAGGGAGCCGCGATTTGCTGCAAAATGTTGTGCTATGTCGGCACTTTAAGTGCGTTCTAATTAGGAGATAATGGCATTTGCGCCAGGGTGTTTTTTTTGGCCTTCTTTCTGCAGGTTTTTCCCATGGTCGCAACTTTGCAGAATTTGAGAAAATGCGCGCTGATGGTGTCCTTGCCAAATTTGCCATAGCTCGGCTTTACGGGCACTTTGGGAGCCGCGGTTTGCTGCAAAATGTTGTGCTCTGTTGGCACTTTAAGTGCATTTTAATTAGGAGATAATGGCATTTGCGCCAGGGTGTTTTTTTTGGCCTTCTTTCTGCAGGTTTTTCCCCTGGTCGCAACTTTGCAGAAATTCAGAAAATGCGCGCTGAGGGTGTCCTTGCCAAATTTGCCATAGCTCGGCTTTACGGGCACTTTGGGAGCCGCGGTTTGCTGCAAAATGTTGTGCTATGTTTGCACTTTAAGAGCATTGTAATTATGAGATAATGCCATTTGCGCCAGGGTGTTTTTTCTGGCCTTCTTTCTGCAGGTTTTTCCCCTGGTCGCAACTTTGCAGAAATTCAGAAAATGCGCGCTGAGGGTGTCCTTGCCAAATTTGCCATAGCTCGGCTTTACGGGCACTTTGGGAGCCGCGGTTTGCTGCAAAATGTTGTGCTATGCTGGCACTTTAAGTGCATTTAAATTAGGAGATAATGGCATTTGCGCCAGGGTGTTTTTTTCGGCCTTCTTTCTGCAGGTTTTTCCCCTGGTCGCAACTTTGCAGAATTTCAGAAAATGCGCGCTGAGGGTGTCCTTGCCAAATTTGCCATAGTTTGGCTTTACGGGCACTTAGGGAGCCGCGGTTTGCTGCAAAATGTTGTGCTATGCTGGCACTTTAAGTGCATTCTATTTAGGAGATGATGGCATTTGCGCCACGGTGTTTTTTCTGGCCTTCTTTCTGCAGGACTTTCCCCTGGTCGCAACTTTGCAGAATTTCAGAAAATGCACGCTGAGGGTGTCCTTACCAAATTTGCCATAGCTCGACTTTACGGGCACTTAAGGAGCCGCGGTTTCCTGCAAACTGTTGTGCTATGTTGGCACTGTAAGTGCATTTTAATTATGAGATAATGGCATTTGCGCCAGGGTGTTTTTTTCTGGCCTTCTTTCTGCAGCTTTTTGCCCTAGTCGCAACTTTGCAGAATTTCAGAAAATGCGCGCTGAGGGTGTCCTTGCCAAATTTGCCATAGCTCGGCTTTACGGGCACTTAGGGAGCCGCGGTGTGCTGCAAAATGTTGTGCTATTTTGGCACTTCCAGTGCATCCTACTTAGGAGATGATGACATTTGCGCCAGGGTGCTTTTTCTTCCCTTTTTTCTGCAGGTTTTTGCCCTGGTCGCAACTTTGCAGAATTTAAGAAAATGCGCGCTGAGGGTGTCCTTGCCCAATTTGACATAGCTCGGCTTTACGGGCACTTAGGGAGTCGCGGTTTGCTGCAAAATGTTGTGCTATGTCGGCACTTTAAGTGCAATTTAATTAGGAGATAATGGCATATGCGCCAGGGTGCTTTTTTTGGCCGTCTTTCTGCAGGTTTTTTCCTGGTCGCAACTTTGCAGAATTTCAGAAAATGCGCGCTGAGGGTGTCCTTGCCAAATTTGCCATAGCTCGGCTTTACGGGCACTTAGGGAGCCGCGGTTTGCTGCAAAATGTTGTGCTATGTTGGCACTTTAAGCGCATTTTAATTAGGAGATGATGGCATTTGCGCCAAAGTGTTTTTTCTGGCCTTCTTTCTGCAGGACTTTCCCATGGTCGCAACTTTGCAGAATTTCAGAAAATGGGCGCTGAGGGTGTCCTTGCCAAATTTGCCATAGCTCGGCTTTACGGGCACTGAGGGAGCCGCGGTTTGCTGCAAAATGTTGTGCTATGTTAGCACTTAAAGCGCATTTTAATTAGGAGATGATGGCATTTGCGCCAGGGTGTTTTTTCTGGCCTTCTTTCTGCAGGATTTTACCTTGATCGCAACTTTGCAGAATTTCAGAAAATGCACGCTGAGGGTGTCCTTGCCAAATTTGCCATAGCTCGGCTTTACGGGCACTTTGGGAGCCGCGGTTTGCTGCAAAATGTTCTGCTATGTTGGCACTTTAAGAGCAATCTAATTATTAGATAATGGCATTTGCGCCAGGGTGTTTTTTCTGGCCTTCTTTCTGCAGGTTTTTCCCCTGGTCGCCACTTTGCAGAATTTCAGAAAATGCGCGCTGAGGGTGTCCTTGCCAAATTTGCCATAGCTCGGCTTTACGGGCACTTTGGGAGCCGCAGTTTGCTGCAAAATGTTGTGCTATGCTGGCATTTTAAGTGCATTCTAATTAAGAGATGATGGCATTTGCGCCAGGGTGTTTTTTCTGGCCTTCTTTCTGCAGGTTTTTCCCCTGGTCGCCACTTTGCAGAATTTCAGAAAATGCGCGCTGAGGGTGTCCTTGCCAAATTTGCCATAGCTCGGCTTTATGGGCACTTTGGGAGCCGGGGTTTGCTGCAAAATGTTGTGCTATGATGGCACTTTAAGTGCATTTTAATTAGGAGATAATGGCATTTGCGCCAGGGTGTTTTTTTCTGGCCTTCATTCTGCAGGTTTTTGCCCTAGTCGCAACTTTGCACAATTTCAGAAAATGCGCGCTGAGGGTGTCCTTGCCAAATTTGCCATAGCTCGGCTTTACGGGCACTTTGGGAGCCGGGGTTTGCTGCAAAATGTTCTGCTATGATGGCACTTTAAGTGCATTCTAATTAGGAGATAATGGCATTTGCGCCAGGGTGTTTTTTTCTGGCCTTCATTCTGCAGGTTTTTCCCCTGTCGCAACTTTGCAGAATTTCAGAAAATGCGCGCTGAGGGTGTCCTTGCCAAATTTGCCATAGCTCGGCTTTATGGGCACTTTGGGAGCCGCACTTTGCTGCAAAATGTTGTGGTATGATGACACTTTAAGTGCATTTTAATTAGGAGGTAATGGCATTTGCGCCAGGGTGTTTTTTCCTGGCCTTCTTTCTGCAGGTTTTTGCCCTAGTCGCAGCTTTGCAGAATTTCAGAAAATGCGCGCTGAGGGTGTCCTTGCCAAATTTGCCATAGCTCGGCTTTACGGGCACTTAAGGAGCCACGGTATGCTGGAAAGTGTTTTGCTATTTTAGCACTTGAAGTGCATCCTAATTAGGAGATGATGGCATTTGCGCCAGGGATCTTTTTCTTGCCTTTTTTCTGCAGGTTTTTGCCCCGGTCGCAACTTTGCAGAATTTCAGAAAATGCGCGCTGAGGGTGTCCTTGCCAAATTTGCCATAGCTCGGCTTTACGGGCACTTAGGGAGCCGCGGTTTGCTGCAAAATGTTGTGCTATGTCGGCACTTTAAAAGCATTGTAATTATGAGATAATGGCATTTGCGCCAGGGTGTTTTTTCTGGCCTTTTTTCTGCAGGACTTTCGCCTGGTCGCAACTTTGCAGAATTTCAGAAAATGCGCGCTGAGGGTGTCCTTGCAGATTGAGGACTATTATGTTGATGTCCATTCTGTAATTATTACACCCTATAGCTATTAATTTCGCATGTAGTCGTACTTTTTACTTTACACATTTTAATTTGCTTTACCCTTGTATTGTTTTTGTACGTGTATCTATTTAGCAACTGTATCAATTCACTTTTTGCACAGTAAATATATATTGTAAATAGTACAACCCGCCTAGATTAGCTCTGCTATAAGCGGGTTTGTAATCCTTTAAACTATAGACTCAATAATAATAAATGGTTAATAAATGGTTAATAAAAAATGGTTAATTGCAAAATTTGCCATAGCTCGGCTTTACGTTCACTTAGGGAGCCGCGATTTGCTGCAAAATGTTGTGCTATGTCGGCACTTTAAGTGCGTTCTAATTAGGAGATAATGGCATTTGCGCCAGGGTGTTTTTTTTGGCCTTCTTTCTGCAGGTTTTTCCCATGGTCGCAACTTTGCAGAATTTGAGAAAATGCGCGCTGATGGTGTCCTTGCCAAATTTGCCATAGCTCGGCTTTACGGGCACTTTGGGAGTCGCGGTTTGCTGCAAAATGTTGTGCTCTGTTGGCACTTTAAGTGCATTTTAATTAGGAGATAATGGCATTTGCGCCAGGGTTTTTTTTTTGGCCTTCTTTCTGCAGGTTTTTCCCCTGGTCGCAACTTTGCAGAAATTCAGAAAATGCGCGCTGAGGGTGTCCTTGCCAAATTTGCCATAGCTCGGCTTTACGGGCACTTTGGGAGCCGCGGTTTGCTGCAAAATGTTGTGCTATGTTTGCACTTTAAGAGCATTGTAATTATGAGATAATGGCATTTGCGCCAGGGTGTTTTTTCTGGCCTTCTTTCTGCAGGTTTTTCCCCTGGTCGCAACTTTGCAGAAATTCAGAAAATGCGCGCTGAGGGTGTCCTTGCCAAATTTGCCATAGCTCGGCTTTACGGGCACTTTGGGAGCCGCGGTTTGCTGCAAAATGTTGTGCTATGCTGGCACTTTAAGTGCATTTAAATTAGGAGATAATGGCATTTGCGCCAGGGTGTTTTTTCCGGCCTTCTTTCTGCAGGTTTTTCCCCTGGTCGCAACTTTGCAGAATTTCAGAAAATGCGAGCTGAGGGTGTCCTTGCCAAATTTGCCATAGTTTGGCTTTACGGGCAATTTGGGAGTTGCGGTTTGCTGCAAAATGTTGTACTATGCTGGCACTTTAAGTGCATTTAAATTAGGAGATAATGGCATTTGCGCCAGGGTGTTTTTTCTGGCCTTCTTTCTGCAGGTTTTTCCCCTGGTCGCAACTTTGCAGAATTTCAGAAAATGCGCGCTGAGGGTGTCCTTGCCAAATTTGCCATAGTTTGGCTTTACGGGCACTTAGGGAGCCGCGGTTTGCTGCAAAATGTTGTGCTATGCTGGCACTTTAAGTGCATTCT
The DNA here is from genome assembly GCA_964020085.1 of Micromussa lordhowensis. NCBI lineage: Eukaryota > Metazoa > Cnidaria > Anthozoa > Scleractinia > Lobophylliidae > Micromussa > Micromussa lordhowensis. The sequence continues at coordinate 894,720 of CAXHUQ010000601.1, read as the reverse complement.
ATTTAGGAGATGATGGCATTTGCGCCAGGGTGTTTTTTTTGGCCTTCTTTCTGCAGGACTTTCCCCTGGTCGCAACTTTGCAGAATTTCAGAAAATGCACGCTGAGGGTGTCCTTACCAAATTTGCCATAGCTCGACTTTACGGGCACTTAAGGAGCCGCGGTTTCCTGCAAACTGTTGTGCTATGTTGGCACTGTAAGTGCATTTTAATTATGAGATAATGGCATTTGCGCCAGGGTGTTTTTTTCTGGCCTTCTTTCTGCAGCTTTTTGCCCTAGTCGCAACTTTGCAGAATTTCAGAAAATGCGCGCTGAGGGTGTCCTTGCCAAATTTGCCATAGCTCGGCTTTACGGGCACTTAGGGAGCCGCGGTGTGCTGCAAAATGTTGTGCTATTTTGGCACTTCCAGTGCATCCTACTTAGGAGATGATGACATTTGCGCCAGGGTGCTTTTTCTTCCCTTTTTTCTGCAGGTTTTTGCCCTGGTCGCAACTTTGCAGAATTTCAGAAAATGCGCGCTGAGGGTGTCCTTGCCCAATTTGACATAGCTCGGCTTTACGGGCACTTAGGGAGCCGCGGTTTGCTGCAAAATGTTGTGCTATGTTGGCACTTTAAGTGCAATTTAATTAGGAGATAATGGCATATGCGCCAGGGTGCTTTTTTTGGCCGTCTTTCTGCAGGTTTTTTCCTGGTCGCAACTTTGCAGAATTTCAGAAAATGCGCGCTGAGGGTGTCCTTGCCAAATTTGCCATAGCTCGGCTTTACGGGCACTTAGGGAGCCGCGGTTTGCTGCAAAATGTTGTGCTATGTTGGCACTTTAAGCGCATTTTAATTAGGAGATGATGGCATTTGCGCCAAAGTGTTTTTTCTGGCCTTCTTTCTGCAGGACTTTCCCATGGTCGCAACTTTGCAGAATTTCAGAAAATGGGCGCTGAGGGTGTCCTTGCCAAATTTGCCATAGCTCGGCTTTACGGGCACTGAGGGAGCCGCGGTTTGCTGCAAAATGTTGTGCTATGTTAGCACTTTAAGCGCATTTTAATTAGGAGATGATGGCATTTGCGCCAGGGTGTTTTTTCTGGCCTTCTTTCTGCAGGATTTTACCTTGATCGCAACTTTGCAGAATTTCAGAAAATGCACGCTGAGGGTGTCCTTGCCAAATTTGCCATAGCTCGGCTTTACGGGCACTTTGGGAGCCGCGGTTTGCTGCAAAATGTTCTGCTATGTTGGCACTTTAAGAGCAATCTAATTATTAGATAATGGCATTTGCGCCAGGGTGTTTTTTCTGGCCTTCTTTCTGCAGGTTTTTCCCCTGGTCGCCACTTTGCAGAATTTCAGAAAATGCGCGCTGAGGGTGTCCTTGCCAAATTTGCCATAGCTCGGCTTTACGGGCACTTTGGGAGCCGCAGTTTGCTGCAAAATGTTGTGCTATGCTGGCATTTTAAGTGCATTCTAATTAAGAGATGATGGCATTTGCGCCAGGGTGTTTTTTCTGGCCTTCTTTCTGCAGGTTTTTCCCCTGGTCGCCACTTTGCAGAATTTCAGAAAATGCGCGCTGAGGGTGTCCTTGCCAAATTTGCCATAGCTCGGCTTTATGGGCACTTTGGGAGCCGGGGTTTGCTGCAAAATGTTGTGCTATGATGGCACTTTAAGTGCATTCTAATTAGGAGATAATGGCATTTGCGCCAGGGTGTTTTTTTCTGGCCTTCATTCTGCAGGTTTTTGCCCTAGTCGCAACTTTGCAGAATTTCAGAAAATGCGCGCTGAGGGTGTCCTTGCCAAATTTGCCATAGCTCGGCTTTACGGGCACTTAGGGAGCCGCGGTGTGCTGCAAAATGTTGTGCTATTTTGGCACTTCAAGTGCATCCTAATTAGGAGATGATGGCATTTGCGCCAGGGTGGTTTTTTTCCCTTTTTTCTGCAGGTTTTTGCCCTGGTCGCAACTTTGCAGAATTTCAGAAAATGCGCGCTGAGGGTGTCCTTGCCAAATTTGACATAGCTCGGCTTTACGGGCACTTAGGGAGTCGCGGTTTGCTGCAAAATGTTGTGCTACGTCGGCACTTTAAAAGCATTGTAATTATGAGATAATGGCATTTGCGCCAGGGTGTTTTTTCTGGCCTTTTTTCTGCAGGACTTTCGCCTGGTCGCAACTTTGCAGAATTTCAGAAAATGCGCGCTGAGGGTGTCCTTGCAAAATTTGCCATAGCTCGGCTTTACGTTCACTTAGGGAGCCGCGATTTGCTGCAAAATGTTGTGCTCTGTTGGCACTTTAAGTGCATTTTAATTAGGAGATAATGGCATTTGCGCCAGGGTGTTTTTTTTGGCCTTCTTTCTGCAGGTTTTTCCCCTGGTCGCAACTTTGCAGAATTTCAGAAAATGCGCGCTGAGGGTGTCCTTGCCAAATTTGCCATAGCTCGGCTTTATGGGCACTTTGGGAGCCGCGGTTTGCTGCAAAATGTTGTGCTATAATGACACTTTAAGTGCATTTTAATTAGGAGGTAATGGCATTTGCGCCAGGGTGTTTTTTCCTGGCCTTCTTTCTGCAGGTTTTTGCCCTAGTCGCAGCTTTGCAGAATTTCAGAAAATGCGCGCTGAGGGTGTCCTTGCCAAATTTGCCATAGCTCGGCTTTACGGGCACTTAAGGAGCCACGGTATGCTGCAAAATGTTTTGCTATTTTGGCACTTGAAGTGCATCCTAATTAGGAGATGATGGCATTTGCGCCAGGGTGCTTTTTCTTGCCTTTTTTCTGCAGGTTTTTGCCCTGGTCGCAACTTTGCAGAATTTCAGAAAATGCGCGCTGAGGGTGTCCTTGCCAAACTTGCCATAGCTCGGCTTTACGGGCACTTAGGGAGCCGCGGTTTGCTGCAAAATGTTGTGCTATGTCGGCACTTTAAAAGCATTGTAATTATGAGATAATGGCATTTGCGCCAGGGTGTTTTTTCTGGCCTTTTTTCTGCAGGACTTTCGCCTGGTCGCAACTTTGCAGAATTTCAGAAAATGCGCGCTGAGGGTGTCCTTGCAGATTGAGGACTATTATGTTGATGTCCATTCTGTAATTATTACACCCTATAGCTATTAATTTCGCATGTAGTCGTACTTTTTACTTTACACATTTTAATTTGCTTTACCCTTGTATTGTTTTTGTACGTGTATCTATTTAGCAACTGTATCAATTCACTTTTTGCACAGTAAATATATATTGTAAATAGTACAACCCGCCTAGATTAGCTCTGCTATAAGCGGGTTTGTAATCCTTTAAACTATAGACTCAATAATAATAAATGGTTAATAAATGGTTAATAAAAAATGGTTAATTGCAAAATTTGCCATAGCTCGGCTTTACGTTCACTTAGGGAGCCGCGATTTGCTGCAAAATGTTGTGCTATGTCGGCACTTTAAGTGCGTTCTAATTAGGAGATAATGGCATTTGCGCCAGGGTGTTTTTTTTGGCCTTCTTTCTGCAGGTTTTTCCCATGGTCGCAACTTTGCAGAATTTGAGAAAATGCGCGCTGATGGTGTCCTTGCCAAATTTGCCATAGCTCGGCTTTACGGGCACTTTGGGAGCCGCGGTTTGCTGCAAAATGTTGTGCTCTGTTGGCACTTTAAGTGCATTTTAATTAGGAGATAATGGCATTTGCGCCAGGGTGTTTTTTTTGGCCTTCTTTCTGCAGGTTTTTCCCCTGGTCGCAACTTTGCAGAAATTCAGAAAATGCGCGCTGAGGGTGTCCTTGCCAAATTTGCCATAGCTCGGCTTTACGGCCACTTTGGGAGCCGCGGTTTGCTGCAAAATGTTGTGCTATGTTTGCACTTTAAGAGCATTGTAATTATGAGATAATGGAATTTGTGCCAGGGTGTTTTTTCTGGCCTTCTTTTTGCAGGTTTTTCCCCTGGTCGCAACTTTGCAGAAATTCAGAAAATGCGCGCTGAGGGTGTCCTTGCCAAATTTGCCATAGCTCGGCTTTACGGGCACTTTGGGAGCCCCGGTTTGCTGCAAAATGTTATGCTATGCTGGCACTTTAAGTGCATTTAAATTAGGAGATAATGGCATTTGCGCCAGGGTGTTTTTTCTGGCCTTCTTTCTGCAGGTTTTTCCCCTGGTCGCAACTTTGCAGAATTTCAGAAAATGCGCGCTGAGGGTGTCCTTGCTAAATTTGCCATAGTTTGGCTTTACGGGCACTTTGGGAGCCGCGGTTTGCTGCAAAAAGTTGTACTATGCTGGCACTTTAAGTGCATTTAAATTAGGAGATAATGGCATTTGCGCCAGGGTGTTTTTTCTGGCCTTCTTTCTGCAGGTTTTTCCCCTGGTCGCAACTTTGCAGAATTTCAGAAAATGCGCGCTGAGGGTGTCCTTGCCAAATTTGCCATAGTTTGGCTTTTGCGGGCACTTAGGGAGCCGCGGTTTGCTGCAAAATGTTGTGCTATGCTGGCACTTTAAGTGCATTCTATTTAAGAGATGATGGCATTTGCGCCAGGGTGTTTTTTCTGGCCTTCTTTCTGCAGGACTTTCCCCTGGTCGCAAGTTTGCAGAATTTCAGAAAATGCACGCTGAGGGTGTCCTTGCCAAATTTGCCATAGCTCGGCTTTACGGGCACTTAGGGAGCCGCGGTTTGCTGCAAAATGTTGTGCTATGTTGGCACTTCAAGCGCGTTTTAATTAGGAGATGATGGCATTTGCGCCAGGGTGTTTTTTCTGGCTTTCTTTCTGCAGGACTTTACCCTGATCGCAACTTTGCAGAATTTCAGAAAATGCACGCTGAGGGTGTCCTTGCCAAATTTGCCATAGCTCGGCTTTACGGGCACTTTCGGAGCCGCGGTTTGCTGCAAAATGTTCCGCTATGTTGGCACTTTAAGAGCGTTATAATTATTAGATAATGGCATTTGCGCCAGGGTGTTTTTTCTGGCCTTCTTTCTGCAGGTTTTTCCCATGGTCGCAACTTTGCAGAATTTCAGAAAATGTGCGCTGAGGGTGTCCTTGCCAAATTTGCCATAGCTCGGCTTTACGGGCACTTTGGGAGCCGCGGTTTGCTGCAAAATGCTGTGCTATGCTGGCACTTTAAGTGCATTTTAATTAGAAGATGATGGCATTTGCGCCAGGGTGTTTTTTCTAGCCTTCTTTCTGCAGGTTTTTCCCCTGGTCGCAACTTTGCAGAATTTCAGAAAATGCGCGCTCAGGGTGTCCTTGCCAAATTTGCCATAGTTTGGCTTTACGGGCACTTAGGGAGCCGCGGTTTGCTGCAAAATGTTGTGCTATGTCGGCACTTTAAGTGCTTTTTATTTAGGAGATCATGGCATTTGCGCCAGGGTGTTTTTTCTGGCCTTCTTTCTGCAGGACTTTCCCCTGGTCGCAACTTTGCAGAATTTCAGAAAATGCACGCTGAGGGTGTCCTTGCCAAATTTGCCATAGCTCGACTTTACGGGCACTTAAGGAGCCGCGGTTTCCTGCAAACTGTTGTGCTATGTTGGCACTGTAAGTGCATTTTAATTATGAGATAATGGCATTTGCGCCAGGGTGTTTTTTCTGGCCTTCTTTCTGCAGCTTTTTGCCCTAGTCGCAACTTTGCAGAATTTCAGAAAATGCGCGCTGAGGGTGTCCTTGCCAAATTTGCCATAGCTCGGCTTTACGGGCACTTAGGGAGCCGCGGTGTGCTGCAAAATGTTGTGCTATTTTGGCACTTCAAGTGCATCCTACTTAGGAGATGATGACATTTGCGCCAGGGTGCTTTTTCTTCCCTTTTTTCTGCAGGTTTTTGCCCTGGTCGCAACTTTGCAGAATTTCAGAAAATGCGCGCTGAGGGTGTCCTTGCCCAATTTGACATAGCTCGGCTTTACGGGCACTTAGGGAGTCGCGGTTTGCTGCAAAATGTTGTGCTATGTCGGCACTTTAAGTGCATTTTAATTAGGAGATAATGGCATATGCGCCAGGGTGCTTTTTTTGGCCGTCTTTCTGCAGGTTTTTCCCTGGTCGCAACTTTGCAGAATTTCAGAAAATGCGCGCTGAGGGTGTCCTTGCCAAATTTGCCATAGCTCGACTTTACGGGCACTTAAGGAGCCGCGGTTTCCTGCAAACTGTTGTGCTATGTTGGCACTGTAAGTGCATTTTAATTATGAGATAATGGCATTTGCGCCAGGGTGTTTTTTCTGGCCTTCTTTCTGCAGCTTTTTGCCCTAGTCGCAACTTTGCAGAATTTCAGAAAATGCGCGCTGAGGGTGTCCTTGCCAAATTTGCCATAGCTCGGCTTTACGGGCACTTAGGGAGCCGCGGTGTGCTGCAAAATGTTGTGCTATTTTGGCACTTCAAGTGCATCCTACTTAGGAGATGATGACATTTGCGCCAGGGTGCTTTTTCTTCCCTTTTTTCTGCAGGTTTTTGCCCTGGTCGCAACTTTGCAGAATTTCAGAAAATGCGCGCTGAGGGTGTCCTTGCCCAATTTGACATAGCTCGGCTTTACGGGCACTTAGGGAGTCGCGGTTTGCTGCAAAATGTTGTGCTATGTCGGCACTTTAAGTGCATTTTAATTAGGAGATAATGGCATATGCGCCAGGGTGCTTTTTTTGGCCGTCTTTCTGCAGGTTTTTCCCTGGTCGCAACTTTGCAGAATTTCAGAAAATGCGCGCTGAGGGTGTCCTTGCCAAATTTGCCATAGCTCGGCTTTACGGGCACTTTGGGAGCCGCTGTTTGCTGCAAAATGTTGTGCTATGTTGACACTTTAAGTGCATTGTAATTATGAGATAATGGCATTTGCGCCAGGGTGTTTTTTCTGGCCTTCTTTCTGCAGGACTTTCCACTGGTCGCAACTTTGCAGAATTTCAGAAAATGCGCGCTGAGGGTGTCCTTGCCAAATTTGCCATAGCTCGGCTTTACGGGCACTTAGGGAGCCGCGGTTTGCTGCAAAATGTTGTGCTATGTTGGCACTTTAAGCGCCAGGGTGTTTTTTCTGGCCTTCTTTCTGCAGGACTTTACCCTGATCGCAACTTTGCAGAATTTCAGAAAATGCACGCTGAGGGTGTCCTTGCCAAATTTGCCATAGCTCGGCTTTACGGGCACTTTGGGAGCCGCGGTTTGCTGCAAAATGTTCTGCTATGTTGGCACTTTAAGAGCATTCTAATTATTAGATAATGGCATTGCGCCAGGGTGTTTTTTCTGGCCTTCTTTCTGCAGGTTTTTCCCCTGGCCGCAACTTTGCAGAATTTCAGAAAATGAGCGCTGAGGGTGTCCTTGCCAAATTTGCCATAGCTCGAATTTACGGGCACTTAGGGAGCCGCGGTTTGCTGCAAAATGTTGTGCTATGTTGGCACTTGAAGTGCATTTTAATTTAATGCGCGCTGAGGGTGTCCTTGCCAAATTTGCCATAGCTCGGCTTTACGGGCACTTTGGGAGCCGCGGTTTGCTGCAAAATGTTGTGCTATGTTGACACTTTAAGTGCATTGTAATTATGAGATAATGGCATTTGCGCCAGGGTGTTTTTTCTGGCCTTCTTTCTGCAGGACTTTACCGTGATCGCAACTTTGCAGAATTTCAGAAAATGCACGCTGAGGGTGTCCTTGCCAAATTTGCCATAGCTCGGCTTTACGGGCACTTTGGGAGCCGCCGTTTGCTGCAAAATGTTGTGCTATGTTGGCACTTTAAGTGCATTTTAATTGGAAGATGATGGCATTTGCGCCAGGGTGTTTTTTCTGGCTTTCTTTCTGCAGGACTTTCCCCTGGTCGCAACTTTGCAGAATTTCAGAAATTGCGCGCTGAGGGTGTCCTTGCAAAATTTGCCATACCTCGGCTTTACGGGCACTTAGGGAGCCGCGGTTTGCTGCAAAATGTTGTGCTATGTTGGCACTTGAAGTGCATTTTAATTAAGAGATAATGGCATTTGCGCCAGGGTGTTTTTTTCTGGCCTTCTTTCTACAGGACTTTTCCCTGGTCGCAACTTTGCAGAATTTCAGAAAATGCGCGCTAAGGGTGTCCTTGCCAAATTTGCCATAGCTCGGCTTTACGGGCACTTAGGGAGCCGCGATTTTCTGCAAAATGTTGTGCTATGTTGGTACTTCAAGAGCATTTTAATTAAGAGATAATGGCATTCGCGCCAGGGTGTTTTTTCTGGCCTTCTTTCTGCAGGTTTTTCCCCTGGTCGCAACTTTGCAGAATTTTTGAAAATGCGCGCTAAGGGTGTCCTTGCCAAATTTGCCATAGCTCAGCCTTACGGGCACTTTGGGAGCCGCGGTTTGCCGCAAAATGTTGTACTATGTTGGCACTTTAAGTGCATTTTAATTAGGAGATAATGGCATTTGCGCCAGGGTGTTTTTTCTGGCCTTCTTGCTGCAGGTTTTTCCCCTGGTCGCAACTTCGCAGAATTTCAGAAAATGCGCGCTGAGGGTGTCCTTGCCAAATTTGCCATAGCTCGGCTTTACGGGCACTTTGGGAGGCGCGGTTTGCTGTAAAATGTTGTGCTATGTTGGCACTTTAAGTGCATTTTAATTAGGAGATAATGGCATTTGCGCCAGGGTGTTTTTCCTGGCCTTCTTGCTGCAGGTTTTTCCCCTGGTCGCAACTTTGCAGAATTTTAGAAAATGCGCGCTGAGGGTGTCCTTGCCAAATTTGCCATAGCTCGGCTTTACAAAGCACTTAGGGAGCCGCGGTTCGCTGCAAAATGTTGTGCTATGTTAGCACTGTGAGTGCATTCTCTTTAGGAGATGATGGCATTTGCGCCAGGGTGTTTTTTCTGGCCTTCTTTCTGCAGGTTTTTTTTCCTGGTCGCAACTTTGCAGAATTTCAGAAAATGCGCCCTGTGGGTGTCCTTGCCAAATTTGCCATAGCTCGGCTTTACAAGCACTTAGGGAGCCGCGGTTTGCTGCAAAATGTTGTGCTATGTTGGCACTTCAAGTGCATTTCAATTATGAGATGATGGCATTTGCGTCAGGGTGTTTTTTCTGGCCTTCTTTCTGCAGGAGTTTCCCCTGCTCACAACTTTGCAGAATTTCAGAAAATGCGCGCTGATGGTGTCCTTGCCAAATTTGCCATAGCTCGGCTTTACAGGCACTTTGGGAGCTGCGGTTTGCTGCAAAATGTTGTGCTATGTTGGCACTTTAAGTGCATTTTAATTAGGAGATAATGGCATTTGCGCTAGGTGTTTTTTCTGGCCTTCTTTCTACAGGTTTTTTCCCTGGTCGCAACTTTGCATAATTTCAGAAAATGCGCGCTGAGGGTGTCCTTGCCAAATTTGCCATAGCTCGGCTTTACGGGCACTTAGGGAGCCGCGGTTTGCTGCCAAATGTTGTGCTATGTTAGCACTTTAAGTGCATTCTAATTAAAAGATGATGGCATTTGCGCCAGGGTGTTTTTTCTGGCCTTCTTTCTGCGGGTTTTTATTCCTGGTCGCAACTTTGCAGAATTTCAGAAAATGCGCGCTGTGGGTGTCCTTGCCAAATTTGCCATAGCTCGGCTTTACGTGCACTTAGAGAGCCGCGGTTTGCTTCAAAATGTTGTGCTATGTTGGCACTTTAAGTGAATTCTAATTAGGAGATGATGGCATTTGCGCCAGGGTGTTTTTTCTAGCCTTCTTTCTGCGGGTTTTTATTCCTGGTCGCAACTTTGCAGAATTTCAGAAAATGCGCGCTGAGGGTGTCCTTGCCAAATTTGCCATAGCTCGGCTTTATGGGCACTTTGGGAGCCGCGGTTTGCTGCAAAATGTTGTGCTATGTTGGCACTCTAAGTGCAGTTTAATTAGGAGATAATGGCATTTGCGCCAGGGTGTTTTTTCTGGCGCTCTTTCTGCAGGTTTTTCCCCTGGTCGCAACTTTGGAGAATTTCAGAAAATGCGTGCTAAGGGTGTCCTTGCCAAATTTGCCATAGCTCGGCCTTACGGGCACTTTTGGAGCCGCGGCTTGCTGCAAAATGTTGTGCTATGTTAACACGTTAAGTGCATTTTATTTAGAAGATACTTGCATTTGCGCCAGCGTGTTTTTTTCTGGCCTTCTTTCTGCAGGTTTTTCCCCTGGTCGAAACTTTGCAGAATTTCAGAAAAAGCGCGCTGAGTGTGTCCTTGCCAAATTTGCCATAGCTCGGCTTTACGGGCACTTAGGGAGCCGCGGTTTGCTGCAAAATGTTGTGCTATGTTAGCACTTTAAGTGCATTCTAATTAAAAGATGATGGCATTTGCGCCAGGGCGTTTTTTCTTGTCTTCTTTCTGCATGGTTTTTCTCTGGTCGCAACTTCGCAGAATTTCAGAAAATGCGCGCTGAGGGTGTCCTTGCCAAATTTTCCATAGCTCGGCTTTACAAAGCACTTAGGGAGCCGCGGTTTGCTGCAAAATGTTGTGCTATGTTAGCACTGTAAGTGCATTCTCCTTAGGAGATGATGGCATTTGCGCCAGGGTGTTTTTTCTGGCCTTCTTTCTGCGAGTTTTTATTCCTGGTCGCAACTTTGCAGAATTTCAGAAAATGCGCGCTGTGGGTGTCCTTGCCAAATTTGCCATAGCTCGGCTTTACGTGCACTTAGAGAGCCGCGGTTTGCTTCAAAATGTTGTGCTATGTTGGCACTTTAAGTGAATTGTAATTAGGAGATGATGGCATTTGCGCCAGGGTGTTTTTTCTGGCCTTCTTTCTGCGGGTTTTTATTCCTGGTCGCAACTTTGCAGAATTTCAGAAAATGCGCGCTGAGGGTGTCCTTGCCAAATTTGCCATAGCTCGGCTTTATGGGCACTTTGGGAGCCGCGGTTTGCTGCAAAATGTTGTGCTATGTTGGCACTCTAAGTGCAGTTTAATTAGGAGATAATGGCATTTGCGCCAGGGTGTTTTTTCTGGCGCTCTTTCTGCAGGTTTTTCCCCTGGTCGCAACTTTGGAGAATTTCAGAAAATGCGTGCTAAGGGTGTCCTTGCCAAATTTGCCATAGCTCGGCCTTACGGGCACTTTTGGAGCCGCGGCTTGCTGCAAAATGTTGTGCTATGTTGGCACGTTAAGTGCATTTTATTTAGAAGATACTTGCATTTGCGCCAGCGTGTTTTTTTCTGGCCTTCTTTCTGCAGGTTTTTCCCCTGGTCGAAACTTTGCAGAATTTCAGAAAAAGCGCGCTGAGTGTGTCCTTGCCAAATTTGCCATAGCTCGGCCTTACGGGCACTTAGGGAGCCGCGGTGTGCTGCAAAATGTTGTGCTATTTTGGCACTTTAAGTGCATTGTAATTATGAGATAATGGCATTTGCGCCAGGGTGTTTTTTCTGGCCTTCTTTCTGCAGGACTTTCCCCTGGTAGCAACTTTGCAGAATTTCAGAAAATGCGCGCTGAGGGTGTCCTTGCCAAATTTGCCATAGCTCGGCTTTACGGGCACCTTGGGAGCCGCGGTTTGAAGCAAAATGTTGTGCTATGTTGGCACTTTAAGTGCATTGTACTTAGGAGATAATGGCATTTGCGCCAGGGTATTTTTTCTGGCGTTCTTTCTGCAGGTTTTTCCCCTGGTCGCAACTTTGCAGAATTTCAGAAATTGCGCGCTGAGGGTGTCCTTGCCAAATTTGCCATAGCTTGGCTTTACGGGCAGTTTGGGAGCCGCGGTGTGCTGCAAAATGTTGTGCTGTGTTGGCACTTTAAGTGTATTGTAATTAGGAAATAATGGCATTTGCGCTAGGGTGTTTTTTCTGGCCTTCTTTCTGCAGGTTTTTCCCCTGGTTGCAACTTTGCAGAATATTTAGAAAATGCGCGCTGAGGGTGTCCTTGCCAAATTTGCCATAACTCGGCTTTACGGGCACTTAGGGAGCCGCCGTTTGCTGCAAAATGTTGTGCTATGCTAGCACTTCAAGTGCATTTTAATTAGGAGATAATGGCATTTGCGCCAGGGTGTTTTTTTTGCGTTCCTTCTGCAAGACTTTTCCCTGGTCGCAACTTTGCAGAATTTCAGAAAATGCGCGCTGAGGGTGTCCTTGCAAAATTTGCCATACCTCGGCTTTACGGGCACTTAGAGAGCCGTGGTTTGCTGCAAAATGTTGTGCTATGTTGGCACTTCAACTGTATTTTAATGAAGAGATGATGGCATTTGCCCAAAGGTGTTGTTTCTGGCCTTCTTTCTGCAGGACTTTCCCCTGGTCGCAACTTTTCAGAATTTCAGGAAATGAGCGCTGAGGGTGTGCTTGCTAAATTTGCAATAGCTCGGCTTTACGGGCACTTTGGGAGCCGCAGTTTGCTGCAAAATGTTGTGCTATGTTGACACTTCAAGTGCATTCTAAATAGGAGATGATGGCATTTGCACCAGGGTGTTTTTTCTTGCCTTCTTTCTGCAGGACTTTCCCCTGGTCGAAACTTTGCAGAATTTCAGAAAATGCGCGCTGAGGGTGTCCTTGCAAAATTTGCCATAGCTCGGCTTTACGGGAACTTAGGGAGCCGCGGTTTGCTGCAAAATGTTGTGCTCTGCTAGCACTTTAAGTGCATTTTAAATAGGAAATAATGGCATTTGCGCCAGGGTGTTATTTCTGGCCTTCTTTCTGCAGGTTTTTCCCCTGGTTTGCAACTTTGCAGACTATTTAGAAAATGCGCGCTGAGGGTGTCCTTGCCAAATTTGCCATAGCTCGGCTTTACGGGCACTTTGGGAGCCGTGGTTTGCTGCAAAATGTTGTGCTATGTTGGCACTTTAAGTGTATTGTAATTAGGAAATAATGGCATTTGCGCCAGGGTGTTTTTTCTGGCCTTCTTTCTGCAGGTTTTTCCCCTGGTTGCAACTTTGCAGAATATTTAGAAAATGCGCGCTGAGGGTGTCCTTGCCTAATTTGCCATAGCTCGGCTTTACGGGCACTTTGGGAGCCGCAGTTTGCTGCAAAATGTTGTGCTATGCTAGCACTTCAAGTGCATTTTAATTAGGAGATAATGGCATTTGCGCCAGGGTGTTTTTTTGGCGTTCCTTCTGCAAGACTTTTCCCTGGTCGCAACTTTGCAGAATTTCAGAAAATGCGCGCTGAGGGTGTCCTTGCTAAATTTGCCATAGCTCGGCTTTACGGGCACTTAGAGAGCCGTGGTTTGCTGCAAAATGTTGTGCTATGTTGGCACTTCAACTGCATTTTAATGAAGAGATGATGGCATTTGCCCAAAGGTGTTGTTTCTGGCCTTCTTTCTGCAGGACTTTCCCCTGGTCGCAACTCTTCAGAATTTCAGAAAATGAGCGCTGAGGGTGTGCTTGCTAAATTTACCATAGCTCGGCTTTACGGGCACTTTGGGAGCCGCGGTTTGCTGCAAAATGTTATGCTATGTTGACACTTCAAGTCCATTTTAATTAGGAGATGATGGCATTTGCACCAGGGTGTTTTTTGTGGCCTTGTTTCTGCAGGACTTTCCCCTGGTCGCAACTTTGCAGAATTTCAGAAAATGCGCGCTGAGGGTGTGCTTGCTAAATTTGCAATAGCTCGGCTTTACGGGCACTTTGGGAGCCGCAGTTTGCTGCAAAATGTTGTGCTATGTTGGCAGTTAAAGTGCATTTTAATTATGAGATGATGACATTTGCGCCAGGGTGTTTTTTGTGGCCTTCTCTCTGCAGGACTTTCCCCTGGTCGCAACTTTGGAGAATTTTAGGAAATGAGCGCGGAAGGTGTGCTTGCTAAATTTGCCATAGCTCGTCTTTACCGGCGCTTTGGGAGCCGCAGTTTCCTGCAAAATGTTGTGCTATGTTGACACTTCAAGTGCATTCTAAATAGGAGATGATGGCATTTGCACCAGGGTGTTTTTTCTTGCCTTCTTTCTGCAAGACTTTCCCCTGGTCGAAACTTTGCAGAATTTCAGAAAATGCGCGCTGAGGGTGTCCTTGCAAAATTTGCCATAGCTCGGCTTTACGGGAACTTAGGGAGCCGCGGTTTGGTGCAAAATGTTGTGCTCTGCTAGCACTTTAAGTGCATTTTAAATAGGAAATAATGGCATTTGCGCCAGGGTGTTATTTCTGGCCTTCTTTCTGCAGGACTTTCCCCTGGTCGCAACTTTGCTGAATTTCAGAAAATGCGCGCTGAGTGTGTGCTGGCTAAATTTGCCATAGCTCGGCTTTACGGGCACTTTGGGAGAAGCGGTTTGCTGCAAAATGTTGTGCTATGTTTGTACTTCAAGTGCATTTTATTTAAGAGATGATGGCATTTGCGCCAGGGTGTTTTTTGTGGCCTTCTTTCTGCAGGACTTTCCCCTGGTCGCAACTTTGCAGAACTTCAGAAAATGTGCGCTGGGGGTGTGCTTGCTAAATTTGCCATAGCTCGGCTTTACGGGCACTTTGGGAGCCGCTGTTTGCTGCAAAATGTTATGCTATGTTGGTACTTTAAGTGCATTTTAATTAGGAGATAATGGTATTTGCGCCAGGGTGTTTTTTTGTGACCTTCTTTCTGCAGGACTTTTCCCTGGTCCCAACTTTGCCGAATTTCAGAAAATGCACGCTGAGGGTGTGCTTGCTAAATTTGTCATAGCTCGGCTTTACGGGCACTTTGGGAGCTGCGGTTTGCTGCAAAATGTTGTGCTATGTTGGCACTTTAAGTGCATTCTAGTTACGAGACGATGGCATTTGCGCTAGGCTTTTTTTTGTGGCCTTCTTTCTGCAGGACTTTCCCCTGGTCGCAACTTTGCAGAATTTCAGAAAATGCGCGCTGAGGGTGTGCTTGCTAAATTTGCCATAGCTCGGCTTTACGGGCACTTTGGGAGCCGCGGTTTGCTGCAAAATTTTGTGCTATGCTGGCACTTTAAGTGCATTTAAATTAGGAGATGATGCCATTTGCGCCAGGGTGTTTTTTGTGGCCTTTTTTCTGCAGGACTTTCCCATGGTCGCAACTTTGCAGAATTTCAGAAAATTCGCGCTGAGGGTTTGCTTGCTAAATTTGCCATAACTCGGCTTTACGGGCACTTTGGGAGCCGCGGTTTTCTGCAAAATGTTGTGCTATGTTGGAACTTCAAGTGCATTGTAATTAAGAGATGATGGCATTTGCGACACGGGTTTTTTTTGTGGCCTTCTTTCGGCAGGACTTTCCCCTGGTTGCAACTTTGCAGAATTTCAGAAAATGCGCGCTGAGGGTGTGCTTGCTAAATTTAACAAAGCTCGGCTTTACGAGCACTTTGGGAGCCGCGGTTTCCTGCAAAATGTTGTGCTATGTTGGCACTTTAAGCGCTTTCTAATTAAGAGATGATGGCATTTGCGCCAGGGTGTTTTTTGTGCCCTTCTTTCTGCAGGACTTTCCCTTGGTCGCAACTTTGCAGAATTTCAGAAAAGGCGCCCTGAGGGTTTGCTTGCTAAATTTGCCTTTGCTCGGCTTTACGGGCACTTTGGGAGCCGCGGTTTGCTGCAAAATGTTGTGCTATGTCGGCACTTCAAGTGCATTCTAATTAGGAGATGATGGCATTGCCGACAGGGTGTTTTTTGTGGCCTTCTTTCTGCAGGACGTTCCCCTGGTCGCAACTTTGCAGAATTTCAGAAAATGCGCGCTGAGGGTGTGCTTGCTAACTTTGCCATAGCTCGGCTTTACGGGCACTTTGGGAGCCGCGGTTTGCTGCAAAATGTTGTGCTATGTTGGCACTTTAAGTGCATTTTAATTAGGAGATGATGTCATTTGCGCCAGGGTGTTTTATGTGGCCTTCTTTCTGCAGCACTTTCCCCTGATCGCAACTTTGCAGAATTTCAGAAAATGCGCGCTGAGGGTGTGCTTGCTAAATTTGCCATAGCTTGGCTTTACTGGCACTTTTGGAGCCGCGGTTTGCTGCAAAATGTTGTGCTATGTTGGCACTTCAAGTGCATTTTAATTTGTAGGTGATGGCATTTGCGCCAGGGTGTTTTTTGTGGCCTTCTTTCTGCAGGACTTTCCCTGGTCGGAACTTTGCAGAATTTCAGAAAACGCGCGCTGAGAGTGTGCTTGCTAAATTTGCCATAGCTTGGCTTTACGGGCACTTTGGGAGCCAGGGTTTGCAGCAAAATGTTGTGCAATGTTGGCACTTCAAGCGCATTCTAATAAGGGGATGAAGGCATTTGCGCCAGGGTGTTTTTTGTGGCCTTCTTTCTGGAGAACTTCCTCCTGGTCGTAACTTTGTAGAATTTTAAAAAATGCGCGCTGAGGGTTTCCTTGCCAAATTTGCCATAGCTCGGCTTTACAGGAATTTTGGGAGCCGCGGTTTGCTGCAAAATGTTGTGCAATGTTGGCACTTGAAGTGCATTTTAATTAAGAGATGATGGCATTTGTGCCAGGGTGTTTTTTGTGGCCTTCTTTCTGGAGGACTTTCTGCTGGTCGCAACTTTGCAGAATTTTAGAAAATGCGCGCTGGGGGTGTCCTAGCCAAGTTTGCCATAACTCGGCTTTACGGGCACAAAAATACGAATATAGCCCATTACAGAAGGATTTTATCTAGTACGCATGCGTACGTGACCTTACAGCAAAGATCTATCCCACAAGGGTGTGCATGTGGATGTTTGATATGAATGCATGGAGCTTAACCTGCGTAACGGTTTTTGTTTCTTACGTCACTCTTGGTATGACGGGCGGTGTATGATCGTCAGACTAGAGTATCCATTGTGCAGAACTTCATTAAGAACAATCAAGAAGTTAGCGCGCATTTGGCGTTCAACAGGTTAAACTACAATCATCAGAAGAATCAAGTCCGTCGAAGTAACCTTTCAAGGATATCAGGAAACAAGGTAAGAGTCTTTCCTTCGCTTTTAGATAACTCTTTGCCACACCTTCGCTTATGGTTCGTAACCTTCACTTTGATCGGTTTGTTTTTATTTTACAAAGTTAAATAAATTCTTCGCTTCGCGGTTTGCTTTTATTTTACAAACTTAAATTAATTCTTCGCTTCGCGGTTTGTTTACCTTTGCTAAACCTTCGCTTATGGTTCGTAACCTTCGCTTTTGATGGGTTTGTTTTTATTTTACAAACTTAAATAAATTTTTCGCTTCGCGGTTTGTTTACCTTTGCTAAACCTTCACTTAAAGCTCTTAACCTTCGCTTCGATCGATTTGTTTTTATTTTACAAACTTAAATTAATTCTTCGCTTCGCGGTTTGTTTACCTTTGCTTAAGCTTCGCTTATAGTTCGTAACCTTTGCTTTAATAGGTGTGTTTTTATTTTCTCGTTTGCTTTGCCTTTGCTAAACCCTTCGCTTTCATCGGTTTGCTTAATTTCTATTCCTTCGCTTTAACGAAGCCTTTCTAAATATTCGTTTTCATTAACCTTTAATTTTATTTTATTAACTTTGATTTCCTAAATATTCGCTTATAGTTTTGTTTGCCTAGTCTCATCCTCAAGGTTAAGTGGAAGTATAAATGTAAATGACATCAAAATCCAAAGCCTAATAAAATACCTGGGTGTCTATATTGATCAACACCTACACTGGGGACCTCAGATTAAGCATATAAACAGTAAATTAGCAAAACATATAGGAATTGTTACCAAATTGAGACACTATGTAAATCTGCATACTTTGAAACAATTGTGTTACTCTTTCATCTATCCCTATTTGACCTATGCTATCACTAGTTGGGGAAGTGCTTGTACAATTAGGCTAAATAAAATCAGAACTAAACAAAATAAATGCATTCGTTCAATTTTTTTTGCCTTTTTTGCACACAGTAGAGAGAATGCCACGCCTTACTACAAGTTACTGGATATCCTAAAATTTGATAATATTTTCAAATTAAAAGTATCACTCTTTGCTCATAAAATCATAAACAATCCAGCAGGCATCCCAACAATTTTTTTCTGGAACTCTACCTCTAGCTTCTGACTTCCATAGCCATTACACTAGATTTGTCTCTAACCTTAACTTTCGTAGGACACTTATACATAATAATTATGGAGCCTCTACTTTTACTTTCATTGCATCGAAAATTTGGGAGACTATTCCATTGCATCTAAAAAATTACATTATTACCCCTTTTCCAAACAATGCAAGCTTTATCTGCTAAATTCGCAATCTGTTTCCTAGAATACATTGATTTTAGTTTAGTTTAGTTTTTTTGTTGTATTGTTTCTTTTGACTCGTATATCCACATATCCTTGTTTACTTTAGCACTTTTACTCTTTAAAACTATTTTTATTACGCTTATTGTCTATGCCAGTTAGTTTAACGTGGCAGTGACCAACTCGGAAGCATCTGCTACTTTGGTCACTGCTCGCATTTTAATTCCGATAATTTCAGTCTTACTTTATTTTGATTTTGTTTTATAATGTACCTACTGTAATGTAAATTCTATATAACAGTGCAAATAAAAGATTTCTTCTTCTTCTTAAATAGGGCTTGCATGGCTTTTTGACCGCCGTAGCTTGCAGCACCTCTTGCCACACCTAAGTCCATTGCTTTTCCGACCGCAATGAGCGCTGGGACCGCCGCTGCTAAAGGTACAACACCACCTCCGTTTTCTCTTTTTTATTACGAGAGCAGGTCCGTAGCCTGAACCGCCTCGTTGTTTTAACGCAATCCAATGTTTGCCTGGTTCATCGTGAGGATCTGTGTTCACGATGTAAGCCGTTGGACCTTCTCGGTTGACAACCGCTGGTAAACGATCGCATGCGACCGTTCCGTAAAACATTTGACAAAGTTTCGGGTCGGCTAGTGCTAAGTAATCTAATTGGTGGTTGTTCAAAGCTACTTTTTCCATTCTTAGGTTCTGTAGTCGTCGTACAGCACAGTACGATTGCCGTCAATTTCCAACAGATTTTCAAATTCACCATACACAAGCACAGTCAGATTGACTCCAGGGTTAGCTCCAAAACGAATCACAATCTTGACTTCGCCTGTCTGGGGTGGGTTCAGAACAGAACTGCTCAAGGCTTCACTCGGTGCATTGTTAAATACAAACATAGTGCAACCCTTGTGCAACGCGACAATCACTCTGTTAGGGAGCTGATTGTGAAACACATTATTGGCTTCAAAGTACACGCTGTCATTAGGGTGGTTGAAAGTCCTGATTTCACTCCTGGTGGTGGGGTACACGGCCTTATTAGAACCTTTTTGAAACTGATTGAGTAGCCCTCTGGACACAGAAGGTAAGACTTCTTTCTGGTTTAGGAAGAAGGTCATTTTTAGGTCGTCGGAAGTAATGTCTCTGATATGTCTTGCCCCGCCATGTTTCTGATTCCAAATTTCACGACTGTTCAAGTACATTTGAATTTGTATTTGCACGCCTGGTACGAGCAGTTTGCTCAGTTGAAACACTTCTAGGTAAGGTTTGAACCTAAACACCACTTTTTTACCGCCGTTAAATGGTTTAATGGATTTCACCCAATTTTGCTCGTCTTCTGATAACGCTTTATGATCATCATGCCCCACGTTGAGCTGATTAGCTGTTAATGCTGTACCGCTGGCATCCCGACACGTTAACCCGTTAAACCAACCTTCTGGTTTGAGTATCGTTTCCCCATCGTCACGGTTATTATGAATCACAGCATCCATATACGCTTTGTGGTGATACGTGTCTGTTTCAGGACTGACGAGTGTTCCATTTAGACGTACATTGATTTGTTTGAACAACGAGTGCATCAAGTTGTTACATGTAGTAACTAACGTGTCATTGGTTATGTTACCACCATTGTCGAGTTTAAATTGTAATTCACCTTCAAAGTAACTTTTGGATAGATCTACAAAACTGTCCTGGGGATCGATTTGAAAATCGATAGGGTGAATACCAGTCGTGAAAGGGTTGATGGGTACATAGCGGGATTCCACTAGACTGTAATCGGTTGGGGGAACATCAAATAAATTTAAGCTAGGACTTTGCACAGCCACTGATTTTGACAAACTCATTTTCTTCTCCTTCTTTTCCTGCGCCGGCGTAAACGAGCTTCAAATGCACTCTTTACCCAGCGATAGTCAGTTAAATGTGACCTTGTCCTAAGTATAGTACCGCCTTTATACGTTCTAATGTAATAGGGGAGCCGTTTGACACGTCGCGAATAAATCGGAATCATTTTTAGAAGCCAACAATACTTTTGTGGGCTTTTTCCTTGACAAGTTTGGTTAGTTCTTGTGTTACTTTACGTTTAGCGCCTTGTTTAGCCGCTGTGAGACCACCTCTCCAATTAACTTGATTGCCCTTGACACCTGTTTTTAAACCTTTCAAACCGGCTTCAGCTGAAGCTGTAATGACATCTCTCAAAAACACGGGGCCCAGTTCTTTGATTGTTTTCCAGGCGGTATCGGTTAAACCGTGACCGTCTTGAGGTCGTTCCACAGAAGGGTGAAATCGTATAAGGCCACTTCCGATCATACTTGCTTGAAATGAAACGTGACTGTGGTAATACCTCGTCCGAATGTAGTCAGAGCACCTGTTGCTTCTGCATCTGTATTTGAATAATGTCTAACAGCTGTTTACGAAGCGGTATATATTGGAGATGGGTCGGTTCAAAATAGTAGCTTCCTTTGCCTTGTCTTTTATAATTTACTTCGCGAATAAAATCAGTAATTTGATCACCCAACACGCTACTGCCTCCTACATCCGAGTACACAAATAACGAACGACTAGTATTCCCAAACACGTGTTCAAATGCATAATTAAGGTTCGTGAAACGCCAGTTTACATCCAAACTCAGCCGTATGTAATCCGTTAATATACCGTTGGAATCTCTTGGAATGATCCAATAGGCTGATTTGCAGAGTGAACTTACATCTTCACCGTATCCATTCCATCTTGTTTTAATATCTGTTGTAAACGGTTTAAGATAACCGTGCGATTCCATTACTAGGTTGGGACCTAATCGAATAGCTACTTGGGGATTAGAATTGTAGTTTTCCACAAGCCACCCCATTTGAAACGCCAGTTGTTTGTTGACTGCCAAGCCGGGAGCCATCCAACCCAGGGGCGTTGTATCATGTCCACGACCAAAATCGTGTTTTTCGACCTTACTACTATCTAGTATCACATCTTCGCCTTCCACTCTCATTTCTGGATAATAGGTCTTTTCTGTGTCCGTATTTCCATATTGTCTGTTGGCTTTACCATCTTTAACATATATTTTCTTTTTAAAATAATGAAACACGTTTTTCAAAATCTCAGCACCTGTCAACATGTTAATGTCGACATGTTCCTTGTTATCTCTAAGGAGAAACGAGGCCTCTAAATAATGTTTATTCAAATGATTGGAGTCTGCGTTGTACCATGTCATGTACACCAAAGGCAAACTGTCCGTTAACCAATAAGGTAAAGCGTTTTGAGGGTCTGGAAGCGAAGAAACGAACGAAATTGTAATTTGTTTTTGAAATAAAAGCTTTTATTTACTATAACTACCTATGTGAGTTTATTGTTTCATTTATTCATCTTTTCTTATTATTATCTGCAAAAAATCTCCAGGTAATATAGAAAATAATAACTAATTTAACTTATTTAAACTAATTTTTATACCGCGCATGCGTAGTGACTAAAGTGACACAGTAGCTCATACCACAAACGTCAGAGGACTTTTCATGACTCATATATAATTAACCCTTGCCCTTATGGTTTACCAGGATGCACTGCGCATGTGCAGTGACTAAAGTGAAGGAATACCTTGTCCCATATGGGTAAGCAGACATGACATGACATTAATATAAGACTAATTTGACGTACCAAACTAGTAACAAGGGTTACTACCTTCTTAGGGCGCCATGAGGGATATGTTAATCAGGGATGATGTCAGATGATGCAGGACTTTCCCTTGGTCGCAACTTTGCAGAATTTCAGAAAACGCTTGATGAGGGTCTCCTTGCCAAATTTGCCATAGCTCAATTTTACGGGCACTTTGGGAGCCGCGGTTTGCAGCAAAATGTCCTGCTATGTTAGCACTTCAAGAGCATGTTAATTAGGACATGATGGAATTTGCGCCAGGGTGTCTTTTGCGGCCAGAAAACGCGCGATGAGGGTCTCCTTGCCACATTTGCCATAGCTCGGCTTTCCGGGTACTTTTTGTGCCGCGGTTTGAAGCAAAATGTTCTGCTATGTTGGCACTTGAAGTGCATGTTAATTAGGACTTGTTGGCATTTGCGCCAGGGTGTTTTTTGTGGCCTTTTTTTTCTGCAGGACTTTCCCTTGGTCGCAACTTTGAGGAATTTCAGAAAACGCGCGATGAGGGTCTCCTTGCCAAATTTGCCATAGCTCGGTTTTACGGTCACTTTGGGAGCCGCGGTTTGCAGCGAAATCTTCTGCTATGCTGGCACTTCAAGTGCATCCTACTTAGGACATGATGGCATTTGCGCCAGGGTGTTTTTTGTGGCCTTGTTTTTGCCGGACTTTCCCCTGGTTGCAACTTTGCAGAATTTCAGAAAATGCGCGCTGAGGGTGTCCTTTCCAAATTTGCCATAACTCGGCTTTACGGGCACTTTGGGAGCCGCGGTTTGCAGCAAAATGTTGTGCAATGTCTGCACTTTAAGCGCATTTTAATTAGCAGATGATGGCATTTGCGCCAGAGTGTTTGTTGTAGCCTTCTTTTTCGAGGACTTTTCTCTGCTCGCAACTTTGCAGAATTTCAGAAAATGCGCGCTGAGGGTGTCCTTGCCAAATTTGCCAGAGCTCGGCTTTACGGGCACTTTCGGAGCCGTGGTTTGCTGCAAAATGTTGTGCTATGTTGGCACTTTAAGTGCATTGTAATTAATGTAATGTAATTAATTAATTCTTGTATGTTGGCACTTACCAGAACATTGTAGTTTGTAACCTTCGCTTTAATCGGCTTGTTTTTATTTTCTCGTTTGCTTTGCCTTTGCTAAACCCTTCGCTTTCATCGGTTTGCTTAATTTATATTCCTTCGCTTTAACGAAGCCTTTCTAAATATTCGTTTTCATTAAACCTTTAGTTTTATTTTATTAACTTTGATTTCCTAAAATGCCTAGTCTCATCCTCAAGGCTAAGTGGAAGTATAAATGTAAATGACATCAAAATCAGTCCAAAGCCAAATAAAATACCTGGGGGTCTATATTGATCAACACCTACACTGGTGACCTCAGATTAAGCATATAAACAGTAAATTAGCAAAAAATATAGGAATTGTTACCAAATTGAGACACTATGTAAATCTGCATACTTTGAAACAATTGTACTACTCTTTCATCTATCCCTATTTGACCTATGCTATCACTAGTTGGGGAAGTGCTTGTACAACTAGGCTAAATAAAATCAGAACTAAACAAAATAAATGCATTCGTTCAATTTTTTTTGCACGCAGTAGAGAGAATGCTACGCCTTACTACAAGTTATTGGATATCCTAAAATTTGATAATATTTTCAAATTAAAAGTAGCACTCTTTTGCAGCAAAATGTTCTGCTATGTTGGCAATTCAAGACAATTCTAATTAGCACATGATGGCATACGCATGATGGCAACTTTGGAGAATTTCTGAAAACGCGCGATGAGGGTCTCCTTGCCAAATTAGCCATAGCTCGGCTTTACGGGCACTTTTTGTGCCGCATTTGAAGCAAAATGTTCTGCTATGTTGGCACTTGAAGTGCATGTTAATTAGGACTTGATGGTATTTGTCTCAGGGTGTTTTTTGTGGCCATCTTTTCGGAGGACTTTCCACTGGTCGCAACTTTGCTGCATTTTAGAAAATGCGCCCTGAGGGTGTCCTTGCCAAATTTTCTATAGCCCGGTTTTACGGGCACTTTGCAAGCCGCGGTTTGCAGCAAAATGTTGTGCAATGTTGGCACTTCAAGTGCATTTTAATGAAGAGATGATGGCATTTGCGCCAGAGTGTTTCTTTTGGCCTTTTTTCTGGAGGACATTCCCCTGGTCGCAACTTTGCAGAATTTCAGAAAATGCGCGCTAAAGGGTGTCCTTGCCAAATTTCCCATAGCTCGGCTTTACGGGCACTTTGGGAGCCGCGGTTTGCTGCAAAATGTTTTGCTATGTTGGCACTTGAAGTGCATTCTAAATAAAAGATGATGGCATTTGCGCCAGGGTGTTTTTAGTCGCCATCTTTCTGGAGGACTTTGCCGTGGTCGCAACTTTGCAGAATTTCAGAAAATGCGCGATAAGGGTGTCCCTGCCAAATTTGTCATAGCTCGGCTTTACGGGCACTTTGGAAGCCGCGGTTTGCTGCAAAATGTTGTGCTATGTTGGCACTTCAAGTGCATTCTAATTAATAGATGATGGCATTTGCACCAGGGTGATTTTGGTAGCCTTCTTTCTGCAGGACTTTCCCCTGGTCTCAACTTTGCAGAATTTCAGAAAATGCGCGCTGAGGGTGTGCTTGCCAAATTTGCCATAGCTCGACTTTCCGGGCACTTTGGGAGCTGCGGTTTGTTCCAAAATGTTGTGCTGTGCTGGCACTTCAAGTGCATTTTAATTACGAGATGATGGCTTTTGCGCCAGGATTTTTTTTGTGGCCTTCTTTCTGCAGGACTTTCCACTGGTCGCAACTTTGCAGAATTTCATAAAATGGACGCTGAGGGTGTCCTTGCCAATCGTGCTTGCCAAACGTGCTTTACGGGCACTTTGGGAGCCGCGGTTTGCTGCAAAATGTTGTGCTATGTTTGCACTTTAAGTGCATTGTAACTACGAGATGATTGCATTTGCGCCAGGGTGCTTTTTGTGACATTTTTTCTGCAGGACTTTCACCTGGTTGCAACTTTGCAGAATTTCAGAAAATGCGCGCTGAGGGTGTCCTTGCCAAATTTGCCATAGGTCGGCATTAGGGGCACTTTGGGAGCCGCAGTTTGCTGCAAAATGTTGTGCTATCTTGGGACTTTAAGTGCATTTTACTTAGGAGATGATGACATTTGCGCCAGGGCGTTTTTTGTGGCCTTCTTTCTGCAGGAGTTTCCCCTGGTCGCAACTTTGCAGAATTTCAGAAAATGCGCGCTGAGGGTGTCCTTGCCAAATTTGCCATAGCTCGGCTTTACGGGCACTTTGGGAGCCGCAGTTTGCTGCAAAATGTTGTGCTATGTTGGCACTTTAAGCGCATTTTAATTAGGAGATGATGACATTTGCGCCAGGTTGTTTTTTTTGGCATACTTTCTGCAGGACTTTCCCCTGGTCGCAACTTTGCAGAATTTCAGAAAATGCACGCTGAGGGTGTTCTTGCTAAATTTGCTATAGCTCGGCTTTACGGGCACTTTGGGAGCCGCAGTTTGCTGCAAAATGTTGTGCTATGTTGGCACATCAAGTGTATTCTAATTAGTAGAGGATGGCATTTGCGCCAGGGTGTTTTTTGTGGCGTTATTTCTGCAGGACTTTCCCCTGGTTGCAACTTTGCAGAATTTTAGAAAATGCGTGCTAAAGGTGTGCGTGCTAAATTTGCCATAGCTCGGCTTTACGGGCACTTAGGGAGCCGCGGTTTGCTGCAAAATGTTGTGCTATATTGGCACTTTAAGTGCATTGTAATTAGGAGATGATGGCATTTGCGTCAGGGTGTTTTTTCTGGCCTTCTTTCTGCAGGACTGTCCCCTGGTCGATACTTTGCTGAATTTCAAAAAAATTCGCGCTGAGGGTGTGCTTGCTAAATTTGCCATAGCTCGGCTTAACGGGCACTTTGGGAGCCGCGGTTTGCTGCAAAATGTTGTGCTATGGTGGCACTTTAAGTGCGTTCTAATTAAGAGGTGATGGCATTTGCGCTAGGGTGTTTTTTGTGGCGTTATTTCTGCAGGACTTTCCCCTGGTTGCAACTTTGCAGAATTTTAGAAAATGCGTGCTAAAGGTGTGCTTGCTAAATTTGCCATAGATCGGCTTTACGGGCACTTAGGGAGCCGCGGTTTGCTGCAAAATGTTGTGCTATATTGGCACTTTAAGTGCATTGTAATTAGGAGATGATGGCATTTGCGCCAGGATGTTTTTTATGGCCTTCTTTCAACTGGACTTTTAACTGGTCGCAACTTTGGAGAAGTTTAGAAAATGCGCGGTGAGGGTGTCCTTGCCAAATTTGGAATAGCTCGGCTTTACAGGCACTTTGGGAGCCGCGGTTTGCTGCAAAATGTTGTGCTATGTTGGCACTTGACGTGCATTTTATATAATAGATGATGGCATTTGCGCCATGGTGTTTTTTGAGGCCTTCTTTCTGCAAGACTTTCCCCTGGTCGCAACTTTGCAGAATTTCCGAAAATGCGCCATGAGGGTGTGCTTGCTAAATTTGCCATAGCTCGGCTTTACGGGCATTTTGGAAGCCGCGGTTTGCTGCAAAATATTGTGCTATGTTGGCACTTCAAGTGCATTTTAATTAGGAGATGATGGCATTTGCGCCATGGTGTTTTTTGAGGCCTTCTTTCTGCAAGACTTTCCCCTGGTCGCAACTTTGCAGAATTTCCGAAAATGCGCCATGAGGGTGTGCTTGCTAAATTTGCCATAGCTCGGCTTTACGGGCACTTTGTTAGCCGCGGTTTGCTGCAAAATATTGTGCTATGTTGGCAATTGAAGTGCATTCTAATTAGGAGATGATGGCATTTGTGTCAGGGTGTTTTTTGTGGCCTGCTTTCTGGAGGACTTTCCCCCGGTCGCAACTTTGCAGCATTTCAGAAAATTCGCGCTGAGGGTGTGCTTGCTAAATTTGCCATAGCTCGGCTTTAAGGGCACTTTGGGAGCCGCGATTTAATGCAAAATGTTGTGCTATGTTGGCAATTGAAGTGCATTCTAATTAGGAGATGATGGCATTTGTGTCAGGGTGTTTTTTGTGGCCTTCTTTCTGGAGGACTTTCCCCCGGTCGCAACTTTGCAGCATTTCAGGAAATTCGCGCTGAGGGTGTTCTAGTTAAATTTGCCATAGCTCGGCTTTAAGGGCACTTTGGGAGCCGCGATTTGCTGCAAAATGTTGTGCTATGTTGGCAATTGAAGTGCATTCTAATTAGGAGATGATGGCATTTGCACCAGGGTGTTTTTTGTGGCCTTCTTTCTGCAGGACTTTCCCCTGGTCGCAACTTTGCAGAATTTCAGAAAATGCGCACTGAGGGTGTCCTTGCTAAATTTGCCATAGCTCGGCTTAACGGGCACTTTGAGAGCCGCGGTTTGCTGCTAAAAGTTGTGCCATGTTGCCACTTTAAGTGCATTCTAGTTAGAAGATGATGGCAATTTCGTCAGGGTGTTTTCGGTGGCCTTCTTTCTGCAGGACTTTCCCCTGGTCGCAACTTTGCAGAATTTCAGACAATGCGCGCTGAGGGCGTGCTTGCTAAATTTGCCATAGCTCGGCTTAACGGTCACTTTGGGAGCCGCGGTTTGCTGCAAAATCTTGTTCTATGTTGGCACTTAAAGTGCATTCTAATTAGGAGATGATGGCATTTGCGCCAGGGCGTTTTTTGTGGCCTTCTTTCTGGAGGACTTTCCACCGGTCGCAACTTTGCAGATTTTCAGAAAATTCGCGCTGAGGGTCTGCTTGCTAAATTTGCCATAGCTCGGCTTTACGGGCACTTTGGGAGCCGCGGTTTGCTGAAAATGTTGTGCTATGTTGGCACTTTAAGTGCATTCTATATAGGAGATGATGGGATTTGCGCGAGGGTTTTTTTGTTGCCTTTTTTCTGCAGGACTTTCCCCTGGTCGCAACTTTGCAGAATTTCAGAAAATGCGTGCACTTTGGGAGCCGCGGTTTGCTGCAAAATGTTGTGCTATGTTAGCACTTGAATTGCATTTTAATTAGGAGAGGATGACATTTGCGCCAGGGTGTTTTTTGTGGCCTTCTTTCTGCAAGACTTTCCCCTTGTCGCAACTTTGCAGAATTTCAGAAAATGCGCGCTGAGGGTGTGCTTGCTAAATTTGCAATAGCTCGGCTTTACGGGCACTTTGGGAGCCGCAATTTGCTGCAAAATGTTGTGCTATGTTGGCAATTTAACTGCATTTAAATTAGGAGATGATGGCATTTGGGTCAGGGTGTTTTCTGTGGCCTTCTTTCTGCAGGACTTTTCCCTGGTCGCAACTTTCCAGAATTTTAGAAAATGCTCGCTGAGGGCGTGCTTGCTAAATTTGCCATAGTTTGGCTTAACGGGCACTTTGGGAGCCGCCGATTGCTTGAAAATGTTGTGCTATGTTGGCCCTTGAAGTGCATTTTAATTAGGAGATGATGGCATTTGCGCAAGGGTGTTTTTTGTGGCCTTCTTTCTGCAAGACTTTCCCCTGGTCGCAACTTTGCAGAATTTTAGAAAATGCGCGCTAAGGTTGTGCTTGCTAAATTTGCCATAGCTCTGCATTACGGGCACTTTGGGAGCCGCGGTTTGCTGCAAAATGTTGTGCTATGTTGGCAATTAAAGTGCATTTTATTTAGAAGATGATGGCATTTGCGCCAGGGTGCTTTTTGACGCCTTTTTTCTGCAGGACTTTCCCCTGGTCGCAACTTTGCAGAATTTCTGAAAATGCACGCTGAGGGTGTGCTTGCTAAATTTGCCATAGCTCGGCTTTACGGGCACTTTGGGAGCCGCGGATTGCTGCAAAATGTTGTGCTTTGTTGGCCCTTGAAGTGCATTCTAATTAGGAGATGATGGCATTTGCGCAAAGGTGTTTTTTGTGGCCTTCTTTCTCCAGGCCTTTTCCCTGGTCGCAACTTTGCAGAATTTCGGAAAATGCGCGCTGAGGGTGTTCTTGCCAAATTTGCCATAGCTCGACTTTACGGGCACTTTGGGAGCCGCGATTTGCAGCAAAATGTTGTGCAATGTTGGCACTTTAAGCGCATTTTAATTAGGAGATGATGGCTTTTGCGCCAGTGTGTTTTTTGTGGCCTTCTTTCTGCAGGACTTTCCCCTGGTCGCAACTCTTCAGAATTTCAAAAAATACGCGCTGAGCGTGTCCTTGCCAAATTTGCCATAGCTTTACTTTACAGACACTTTGGGAGCCGCGGTTTGCTCCAAAATAGAGACCTTAAGCACCAGGACGGGAGGTGACGACGGCGACGGCACATCCGCGTAGAGGCTGGGGCGAGACCGACGTCGCGTCGCAGTCGCCTGAGCATGTTAAGCAACACTGCGACGGCAACTTCCCGCCAGTTTTCAAAAAGGAAAGCACTTCTTGAATGCAGCGAAAAGATGGCGTCGTTTGCAAAAGCTAGAGACGAGTTGCTGGTAGCTTATGACGAGGGAACAATAGACGATGAAGAATTCGTCCTTTTATGGGAGCAAAACGTTTCAAAGAACCCTAGTTTCCCATTTAAAGACTACAAAAAATTTGACCTAGAAAGCATGGATCCTGTGGAATGCAAAGCTGAATTTCGATTCGAGAAGAATGATCTTCCTTCTCTTGCTGAGGCACTCCAAATCCCCGACACCTTTTTCTGCCAACAACGGAGTGTGTGTGATGGCATGGAAGGTTTGTGTATGGCGCTAAAGAGATTCTCTTATCCTTGTCGATACAGCGACATGATTTCTCGCTTCGCCAAACCTGTGCCAGTGCTTTCTATGATAACAAACACAGTACTGGATTTTATCTACAATATGCATGGCCATCGCATCACGCAATGGAACAACTTTTTGTTAGACCAACTAAAGCTGGAACAGTACGCAGTTGTGGTTGCAGAGAAGGGGGCAGCATTGGATAACTGCTATGGATTCATTGATGGTACTGTTAGGCCCATATGTCGACCTCAAGATAACCAAAGAGTTGTCTACAATGGCCACAAAAGAGTACACGCAATCAAATTCCAGTCTGTCACTGTACCATCTGGAATGATAGCTCAGATTTATGGCCCAGTAGGTAAATATCAATCTGGTTGATTTCCTCAATTCAGGATATTCCTATGGCTAATACAGTATTTCCATGAACTGTATCTTACCACCCCTCCCTTTTCACCGCATCCACTGTAGGACCCTTTGAAGATTCTGTTGACATCTATAAAGCAAAGTACTCAACTCCAGTTTATTTTCCTTTACTCTAGAGGGCAAGAGACATGATGCAGGCATGCTGGCTGATTCTAAACTCCTTGATCAGTTAGAGAGAAATGCTTTTTCTACTGCCGGTAGGCCCTTGTGTTTATACGGAGACCTGGCCTACCCCCTCAGGGTCCATTTACAAGGACCATACAAGCATGCTGTATTGACTCCACTGCAAGAGGCCTTTACCACATCCATGAGTGGTGTTCGTGAGTCAGTGGAGTGGCTTTTCAGGGACATAGTCGAATACTTTAAATTCATTGACTTTAAGAAAAATTTAAAAATCCAGTTAAGCTCAGTTGGCAAGTATTACATAGTATGTGCCATTTTCAGAAATGCTCTGACTTGTTTATATGGGAACCATACCTCAACATTCTTTGATCTCGAGCCTCCAACTCTACAAGAATACTTTTCTTAATTTTTGTCATCAGTTTAATCCTTCAAGGGATTGGGTCATTTGTTTTAGTAAACAGGGAGGCTTTCATAATACATTTTTCAGTCCATTTGCCCATACTTATTAAGAAAGCATTTATTTCCAAAGATACAGAATGCAGACCATTTTTTCTTGCTTTGTAATTCACAACGGTGAAAGAAAGTTTGCTTGGGAACTTTAAATGTTAATCTGCAGTATTTTCATTAAATATTTCAAGTGAAATGGCAGATATAGTAGCTAAATGCAGCCATAAGAATGTTTTCCAAGTGGTCACAGTTCAAGTAGTTTCAATGTAATGTTTCTTAACACAACTTTGTTTTTAAATAAATAAATCAATAAATGCAGATCTTATTCTTGTATAAGACAATGTAAATGCTGAAGGAGTGAATGGAACCTTAACATGAGACTGCAAATCAACAACACAAAAAGGTTAACATTTTTCATCTTTTTTTGTCATACTGAGGAATTTTCTAAATGCAACTGACAACAAGTGAAACATTTCCAAAACATGCTATCTTACAGTGAACGAACTAGAGGTGTCCACATCATAAGCAAAAGGTTAATCATTTTGGTCCAAACTTGTTCAGAACAGTGAACATCAGTGCCTGAAAATCTTGCATCTGCTTACTCTGCTGCTGTTGTTGTTGCACTATCAACTTCATAAAATCTTCCTGCTTTTTCTCTTGCAACATAACTTCCTGTTTTCGAAGAGCAAGCTCCTCTTTACGGGTTTCTTGCAGAAGCTCACTTCGTTCTCGCAAATAAAGCAAAGTATCACTTCCACTTGACCTTTTTTTTTTCTTTGTTTCATTTTCTCC
The DNA here is from genome assembly GCA_964020085.1 of Micromussa lordhowensis. Lineage (NCBI taxonomy): Eukaryota > Metazoa > Cnidaria > Anthozoa > Scleractinia > Lobophylliidae > Micromussa > Micromussa lordhowensis. Next base: position 863,763 of record CAXHUQ010000601.1, on the reverse strand, counting down.
ATCTACACCTTTTCTTTTCTGGGTCTGCCCCATCCTTTCCATGGCCTGTCTTCTCATGTCCTCAGCATTCTCTTTGTCCTGTTTTTTTCGTTCCCTCTGCCTCTGTGTGTCATCTCCATCCATTGATTCAGCTGCATCTTCCTTCTCTATAAGCTCCTCAATAGCAGTTTCAGTCTCAGACATTTCTGTGTCTATACCACTAGCTTTCTCCTCACTTTTCAGCTTCTTTCGGAGTTTTTGAGCCAGAAGCTGGTAGCGATCACGCACAGCTCTCGAATCAACTTTAAATTTGGGTTCCAAAATCTCCAAAAGATGGTCTGCAATTATTTTCCACTTTGCTCCCCTCTGAACAGTTCCTTTTTGGTACCAGTAAATGGATCTACAGCAAGAATCTCACGGCACATCAATCTGTCATGCTCTTCGGTCCAGTACATTGCAGAGCTGTTGAATTATCAAAATAAAAAGGGCATTTCAAGCTGCATGTATTAACTTTCTCGTTCAAAGCATCTCAATCAAGAAAGGATGGGGAGGAGTGCAAGTTTTGGCGGGAAATGCTTTCCACCATTGGCAAAATAAAAATCCTTTTCGATATTCGTTGATTCAGTTCTAAAACCGATTTTTGGTGGCTATCAGGTTTAAACAATAATTAAATGTAAACAATAAGGTACATTTATTTCGCGCATTAGAGTAAAAGGTAAGTTGCCCCAAGTTTCGCTGTTTATGGCGGCACTGAAAATTATTTCACACGAAGATAATTTTACCTTCTCATCATCTCAGAAATGTAAAGACGTAGAAATAGCTTAGATGTACACAGAGATATCAGCATAAAATGAAATGGCGAGCATATTAAACTGGATCAGTGATAACTAGAGCACAGAAGATATACATGAAATAGATCTTACCGTATGGATTTCTCCGAGCTTGAGGTCTTCTGACAATTTGCCGATGGCTGCGATGGGCGGCTTGTGCTAGCGCATATTTCTGCTTCAGGAATGTTCATCGTGGAATTTCTCCTCAAATAATTTAAGCCGTAAACACCGAAAAAGTACAAGTAAGAAAAAATACCGTAAATCAATGAAAAGGACCAAGAACTTTACGAGGAATTTCGACGTTGTCAACACTACGGCAAAACAGCGAATGTGCCGTCGCCAACGACAGGACGACGGCGGATTGCAGTCAGCTTTTCAGGTTCTGCGCATGACCGGAACGGAAAATAAACTTCCGGTATGCCGTCGTCGTGCCTCCCGTCCTGGTGCTTAAGGTCTCTAATGTTGTGCTATGCCGGCACTTCAAGTGCGTTTTAATTAAGAGATCATGGCATTTGCCCCAGGGTGTTTTTTCTGGCCTTCTTTCTGCAGGACTTTTCCCTGGTCGCAACTTTGCAGAATTTCAGAAAATGCGCACTGAGGGTGTCCTTGCCAAATTTGCCATAGCTAGGCTTTACCGGCATTTTGGGAGCCGCGGTTTGCTGCAAAACGTTGTGCTATGTTGGCACTTTAAGTGCATTTTAATTAGGAGATGAAGGCATTTGCGCCAGGGTGTGTTTTGTGGCCTTCTTTCTGCAGGACTTTCCCCTGGTCGCATCTTTGCAGAATTTCAAAAAATACGCGCAGAGAGTGTCCTTGCGAAATTTGCCATAGCTCGACTTTACGGGCACTTTGGGAGCCGCGGTTTGCTCCAAAACGTTGTGCTATGCCGGCACTTTAAGTGCATTTTAATTAAAAGATCATGGCATTTGCGCCAGGGTGTTTTTTGTGGCCTTCTTTCTGCAGAACTTTCCCCTGGTCGCAAATTTGCAGAAATTCAGAAAATGCGCGCTGAGGTTGTGCTTGCTAAATTTGCAATAGCTCGGCTTTACGGGCACTTTGGGAGCCGCGGTTTGCTGCAAAATGTTGTGCTATGTTGGCACTTTAAGTGCATTTCATTTAGCAGATTATGGCATTTGCGTCAGGGTGATTTTTGTGGCCTTCTTTCTGCAGGACTTTCACCTGGTCGCAACTTTGCACAATTTCAGAAAATGCGAGCTGAGTGTGTGCTTGCTAAATTTGCCATAGCTCGGCTTTACGGGCACTTTGGGAGCCGCGGTTTGCTGCAAAATGTTGTGCTATGTTGGCACTTCAAGTGCACTTTAATTAAGAGATGATAGCATTTGCGCCAGGGTGTTTTTTGTGGCCTTCTTTCTGCAGGACTTTCTCCTGGTCGCAACTTTGCAGAATTTCAGAAAATGCGCGCTGAGGGTGTGCTTGCTAAATTTGCCATAGCTCGGCTTTACCGGCATTTTGGGGCCGCGGTTTGCTGCAAAGACTTGTGCTATGTTGGCACTTCAAGTACATTTTAATTAGGAGATAATGGCATTTGCGCCAGGGTGTTTTTTTGGCCTTCTTTCTGCAGGTTTTTCCCGTGGTGGCAACTTTGCAGAATATCAGAAAATGCGCGCTGAGGGTGTCCTTGCCAAATTTGCCATAGCTCGGCTTTACGGGCACTTAGGGAGCCGCCGTCTGCTGCAAAATGTTGTGCTATGTTGGTTTGCTGCAAAGACTTGTGCTATGTTGGCACTTCAAGTACATTTTAATTAGGAGATAATGGCATTTGCGCCAGGGTGTTTTTTTGGCCTTCTTTCTGCAGGTTTTTCCCGTGGTGGCAACTTTGCAGAATTTCAGAAAATGCGCGCTGAGGGTGTCCTTGCCAAATTTGCCATAGCTCGGTTCACAACTTTGCAGAAGTTCAGAAAATGCGCGCTAAGGGGGAGCTTGCTAAATTTGCTATTGCTCGGCTTTACGGGCACTTTGGGAGCCGCGGTTTGCTGCAAAATGTTGTGCTATGTTGGCACTTTAAGCGCATTTTAACTAGGAGATAATGGCATTTGCGCCAGAATTTTTCTGTGCCGTTCTTTCTGCAGGACTTTTCCCTGGTCGCAACTTTGCAAAATTTCAGAAAATGCGCGCTGAGGGTGTGCTTGCTAAATTTGCCATAGCTCGGCTTTACAAGCATTTTTAAAGCCGCGGTTTGCTGCAAAATGTTGTGCTATGTTGGCACTTGAAGTGCATTCTAAGTAGGGGAAGATGGCATTTGCGCCCTGGTATTTTTTGTGGCCTTCTTTCTGCAGGACGTTCCCCTAGTCGCAACTTTGCAGAATTTCAGAAAATACGCGCTGAAGGTGTGCTTGCTAAATTTGCCATAGCTTGGCTTTACGGGCACTTTGGGAGCCGCGGTTTGCTGCAAAATGTTGTGCTATGTTGGCACTTTGAGTGCCTTTTAATTAGGAGATGATGGCATTTGCGCCAAAGTGTTTTTTGTGGCCTTTTTTCTGCAGGACTTTCCCCTGGTCGCAACTCTGCAGAATTTCAGAAAATGCGCGCTGAGGGTGTGCTTGCTAAATTTGCTATAGCTCGGCTTTACGGGCACTTTGGGAGCCGGGGTTTGCTGCAAGAGGTTGTGCTATGTCTTCACTTTAAGTGCATTTTAATTAGGAGATGATGGCATTTGCGCCAAGGTTTTTTTTGTGGCCTTTTTTCTGCAGGACTTTCCCCTGGTCGCAACTTTGCGGAATTTCAGAAAATGCGCGCTGAGGGCGTGCTTGCTAAATTTGCTATGGCTCGGCTTTACGGGCACTTTGGGAGCCGCGGTTTGCTGCAAAGTGTTGTAATATGTTGGCACTTTAAGTGCATTCTAATTAGGAGATGATAACATTTGCGCTAGGGTGTTTTTTGTGGCCTTCTTTCTGCAGGACTTTCCCTTGGTCGCAACGTTGCAGAAGTTCAGAAAATGCGCAATGTGGGGGTCCTTGCTAAATTTTCTATAGCTCGGCGTTACGGGAACTTTGGGAGCCGCAGTTTGCTGCAAAATGTTGTGCTATGTTGGCACTTCGAGTGCATTGTAATTAGGAGATGGTGGCATTTGCGCCAGGTTGTTTTTTGTGGCCTTCTTTCTGCAGGACTTTCCCCTGCTCGCAACTTTGCCGAATTTCAGAAAATGCACGGTGAGGGTGTGCTTGCTAAATTTGCCATACCTCGGCTTTACGGGCACTTTGGGAGCCACGGTTTGCTGCAAAATGTTGTGCTATGTTGGCACTTTAAGTGCATTCTAGTTAGGAGATTATGGCATTTGCGCCAGGACGCTTTTTGTCGCCTTCCTTCTGAAGGACTTTCCCCTGGTCGCAACTTTGCAGAATTTCAGAAAATGCGCGCTGAGGGTGTGCTTGCTAAATTTGCTATGGCTCGGCTTTACGGGCACTTTGGGAGCCGCGGTTTCCTGCAAAATGTTGTGCTATGTTAGAAATTTAAGTGCATTTTAATTAGGAGATAATGACATTTGCGCCAGGGTGTTTTTTGTGGCCTTCTTTTTGCAGGATTTTCCCCTGGTCGCAACTTTGCAGAATTTCAGAAAATGGGCGCTGAGGGTGTGCTTGCTAAATTTGCCATAGCTCGGCTTTACGGCCAGTTTGGGATCGGCGGTTTACTGCAAAATGTTGTGCTATGTTGGCACTTCAAGTGCATTGTAATTAAGAGATAAGGGCATTTCCGCCAGGGTTTTTTTTGTGGCTGTCTTTCTGCAGGACTTTTCCCTGGTCGCGACTTTGCAGAATTTCAGAAAATGCGCGCTGAGGGTGTGCTTGCTAAATTTGCCATAGCTCGGCTTTACGGGCACTTTGGGAGCCGCGGTTTCCTGCAAAATGTTGTGCTATGTTGGAAATTTAAGTGCATTTTAATTAGGAGATGATGACATTTGCGCAAGGGTGTTTTTTGTGGCCTTCTTTCTGCAGGACTTTTCCCTGGTCGCAACTTTGCAGAATTTCAGAAAATGCACGCTGAGGGTGTGCTTGCTAAATTTGCCATAGCTCGGCTATACGGGCACTTTGGGAGCCGCGGTTTGCTGCAAAATGTTGTGCTATGTTGGCACTTTAAGCACATTGTAATTAATTGATGATGACAATTGCGCGAGGCCCATTTTTTTGTGGCCTTCTTTCTGCAGGACTTTCCCGTGGTGGCAACTTTGCAGAATTTCAGAAAATGCGCGCTGGGGGTGTGCTTGCTAAATTTGCCATAGCTCGGCTTTACGGGCACTTAGGGAGCCGCGGTTTACTGCAAAATCTTGTGCTATGTTGGCACTTTAAGAGCATTTCAATTACGAGACGATGGCATTTGCGCCAGGGTGCTTTTTCTGGCCTTCTTTCTGCAGGACTTTCCCCTGGTCGCAACTTTGCAGAATTTCAGAAAATGCGCGCTGAGGGTGTCCTTGCCAAATTTGCCATAGCTCGGCTTTACGGGCACTTAGGGAGCCGCGGTTTGCTGCACAATGTTGTGCTATGTCGCACTTTAAGTGCATTCTAATTAGGAGATAATGGCATTTGCCTCAGGGTGTTCTTTCTGGCCTTCTTTCTGCAGTTTTTTTCCCTAGTCGGAACTTTGCTGAATTTCAGAAAATGCGCGCTGAGGGTGTCCTTGCCAAATTTGCCATAGCTCGGCTTTACGGGCACTTAGGGAGCCGCGGTTTGCTGCAAAATTTTATGCTATGTTGGCACTTGAAGTGCATTTAAAGTAGGAGATCATGGCATTTGCGCCAAAGTGTTTCTTCTGGTCTTCTTTCCGCAGGACTTTCCCCTGGTCGCAACTTTGCAGAATTTCAGAAAATGCGCGCTGAGGGTGTCCTTGCCATATTTGCCATAGCTCGGCTTCACGGGCACTTAGGGAGCCGCGGTTTGCGGCAAAATGTTGTGCTATGTTGGCACTTTAAGTGCAATTTAATTAGGAGATGATGGCATTTGCGCCAGGGTGTTTTTTCTCGCCTTCTTTCTGCAGGACTTTCCCCTAGTCGCAACTTTGCAGAATTTCAGAAAATGCGCGCTGAGGCTGTCCTTGCCAAATTTGCCATAGCTCGGTCTTACGGGCACTTAGGGAGCCGCGGTTTACTGCAAAATGTTGTGCTATGTTGGCACTTTAAGTGCATTTCAATTACGAGACGATGGCATTTGCGCCAGGGTGCTTTTTCTGGCCTTCTTTCTGCAGGACTTTCCCCTTGTCGCAACTTTGCAGAATTTCAGAAAATGCGCGCTGAGGGTGTCCTTGCCAAATTTGCCATAGCTCGGCTTTACGGGCACTAAGGGAGCCGCGGTTTGCTGCACAATGTTGTGCTATGTCGGCACTTTAAGTGCATTCTAGTTAGGAGATATTGGCATTTGCCCCAGGGTGTTTTTTCTGGCCTTCCTTCTGCAGTTTTTTTCCCTGGTCGAAACTTTGCAGAATTTCAGAAAATGCTCGCTGAGGGTGTCCTTGCCAAATTTGCCATAGCTCGGCTTTACGGGCACTTAGGGAGCCGCGGTTTACTGCAAAATGTCGTGCTATGTTGGCACTTTAAGTGCATTTCAATTACGAGACGATGGCATTTGCGCCAGGGCGTTTTTTCTGGCCTTCCTTCTGCAGGACTTTCCCCTGGTCGGAACTTTGCAGAATTTCAGAAAATGCGCGCTGAGGGTGTCCTTGCCAAATTTGCCATAGCTCGGCTTTACGGGCAGTTAGGGAGCCGCGGTTTGCTGCAAAATGTTCTGCTATGTTGGCACTTGAAGTGCATTTAAAGTAGGAGATGATGGCATTTGCGCCAAAGTGTTTTTTCCGGCCTTCTCTCTGCAGAACTTTCCCCTGGTAGCAACTTTGCAGAATTTCAGAAAATGCGCGCTGAGGGTGTCCTTGCCAAATTTGCCATAGCTCGGCTTTACGGGCACTCAGGGAGCCGCAGTTTGCTGCAAAGTGTTGTGCTATGTTGGCACTTGAAGTGCATTTAAAGTAAGAGATCATGGCATTTGCGCCAAAGTGTTTTTTCTGGCCTTCTTTCTGCAGGACTTTCCCCTGGTCGCAACTTTGCAGAATGTCAGAAAATGCGCGCTGAGGGTGTCCTTGCCAAATTTGCCATAGCTCGGCTTCACGGGCACTTTGGGAGCCGCGGTTTGCGGCAAAATGTTGTGCTATGTTGGCACTTTAAGTGCAAGTTAATTAGGAGATGATGGCATTTGCGTTAGGGTGTTTTTTCTGGCCTTCTTTCTGCAGGACTTTCCCCTAGTCGCAACTTTGCAGAATTTCAGAAAATGCGCGCTGAGGGTGTCCTTGCCAAATTTGCCATAGCTCGGTTTTACGGGCACTTAGGGAGCCGCGGTTTACTGCAAAATGTTGTGCTATGTTGGCACTTTAAGTGCATTTCAATTACGAGACGATGGCATTTGCGCCAGGGCGTTTTTTCTGGCCTTCTTTGTGCAGGACTTTCCCCTGGTCGCAACTTTGCAGAATTTCAGAAAATGCGCGCTGAGGGTGTCCTTGCCAAATTTGCCATAGCTCGGCTTTACGGGCACTTAGGGAGCCGCGGTTTGCTGCACAATGTAGTGCTATGTCGGCACTTTAAGTGCATTCTATGTAGGAGATAATGGCATTTGCCCCAGGGTGTTTTTTTTGGCTTTCTTTCTGCGGTTTTTTTTCCCTGGTCGGAACTTTGCAGAATTTCAGAAAATGCGCGCTGAGGGTGTCCTTGCCAAATTTGCCATAGCTCGGCTTTACGGGCACTTAGGGAGCCGCGGTTTGCTGCAAAATGTTGTGCTATGTTGGCACTTTAAGTGCATTTTAATTAGGAGATAATGACATTTGCGCCAGGGTGTTTTTTCTGGCCTTCTTTCTGCAGGTTTTTGCCCTGGTCGCAACTTTGCAGAATTTCAGAAAATGCGCGCTGAGGGTGTCCTTGCCAAATTTGCCATAGCTCGGCTTTACGGGCACTTAATGTGCCGCGGTTTATTGCACAATGTTGTGCTATGTCGGCACTTTAAGTGCATTCTAATTAGGAGGTAATGGCATTTGCCCCAGGGTGTTTTTTCTGGCCTTCTTTCTGCGGTTTTTTTCTTTGGTCGGAACTTTGCAGAATTTCAGAAAATGCGCGCTGAGGGTGTCCTTGCCAAATTTGCCGTAGCTCGGCTTTACGGGCACTTAGGGAGCCGCGGTTTGCTGCAAAATGTTGTGCTATGTTGGCGCTTGAAGTGCATTTAAAGTAGGAGATGATGGCATTTGCGCCAAAGTGTTTTTTCTGGCCTTCTTCCTGCAGGACTTTTCCCTTGTCTCAACTTTGCAGAATTTCAGAAAATGCGCGCTGAGGGTGTCCTTGCCAAATTTGCCATAGCTCGGTTTTACGGGCACTTAGGGAGCCGCGGTTTACTGCAAAATGTTGTGCTATGTTGGCACTTTAAGTGCATTTCAATTACGAGACGATGGCATTTGCGCCAGGGCGTTTTTTCTGGCCTTCTTTCTGCAGGACTTTCCCCTGGTCGCAACTTTGCAGAATTTCAGAAAATGCGCGCTGAGGGTGTCCTTGCCAAATTTGCCATAGCTCGGCTTTACGGGCACTTAGGGAGCCGCGGTTTGCTGCACAATGTAGTGCTATGTCGGCACTTTAAGTGCATTCTATGTAAAGGATAATGGCATTTGCTCCAGGGCGTTTTTTTTGGCCTTCTTTCTGCGGTATTTTTTCCCTGGTCGGAACTTTGCAGAATTTCAGAAAATGCGCGCTGAGGGTGTCCTTGCCAAATTTGCCGTAGCTCGGCTTTACGGGCACTTAGGGAGCCGCGGTTTGCTGCAAAATGTTGTGCTATGTTGGCGCTTGAAGTGCATTTAAAGTAGGAGATGATGGCATTTGCGCCAAAGTGTTTTTTCTGGCCTTCTTCCTGCAGGACTTTTCCCTTGTCTCAACTTTGCAGAATTTCAGAAAATGCGCGCTGAGGGTGTCCTTGCCAAATTTGCCATAGCTCGGTTTTACGGGCACTTAGGGAGCCGCGGTTTACTGCAAAATGTTGTGCTATGTTGGCACTTTAAGTGCATTTCAATTACGAGACGATGGCATTTGCGCCAGGGCGTTTTTTCTGGCCTTCTTTCTGCAGGACTTTCCCCTGGTCGCAACTTTGCAGAATTTCAGAAAATGCGCGCTGAGGGTGTCCTTGCCAAATTTGCCATAGCTCGGCTTTACGGGCACTTAGGGAGCCGCGGTTTGCTGCACAATGTAGTGCTATGTCGGCACTTTAAGTGCATTCTATGTAAAGGATAATGGCATTTGCTCCAGGGCGTTTTTTTTTGCCTTCTTTCTGCGGTATTTTTTCCCTGGTCGGAACTTTGCAGAATTTCAGAAAATGCGCGCTGAGGGTGTCCTTGCCAAATTTGCCATAGCTCGGCTTTACGGGCACTTAGGGAGCCGCGGTTTGCTGCAAAATGTTGTGCTATGTTGGCACTTGAAGTGCGTTTCAATTACGACACGATGGCATTTGCGCCAGGGTGCTTTTTTTGGCCTTCTTTCTGCAGGACTTTCCCCTGGTCGCAACTTTGCAGAATTTCAGAAAATGCGCGCTGAGGTTGTCCTTGCCAAATTTGCCATAGCTCGGCTTTTCGGGCACTTAGGGAGCCGCGGTTTGCTGCAAAATGTTGTGCTATGTTGGCACTTGAAGTGCATTTAAAGTAGGAGATGATGGCATTTGCGCCAAAGTGTTTTTTCTGGCCTTCTTTCTGGAGGACTTTGCCCTGGTCGCAACTTTGCAGAATTTCAGAAAATGCGCGCTGAGGGTGTACTTCCCAAATTTGCCATAGCTCGGCTTTACGGGCACTTAGGGAGCCGCGGTTTGCGGCAAAATGTTGTGCTATGTTCGCGCTTTAAGTGCAATTTAATTAGGAGACGATGGCATTTATGCCAGGGTGTTTTTTTCTGGCCTTCTTTCTGCAGGACTTTCCCCTAGTCGCAACTTTGCAGAATTTCAGAAAATGCGCGCTGAGGGTGTCCTTGCCAAATTTGCCATAGCTCGGCTTTACGGGCACTTAATGTGCCGCGGTTTGCTGCACAATGTTGTGCTATGTCGGCACTTTAAGTGCATTCTAATTAGGAGATAATGGCATTTTACCCCAGGGTGTTTTTTCTGGCCTTCTTTCTGCGGTTTTTTTCCCTGGTCGGAACTTTGCAGAATTTCAGAAAATGCGCGCTGAGGGTGTCCTTGCCAAATTTGCCGTAGCTCGGCTTTACGGGCACTTAGGGAGCCGCGGTGTGCTGCAAAATGTTGTGCTATGTTGGCGCTTGAAGTGCATTTAAAGTAGGAGATGATGGCATTTGCGCCAAAGTGTTTTTTCTGGCCTTCTTTCTGCAGGACTTTTCCCTGGTCTCAACTTTGCAGAATTTCAGAAAATGCGCGCTGAGGGTGTCCTTGCCAAATTTGCCATAGCTCGGCTTTACGGGCACTTAGGGAGCCGCGGTTTGCTGCAAAATGTTGTGCTATGTTGGCACTTTAAGTGCATTTTATTTAGGAGATGATGGCATTTGCGCCAGGGTGTTTTTTCTTGCCTTCTTTCTGCAGGACTTTCCCCTAGTCGCAACTTTGCAGAATTTCAGAAAATGCGCGCTGAGGGTGTCCTTGCCAAATTTGCCATAGCTCAGCTTTACGGGCACTTAGGGAGCCGTGGTTTGCTGCAAAATGTTGTGCTATGTTTGCAATTTAAGTGCATTTAAAGTAGGAGATGATGGCATTTGCGGCAAAGTGTTTTTTCTGGCCTTCGTTCTGCAGGACTTTCCCCTGGTCGCAACTTTGCAGAATTTCAGAAAATGCGCGCTGAGGGTGTCCTTGCCAAATTTGCCATAGCTCAGCTTTACGGGCACTTAGGGAGCCGCGGTTTGCTGCAAAATGTTGTGCTATGTTGGCACTTTAAGTGCAATTTAATTAGGAGATGATGACATTTAAGCCAGGGTGTTTTTTCTGGCCTTCTTTCTGCAGGACTTTCCCCTAGTCGCAACTTTGCAGAATTTCAGAAAATGCGCGCTGAGGGTGTCCTTGCCAAATTTGCCATACCTCGGTTTTACGGGCACTTAGGGAGCCGCGGTTTACTGCGAAGTGTTGTGCTATGTTGGCACTTTAAGTGCATTTCAATTACGACACGAAGGCATTTGCGCCAGGGTGCCTTTTTCGGCCTTCTTTCTGCAGGACTTTCCCCTGGTCGCAACTTTGCAGAATTTCAGAAAATGCGCGCTGACGTTGTCCTTGCCAAATTTGCCATAGCTCGGCTTTACGGGCACTTAGGGAGCCGCGGTTTGCTGCAAAACGTTGTGCTATGTTGGCACTAGAAGTGCATTTAAAGTAAGAGATGATGGCATTTGCGCCAAAGTGTTTTTTCTGGCCTTCTTTCTGCAGGACTTTCCCCTGGTCGCAACTTTGCAGAATTTCAGAAAATGCGCGCTGAGGGTGTCCTTGCCACCACTTAGGGAGCCGCGGTTTGCTGCAAAATGTTGTGCTATGTTGGCACTTCAAGTGCATTCTAATTAGGAGATAATGGCATTTGCGCCAAGGTGTTTTTTCTGGCCTTCTTTCTGCAGGTCTTTCCCCTGGTCGCAACTTTGCAGAATTTCAGAAAATGCGCGCTGAGGGTGTCCTTGCCAAATTTGCCATAGCTCGGCTTTACGGGCACTTAGGGAGCCGCGGTTTGCTGAAAAATGTTGTGCAGAATTTGCAGAATTTCAGAAAATGCGCGCTGAGGGTGTCCTTGCCAAATTTGCCATAGTTTGGCTTTACGGGCACTTAGGGAGCCGCGGTTTGCTGCAAAATGTTGTGCTATGTTGGCACTTTAAAAGCATTTTAATTAGGAGATAATGGCATTTGAGCCAGAGTGTTTTTTTTGGCCTTCTTTCTGCAGGACTTTCCCCTGGTCACAACTTTGCAGAATTTCAGAAAATGCGCGCTGAGGGTGTTCTTGCCAAATTTGCCATAGCTCGGCTTTACGGGCACTTTGGGAGCCGAGGTTTGCTGCAAAATGTTGTGCTATGTTGGCACTTTAAGTGCATTTTAATTAGGAGATAATGGCATTTGCGCCAGGGTGTTTTTTCTGGCTTTCTTTCTGCAGGTTTTTCCCCTGGTCGCAACTTTGCAGAATTTCAGAAAATGCGCGCTGAGGGTGTCCTTGTTAACTTTGCCATAGCTCGGCTTTACGGGCACTTAGGGAGCCGCGGTTTGCTGCAAAATGTTGTGCTATGTTAGCACTTTATGCGCATTTTAATTAGGAGATGATGGCATTTGCGCCAGGGTGTTTTTTCTGGCCTTCTTTCTGGAAGACTTTCCCCTGGTCGCAACTTTGCAGAATTTCAGAAAATGCGCGCTCAGGGTGTCCTTGCCAAATTTGCCATAGCTCGGCTTTACCGGCACTTAGGGAGCCGCGGTTTGCTGCAAAATCTTGTGCTATGTTGGCACTTTAAGTGCATTTAAATTAAGAGATGATGGCATTTGCGCTAGGGTGTTTTTTCTCGCCTTGTTTTTGCAGGACTTTCCCCTGGTCGCAACTTTGCAGAATTTCAGAAAATGCGCGCTGAGGGTGTCCTTGCCAAATTTGCCATAGCTCGGCTTTACGGGCACTTAGGGAGCCGCGGTTTGCTGCAAAATGTTGTGCTATGTTAGCACTTTATGCGCATTTTAATTAGGAGTTGATGGCATTTGCGCCAGGGTGTTTTTTTGGCCCTCTTTCTGGAAGACTTTCCGCTGGTCGCAACTTTGCAGAATTTCAGAAAATGCGCGCTCAGGGTGTCCTTGCCAAATTTCCCATAGCTCGGCTTTACGGGCACTTAGGGAGCCACGGTTTGCTGCAAAATGTTGTGCTATGTTGGCACTTCAAGTGCATTTGAATTAGGAGATGATGGCATTTGCGCTAGGGTGTTTTTTCTCGCCTTGTTTTTGCAGGACTTTCCCCTGGTCGCAACTTTGCAGAATTTCAGAAAATGCGCGCTGAGGGTGTCCTTGCCAAATTTGCCATAGCTCGGCTTTACGGGCACTTAGGGAGCCGCGGTTTGCTGCAAAATGTTGTGCTATGTTGGCACTTTAAGTGCATTTTAATTAGGAGATAATGGCATTTGAGCCAGAGTGTTTTTTCTGGCCTTGTTTCTGCAGGACTTTCCCCTGGTCGCAACTTTGCAGAATTTCAGAAAATGCGCGCTGAGGGTGTCCTTGCCACCACTTAGGGAGCCGCGGTTTGCTGCAAAATGTTGTGCTATGTTGGCACTTCAAGTGCATTCTAATTAGGAGATAATGGCATTTGCGCCAAGTTGTTTTTTCTGGCCTTCTTTCTGCAGGTCTTTCCCCTGGTCGCAACTTTGCAGAATTTCAGAAAATGCGCGCTGAGGGTGTCCTTGCCAAATTTGCCATAGCTCGGCTTTACGGGCACTTAGGGAGCCGCGGTTTGCTGAAAAATGTTGTGCAGAATTTGCAGAATTTCAGAAAATGCGCGCTGAGGGTGTCCTTGCCAAATTTGCCATAGTTTGGCTTTACGGGCACTTAGGGAGCCGCGGTTTGCTGCAAAATGTTGTGCTATGTTGGCACTTTAAAAGCATTTTAATTAGGAGATAATGGCATTTGAGCCAGAGTGTTTTTTTTGGCCTTCTTTCTGCAGGACTTTCCCCTGGTCACAACTTTGCAGAATTTCAGAAAATGCGCGCTGAGGGTGTTCTTGCCAAATTTGCCATAGCTCGGCTTTACGGGCACTTTGGGAGCCGAGGTTTGCTGCAAAATGTTGTGCTATGTTGGCACTTTAAGTGCATTTTAATTAGGAGATAATGGCATTTGCGCCAGGGTGTTTTTTCTGGCTTTCTTTCTGCAGGTTTTTCCCCTGGTCGCAACTTTGCAGAATTTCAGAAAATGCGCGCTGAGGGTGTCCTTGTTAACTTTGCCATAGCTCGGCTTTACGGGCACTTAGGGAGCCGCGGTTTGCTGCAAAATGTTGTGCTATGTTAGCACTTTATGCGCATTTTAATTAGGAGATGATGGCATTTGCGCCAGGGTGTTTTTTCTGGCCTTCTTTCTGGAAGACTTTCCCCTGGTCGCAACTTTGCAGAATTTCAGAAAATGCGCGCTCAGGGTGTCCTTGCCAAATTTGCCATAGCTCGGCTTTACCGGCACTTAGGGAGCCGCGGTTTGCTGCAAAATCTTGTGCTATGTTGGCACTTTAAGTGCATTTAAATTAAGAGATGATGGCATTTGCGCTAGGGTGTTTTTTCTCGCCTTGTTTTTGCAGGACTTTCCCCTGGTCGCAACTTTGCAGAATTTCAGAAAATGCGCGCTGAGGGTGTCCTTGCCAAATTTGCCATAGCTCGGCTTTACGGGCACTTAGGGAGCCGCGGTTTGCTGCAAAATGTTGTGCTATGTTAGCACTTTATGCGCATTTTAATTAGGAGTTGATGGCATTTGCGCCAGGGTGTTTTTTTGGCCCTCTTTCTGGAAGATTTTCCGCTGGTCGCAACTTTGCAGAATTTTAGAAAATGCGCGCTCAGGGTGTCCTTGCCAAATTTGCCATAGCTCGGCTTTACGGGCACTTAGGGAGCCACGGTTTGCTGCAAAATGTTGTGCTATGTTGGCACTTCAAGTGCATTTGAATTAGGAGATGATGGCATTTGCGCTAGGGTGTTTTTTCTCGCCTTGTTTTTGCAGGACTTTCCCCTGGTCGCAACTTTGCAGAATTTCAGAAAATGCGCGCTGAGGGTGTCCTTGCCAAATTTGCCATAGCTCGGCTTTACGGGCACTTAGGGAGCCGCGGTTTGCTGCAAAATGTTGTGCTATGTTGGCACTTTAAGTGCATTTTAATTAGGAGATAATGGCATTTGAGCCAGAGTGTTTTTTCTGGCCTTGTTTCTGCAGGACTTTCCCCTGGTCGCAACTTTGCAGAATTTCAGAAAATGCGCGCTGAGGGTGTCCTTGCCACCACTTAGGGAGCCGCGGTTTGCTGCAAAATGTTGTGCTATGTTGGCACTTCAAGTGCATTCTAATTAGGAGATAATGGCATTTGCGCCAAGGTGTTTTTTCTGGCCTTCTTTCTGCAGGTCTTTCCCCTGGTCGCAACTTTGCAGAATTTCAGATAATACGCCCTGAGGGTGTCCTTGCCAAATTTGCCATAGCTCGGCTTTACGGGCACTTAGGGAGCCGCGGTTTGCTGAAAAATGTTGTGCTATGTAGGCACTTTAAGTGCATTGTAATTAGGAGATGATGGCATTTGCTACAGGGTGTTTTTTTTTGGCCTTCTTTTTGCAGGACTTTCCCCTGGTCGCAACTTTGCAGAATTTCAGAAAGTGCGCGCTGAGGGTGTCCCTGCCAAATTTTCCAAAGTTCGGCTTTACGGGCACTTAGGGAGCCGCGGTTTGCTGCAAAATTTTGTGCTATGTTGGCACTTCAAGTGCATTCTAATTAGCAGAAAATGGCATTTGCGCCAGGGTGTTTTCTCTGGTCTTCTTTCTGCAGGTTTTTCCCCTGGTCGCAACTTTGCAGAATTTCAGAAAATGCGCGCTGAGGGTGTCCTTGCCAAATTTTCCATAGTTCGGCTTTACGGGCACTTAGGGAGCCGCGGTTTGCTGCAAAATGTTGTGCTATGTTGGCATTTCTAGTGCATTGTAATTAGAAAATGATGGCATTTGCGCCAGGGTGTTTTTTTTGGCCTTCTTTCTGCAGGACTTTCCCCTGGTCGCAACTTTGCAGAATTTCAGAAAATGCGCGCTGAAGGTGTTCTTGCCAAATTTGCCATAGCTCGGCTTTACGGGCACTTTGGGAGCCGAGGTTTGCTGCAAAATGTTGTGCTATGTTGGCACTTTAAGTGCATTTTAATTAGGAGATAATGGCATTTGCGCCAGGGTGTTTTTTCTGGCCTTCTTTCTGCAGGTTTTTCCCCTGGTCGCAACTTTGCAGAATTTCAGAAAATGCGCGCTGAGGGTGTCCTTGTTAACTTTGTTATAGCTCGGCTTTACGGGCACTTAGGGAGCCGCGGTTTGCTGCAAAATGTTGTGCTATGTTATCACTTTATGCGCATTTTAATTAGGAGATGATGGCATTTGCGCCAGGGTGTTTTTTCTGGCCTTCTTTCTGGAAGACTTTCCCCCGGTCGCAACTTTGCAGAATTTCAGAAAATGCGCGCTCAGGGTGTCCTTGCCAAATTTGCCATAGCTCGGCTTTACCGGCACTTAGGGAGCCGCGGTTTGCTGCAAAATGTTGTGCTATGTTGGCACTTCAAGTGCATTTAAATTAAGAGATGATGGCATTTGCGCTAGGGTGTTTTTTCTCGCCTTGTTTTTGCAGGACTTTCCCCTGGTCGCAACTTTGCAGAATTTCAGAAAATGCGCGCTGAGGGTGTCCTTGCCAAATTTGCCATAGCTCTGCTTTACGGGCACTTAGGGAGCCGCGGTTTGCTGCAAAATGTTGTGCTATGTTGGCACTTCAAGTGCATTTGAATTAGGAGATGATGGCATTTGCGCTAGGGTGTTTTTTCTCGCCTTGTTTTTGCAGGACTTTCCCCTGGTCGCAACTTTGCAGAATTTCAGAAAATGCGCGCTGAGGGTGTCCTTGCCAAATTTGCCATAGCTCTGCTTTACGGGCACTTAGGGAGCCGCGGTTTGCTGCAAAATGTTGTGCTATGTTAGCACTTTATGCGCATTTTAATTAGGAGTTGATGGCATTTGCGCCAGGGTGTTTTTTTGGCCCTCTTTCTGGAAGACTTTCCGCTGGTCGCAACTTTGCAGAATTTCAGAAAATGCGCGCTCAGGGTGTCCTTGCCAAATTTGCCATAGCTCGGATTTACGGGCACTTAGGGAGCCACGGTTTGCTGCAAAATGTTGTGCTATGTTGGCACTTCAAGTGCATTTGAATTAGGAGATGATGGCATTTGCGCTAGGGTGTTTTTTCTCGCCTTGTTTTTGCAGGACTTTCCCCTGGTCGCAACTTTGCAGAATTTCAGAAAATGCGCGCTGAGGGTGTCCTTGCCAAATTTGCCATAGCTCGGCTTTACGGGCACTTAGGGAGCCGCGGTTTGCTGCAAAATGTTGTGCTATGTTGGCACTTTAGCATGTTTCAAGATGGCAGACGGACGTTTCGTCACGAGCTCTCGCTTTCTGTTCCTTGCTTTCCTGTTATATTTTGTCGGCTCCTCTCAGGATAACAGGCAGGATTTATTGACCGAATTTCGCCACCGTGAATTATGCTTTTCGCCATCCTGTCGACTGAAAGTGATAAGTTGGACATTCATTCGCCGAAGGCCACATGTCACAGCATGGAAGATTGTTGTGAATGTTTCAACACGGATCAAAAGATCAAAGGCAGCCACGGCTTACTACGGTAACTCGACTTCTACTTTCAGCCCAATTTTACAATTGCTACACGATGTGGAAACGAACCCCGGGCCCACACTGAATTATTCTACAAATGGTTTTGACAAAACGAATGGTAATGTGAGCATAGCACACCTAAATGTTCGCTCTCTCAAATGCCGAGAACATTACGTCCTTGTAAAAGAAACAGTGTTGGCCAACAGGTTCGATATATTTACGGTATCCGAAACATGGCTCAACAGCACGGTTCAAGATCTGGAAATTGAAATCCCTGGGTATTTTATCCATCGCCTCGATCGTCAGAATAACAGAGGTGGTGGCGTTTGTGCATATGTTTCGCGAAATTTCAAAGTCGAGTACTTGAGCGACATCTCATCCACCGCACCATCTGGTTTCCAGCAATTGTGGTTAAAAATCCAGGTCAGGAACATGAAATCGTTTATCATCTGCACAGCGTACAGACCTCCAAATACTCCACTGTCATTTTTTGACTCTGACTTAATTGAAACCTTTATTTATGCTTCGTCGTTCAATGTGCCTATTTACCTGCTTGGAGATATGAACTGTCGCCTCGAGAGTAGCGACAAGCCCGAGACGAAAGCCTTACTAAATTTCTGTCGCTCCTACAATCTCTCACAACTTATCACTAAGCCAACACGAGTAACGGAAACTACCAGCTCGATTTTGGATGTAATCCTGGCTTCGGATACAAAGCAAGTTCGTAATGTTATGGTCTTGGAAAGCTCGATCAGCGACCATGACCTAGTTTACATTACACTAAAACTAAAGAAAGAGCGCTCCAAGCCTGTTTATATCACTACCAGAAGCTACAAGCATTACAAGGCCGACGCATTTAATGATGATGTCTCAAAGGCACCGTGGTCGATAGTAGATATTTTTGATGATGTAGAGGACAAGCTTCATGTTTTCAATTCGTTATTTTCTTCTATACTAGACCAGCATGCTCCGATTAAAACCTTTAAAGTCCGTGGAAAGCCAAATCCATGTATAACGGATGACATACGTGCGCTGATGAAAACAAGAGATTACTGGCGCAAAGAAGCAAGAAAAAGCAATGACCCTATGACTTGGACGGTTTACAGAAATTTAAGACAGGAGGTTAAAAGAGAAATTAAAATCGCTGAACGAGAGTTCTTCTCAGAACAGATTCAAAGAAACCCAGGCAATACAAACAATATTTGGAAAGCAATCCGCCAAATAATCCCTAGGAAATCCACATCCCAGAGAATCTTCAGCAAGGATAACAAAACTGTCGCAGATGAGTTCAATCGGTTTTTCGTTTCAGTCGGCCAGAGTTCTGTTGACAAAATTCAAACATTGGCTAATAAATGCAATATGACACCCAAGCGAAATTATTTTGTCCCAAGACAATATCCTCCCCGTGAGCAGTTTCATTTGAATACCACGTGCAGTGGTGAGATCGAACGCATAATTTCATCAATGCCATCAAACAAAGCTCCAGGGATCGACAAGATTTCTGTTCGTGTTTTGAAGGACTGCCTTGCCCCGATCCTTCCAGTAATTACGTCTATTATCAACACTTCTATTGTGACATGCACATTCCCAACCACCTGGAAATTAGCTGAAGTGACACCTCTTCCTAAAGGTGAAAATCACGAACTAGCAAATAACAACAGGCCAATTTCGCTTCTACCGGTTTTATCAAAAGTTTGCGAAAGGGTAGTACACAATCAATTCACTTCTTACTTGCAATTAAACGAGAGGTTAACAAAGACCCAAAGCGGCAACAAAAAATGGCATTCGACAGAAACATCTGTCATAGAAACAACTGACACTATCCTTAAAGGGATAGACCAGAAGATGTTGACTTCGGCAGTATTCTTAGACATGAGCAAGGCCTTCGACAGCGTCAACCACGAAACCCTAATCTTGAAGCTGCAAGATGTAGGCGCCTCAGACCTAGTTATCCAGTGGTTTTGTAGCTACCTTTATGAAAGAAGACAAGTGGTTCGAATCCATTCAACATTGTCAGAGCCCTTGCCCATAGACTGCGGCGTCCCACAGGGAAGTATACTGGGACCACTTTTATTTAGTATTTATACTAATGACCTTCCTTCAGCACCACGAAAATGCAGCGTCCAGAGCTATGTAGATGACACCAAGCTTGCTATATCCTTCAAACTGAAAGATACCGTAAACGCCTTTACTGACTTAAGAGATGATTTACACAGAATAGGCCAATGGTGTTGCAACAACCATTTATTGTTGAACCCAAGCAAAACCAAACTCATGGTGTTTGGTGGCAGGCAAATGCACTCCAGATTGGTCATTCCAAACCTCACTTTCATGGGAAGAGAACTCATACCGGAACACACTGCTAAAGACCTTGGGGTGATTTTAGACAATAACCTAACTTATGATGAACACATTACCAAAACTGTCTCCTCCTGTATGTCTTGTCTCGGCCAAATAAACCGCACAAAGCATGTTTTTGACAAGCGCACCCTACTGACTATCATTAACGCACTAGTTTTTAGTAAACTTTTTTATTGTTCAAACGTATGGGCGAATACATCAAAAAGTAATATAAGTAAATTACAAGGTATTCAGAACTTTGCTGCTCGAATTGCGACGGGTACGCGCAAATACGATCACATCACACCAGTTTTAAAAGAGCTTAAATGGCTACCGGTAGCTACTCAGCTATACTTCAGGAGCGCTATTATGGCCTTCCCGCGTGCCGGAGTACCTTACCTCCCAGTTCAGTAAGCGAGGAGAAATTAGTGGACGCGCCACGAGAAGTTCACAAATGCTGAACATCCCACTTTTCAAGACCGCCAGTGGTCAGAGAACGTTTTACTATAGAACAGTCAGCATCTGGAACTCCATGGACAGCTCTCTAAAAACTCTTGAGAAAGTATCTGATTTTAAATATTTTCTGAAACGTAAACTAATTAAGGATTTCATAGATTGTTAATTATTTTTTGATTTTAAGTGTAAATATTTCTTTGTACTTTCAGTGTGATTAATTTTAATTGTAAATATTCCCATAAGTAAAGTAGGTTTAAATTGTCATTGTATTTTTATTTTATTATTATTCTCTTTGAAAAGCCTCCGTGAGGAAAGTGAATAAAGTATGTATGTATGTATGTATGTATGTATGTACTTTAAGTGCATTTTAATTAGGAGATAATGGCATTTGAGCCAGAGTGTTTTTTCTGGCCTTGTTTCTGCAGGACTTTCCCCTGGTCGCAACTTTGCAGAATTTCAGAAAATGCGCGCTGAGGGTGTCCTTGCCACCACTTAGGGAGCCGCGGTTTGCTGCAAAATGTTGTGCTATGTTGGCACTTCAAGTGCATTCTAATTAGGAGATAATGGCATTTGCGCCAAGGTGTTTTTTCTGGCCTTCTTTCTGCAGGTCTTTCCCCTGGTCGCAACTTTGCAGAATTTCAGATAATGCGCCCTGAGGGTGTCCTTGCCAAATTTGCCATAGCTCGGCTTTACGGGCACTTAGGGAGCCGCGGTTTGCTGAAAAATGTTGTGCTATGTAGGCACTTTAAGTGCATTGTAATTAGGAGATGATGGCATTTGCTACAGGGTGTTTTTTTTTGGCCTTCTTTTTGCAGGACTTTCCCCTGGTCGCAACTTTGCAGAATTTCAGAAAGTGCGCGCTGAGGGTGTCCCTGCCAAATTTTCCAAAGTTCGGCTTTACGGGCACTTAGGAAGCCGCGGTTTGCTGCAAAATCTTGTGCTATGTTGGCACTTCAAGTGCATTCTAATTAGGAGAAAATGGCATTTGCGCCAGGGTGTTTTCTCTGGTCTTCTTTCTGCAGGTTTTTCCCCTGGTCGCAACTTTGCAGAATTTCAGAAAATGCGCGCTGAGGGTGTCCTTGCCAAATTTTCCATAGTTCGGCTTTACGGGCACTTAGGGAGCCGCGGTTTGCTGCAAAATGTTGTGCTATGTTGGCATTTCTAGTGCATTGTAATTAGAAAATGATGGCATTTGCGCCAGGGTGTTTTTCTTGGCCTTCTTTCTGCAGGACTTTCCCCTGGTCGCAACTTTGCAGAATTTCAGAAAATGCGCGCTGAAGGTGTTCTTGCCAAATTTGCCATAGCTCGGCTTTACGGGCACTTTGGGAGCCGAGGTTTGCTGCAAAATGTTGTGCTATGTTGGCACTTTAAGTGCATTTTAATTAGGAGATAATGGCATTTGCGCCAGGGTGTTTTTTCTGGCCTTCTTTCTGCAGGTTTTTCCCCTGGTCGCAACTTTGCAGAACTTCAGAAAATGCGCGCTGAGGGTGTCCTTGTTAACTTTGCCATAGCTCGGCTTTACGGGCACTTAGGGAGCCGCGGTTTGCTGCAAAATGTTGTGCTATGTTAGCACTTTATGCGCATTTTAATTAGGAGATGATGGCATTTGCGCCAGGGTGTTTTTTCTGGCCTTCTTTCTGGAAGACTTTCCCCTGGTCGCAACTTTGCAGAATTTCAGAAAATGCGCGCTCAGGGTGTCCTTGCCAAATTTGCCATAGCTCGGCTTTACCGGCACTTAGGGAGCCGCGGTTTGCTGCAAAATGTTGTGCTATGTTGGCACTTCAAGTGCATTTAAATTAAGAGATGATGGCATTTGCGCTAGGGTGTTTTCTCGCGCCTTGTTTTTGCAGGACTTTCCCCTGGTCGCAACTTTGCAGAATTTCAGAAAATGCGCGCTGAGGGTGTCCTTGCCAAATTTGCCATAGCTCGGCTTTACGGGCACTTAGGGAGCCGCGGTTTACTGCAAAATGTTGTGCTATGTTAGCACTTTATGCGCATTTTAATTAGGAGTTGATGGCATTTGCGCCAGGGTGTTTTTTTTGGCCCTCTTTCTGGAAGACTTTCCGCTGGTCGCAACTTTGCAGAATTTCAGAAAATGCGCGCTCAGGGTGTCCTTGCCAAATTTGCCATAGCTCGGTTTTACGGGCACTTAGGGAGCCACGGTTTGCTGCAAAATGTTGTGCTATGTTGGCACTTCAAGTGCATTTGAATTAGGAGATGATGGCATTTGCGCTAGGGTGTTTTTTCTCGCCTTGTTTTTGCAGGACTTTCCCCTGGTCGCAACTTTGCAGAATTTCAGAAAATGCGCGCTGAGGGTGTCCTTGCCAAATTTGCCATAGCTCGGCTTTACGGGCACTTAGGGAGCCGCGGTTTGCTGCAAAATGTTGTGCTATGTTGGCACTTTAAGTGCATTTTAATTAGGAGATAATGGCATTTGAGCCAGAGTGCTTTTTCTGGCCTTGTTTCTGCAGGACTTTCCCCTGGTCGCAACTTTGCAGAATTTCAGAAAATGCGCGCTGAGGGTGTCCTTGCCACCACTTAGGGAGCCGCGGTTTGCTGCAAAATGTTGTGCTATGTTGGCACTTTAAGTGCATTCTAATTAGGAGATAATGGCATTTGCGCGAAGGTGTTTTTTGTGGCCTTCTTTCTGCAGGTCTTTCCCCTGGTCGCAACTTTGAAGAATTTCAGATAATGCGCCCTGAGGGTGTCCTTGCCAAATTTGCCATAGCTCGGCTTTACGGGCACTTAGGGAGCCGCGCTTTGCTGAAAAATGTTGTGCTATGTTGGCACTTTAAGTGCATTGTAATTAGGAGATGATGGCATTTGCTACAGGGTGTTTTTTTGGCCTTCTTTTTGCAGGACTTTCCCCTGGTCGCAACTTTGCAGAATTTCAGAAAGTGCGCGCTGAGGGTGTCCCTGCCAAATTTTCCAAAGTTCGGCTTTACGGGCACTTAGGGAGCCGCGGTTTGCTGCAAAATTTTGTGCTATGTTGGCACTTCAAGTGCATTCTAATTAGGAGAAAATGGCATTTGCGCCAGGGTGTTTTCTCTGGTCTTCTTTCTGCAGGTTTTTCCCCTGGTCGCAACTTTGCAGAATTTCAGAAAATGCGCGCTGAGGGTGTCCTTGCCAAATTTGACATAGCTTGGCTTTACGGGTACTTAGGGAGCCGCGGTTTGCTGCACAATGTTGTGCTATGGTGGCACTTCAAGACCATTCTAATTAAGAGATAATAGCATTTGCGCCAGGGTGTTTTTTCTGGCCTTGTTTCTGCAGGTTTTTCCCCTGGTCGTAACTTTGCAGAATTTCAGAAAATGCACGCTGAGGGTGTCCTTGCCAAATTTGCCATAGGTCGGCTTTACGGGCACTTAGGGAGCCGCGGTTTGCTGCAAAATGTTGTGCTATGTTAACACTTTAAGCGCATTTTAATTAGGAGATAATGGCATTTTCGCCAGGGTTTTTTTTCTAGCCTTCTTTCTGCAGGACTTTCCCCTAGTCGCAACTTTGCAGAATTTCAGAAAATGCGCGCTGAGGGTGTCCTTGCCAAATTTGCCATAGCTCGGCTTTACGGGCACTTAGGGAGCCGCGGTTTGCTGCAAAATGTTGTGCTATGTTGGCACTTTAAGTGCATTGTAAATAGATTATAATGGCATTTGCGCCAAAGTGTTTTTTCTAGCCTTCTTTCTGGAGGTTTATCCCCTGGACGCAACTTTGCAGAATTTCAGAAAAAGCGCGCTGAGGGTGTGCTTGCCAAATTTGCCATAGCTCGGCTTTACGGGCACTTAGGGGGCCGCGGTTTGCTGCAAAATGTTGTGCTATGTTCGCACTTTAAGTGCATTTTAATTACGATATAATGGCATTTGCGCCAGGGTGTTTTTTCTGGCCTTCTTTCTGCAGGTTTTTCCCCTGGTCGCAACTTTGCAGAATTTCAGAAAATGCGCGCTGAGGGTGTCCTTGCCAAATTTGCCATAGCTCGGCTTTACGGGCACTTAGGGAGCCGCGGTTTGCTGCAAAATGTTGTGCTGTTTTGGCAATTGAAGTGTATTTTATATACATTATAATGGCATTTGCGCCAAAGTGTTTTTTCTAGCCTTCTTTCTGCAGGTTTTTTCCCTGGTCGCAACTTTGCAGAATTTCAGAAAATGCGCGCTGAGGGTGTCCTTGCCAAATTTGCCATAGCTCGGCTTTACGGGAACTTCGGGAGCTGCGGTTTGCTGCAAAATGTTGTGCTATGTTGGCACTTTAATTGCATTCTAATTAGGAGATAATGGCATTTTCGCCAGAGTGTTTTTTCTGGCCTTGTTTCTGCAGGTTTTTCCCCTGGTCGTAACTTTGCAGAATTTCAGAAAATGCGCGCTGAGGGTGTCCTTGCCAAATTTGCCATAGGTCGGCTTTACGGGCACTTAGGGAGCCGCGGTTTGCTGCAAAATGTTGTGCTATGTTTACACTTTAAGTGCATTCTAATAAGGAGATGATGGCATTTGCGCCAGGGTGTTTTTTCTGCCCTTTTTTCTGCAGGACTTTCCCCTGGTCGCAACTTTGCAGAATTTCAGAAAATGCGTGCTGGGGGTGTCCTTGCCAAATTTGCCATAGCTCGGCTTTACGTGCACATAGGGAGCCTCGGTTTGCTGCAAAATGTTGTGCTGTTTTGGCAATTGAAGTGTATTTTATATACATTATAATGGCATTTGCGCCAAAGTGTTTTTTCTAGCCTTCTTTCTGCAGGTTTTTTCCCTGGTCGCAACTTTGCAGAATTTCAGAAAATGCGCGCTGAGGGTGTCCTTGCCAAATTTGCCATAGCTCGGCTTTACGGGAACTTCGGGAGCTGCGGTTTGCTGCAAAATGTTGTGATAGGTTGGCACTTTAAGTGCATGGTAATTACGAGATGATGGCATTTGTCTCCAGGGTGTTTTTTTTGGACTTCTGTCTGGAGGACTTTCCCCTGGTCGCAACTTTGCAGAATTTCAGAAAATGCGCGCTGAGGGTGCTTTTGCGAAATTTGCCATAGCTCGGCTTTACGGGCACTTAGGGAGCCGCGGTTTGCTGCAAAATGTTGTGCTATGATGGCACTTTAAGTGCATTGTAATTAGGAGATAATGCCATTTGCGCCAGGGTGTTTTTTGTGGCCTTCTTTCTGCAGGACTTTCCCCTGGTCGCAACTTTGCAGAATTTCAGAAAATGGGCGCTGAGGGTGTCCTTGCCAAATTTGCAATAGCTCGGCTTTACGGGCACTTAGGGAGCCGCGGTTTGCTGCAAAATGTTGTGCTATGTTGGCACCTTAAGTGCATTCTAATTAGGAGATAATGGCATTTGCTCCAGAGTGTTTTTTCTGGACTTCTTTCTGCAGGACTTTCCCCTGGTCGCAACTTTGCAGAATTTCCGAAAATGCGCGCTGAGGGTGTCCCAGCCAAATTTTCCATAGTTTGGCTTTACGGGCACTTAGGGAGCCGCGGTCTGCTGCAAAAGGTTGTGCTATGTTGGCACTTGAAGTGCATTCTAATTAGGAGATGATGGCATTTGCGCCAGGGTGCTTTTTTGTGGCCTTCTTTCTGCAGGATTTTCCCCTGGTCGCAACTTTGCAGAATTTCAGAAAATACGCGCTGAGGGTGTCCTCTCCAAATTTGCCATAGCTCGGCTTTACGGGCACTTTGGGAGCCGCGGTTTGCTGCAAAATGTTGTGCTTTGTTGGCACTTCAAGTGCATTGTAATCCGGGGATAATGGCATTTGCGCCAGGGTGTTTTTTTGGCCTTCTTTCTGCAGGTTTTTCCCCTGGTCGCAACTTTGCAGAATTTCAGAAAATGCGCGCTGAGGGTGTCCTTGCCAAATTTGCCATAGCTCGGCTTTACGGGCACTTAGGGAGCCGCGGTTTGCTGCAAAATGTTGTGCTTTGTTGGCTCTTCAAGTGCATTGTAATTAGGGGATAATGGCATTTGCGCCAGGGTGTTTTTTCTGGCCTTCTTTCTGCAGGTTTTTCCCCTGGTCGCAACTTTGCAGAATTTCAGAAAATGCGCGCTGAGGGTGTCCTTGCCAAATTTTCCATAGCTGGGCTTTACGGGCACTTAGGGAGCCGCGGTTTGCTGCAAAATGTTGTGCTATGTTAACACGTCAAGTGCATTCTAATTAGTAGATAATGGCATTGCCGCAAGGGTGTTTTTTGTGGCCTTCTTTCTGCAGGACTTTCCCCTGGTCGCAACTTTGCAGAATTTCAGAAAATGCGCGCTGAGGGTGTCCTTGCCAACTTTGCCATAGCTCGGCTTTGCGGGCACTTTGGGAGCCGTGGTTTGCTGCAAAATGTTGTGCTATGTTGGCACTTTAAGTGCATTCTTATTAGGAGATTATGGCATTTGCGCCAGGGTGTTTTTTCCGGCCTTCTCTCTGCAGGACTTTCCCCTGGTCGCAACTTTGCAGAATTTCCGAAAATGCGCGCTGAGGGTGTCCTTGCCAAATTTGCCATAGCTCGGTTTTACGGGCACTTAGGGAGCCGCGGTTTCCTGCAAAATGTTGTGCTACGTCGGCACTTCAAGTGCAGTTCAATTAAGAGATAATGGCATTTGCGGCAGGGTGTTTTTTCCGGCCTTCTTTCTGCAGGTTTTTCCCCTGGTCGCAACTTTGCAGAATTTCAGAAAATGCGCGCTTAGGGTGTGCTTGCTAAATTTGCTATAGCTCGGCTTTACGGGCACTTTGGGAGCCTCAGTTTGCTGCAAAATGTTGTGCTATGTTGGCACTTCAAGTGCATTTTAACTAAGAGATGATGGCAGTTTCGCCAGGTTGTTTTTTGTGGCCTTCTCTCTGCAGGACTTTCCCCTGGTGAAACTTTGCAGAATTTTAGAAAATGCGCGCTGAGGGTGTGCTTGCTAAATTTGCCATAGCTCAGCTTTACGGGCACTTTGGGAGGCGCGGTTTGCTGCAAAATGTTGTGCTATGTTGGCACTTTAAGTGCATTGTAAATAGGGGATAATGGCATTTGCGCCAGGGTGTTTTTTGTGGCCTTCATTCTGCAGGACTTTTCCCTGGTCTCAACTTTGAAGAATTTTAGAAAATGAGCGCTGAGGGTGTGCTTGCTAAATTTGCTATAGCTCGGAATTACGGGCACTTTGGGAGCCGCAGTTTGCTGCAAAATGTTGCGCTATGTTGGCACTTTAAGTGCATTCTAGTTAGGAGATGAAGGCATTTGCACCAGGGTGTTTTTTGTGGCCTTTTTCTGCAGGACTTTCCCCTGGTCGCAACTTTGCAGAATTTCAGAAAATGCGCGCTGAGGGTGTGCTTGCTAAATTTGCCATAGCTCGGCTTTACGGGCACTTTGGGAGCCGCGGTTTGCTGCAAAATGTTGTGCTATGTTGGCACTTGAAGTGCATTGTAATTTGGAGATTATGGCTTTTGCGCCAGGCTGTTTTTAGTGGCCTTCTTTCGGCAGGTCTTTTCACTGGTCGCAACTTTGCAGAATTTCAGAAAATGCGCGCCGAGGGTGTGAATGCTAAATTTGCCATAGCTCGGCTTTACAGGCACTTTGGGAGCCGCGATTTGCTGCAAAATGTTGTGCTATGTTGGCACTTCAAGTGCATTTTAATTAGGAGATGATGGCATTTGCGCCAGAGTGGTTTTTGTGGCCTTCTTTCTGCAGGACTTTCCCCATGTCGCAACTTTGCAGAATTTCCGAAAATGAGCGCTGAGGGTGTGCTTGCAAAATTTGCCATAGCTCGGCTTTACGGGCACTTTGGGAGCCGCGGTTTGCTGCAAAATGTTGTGCTATGTTGGCATTTGAAGTGCATTCTAATTACGAGATGATGGCATTTGCGCCAGAGTGTTTTTTTTGGCCTTCTTTCTGCAGGACTTTCCCCTGGTCGCAACTTTGCAGAATTTCAGAAAATGCGCGCTGAGGGTGTTCTTGCTAAATTAGCCATAGCTCAGCTTTACGGGCACTTAGGGAGCCGCGGTTTGCTGCAAAATGTTGTGCTATGTTGGCACTTTAAGAGCATTTTAGTTAGGAGATGATGGCATTTGCGCCAGAGTGGTTTTTCTGGCCTTAGTTCTGCAGGACTTTTCCCTGGTCGCAACTTTGCAGAATTTTAGAAAATGCGCGCTGAGGGTGTTCTTGCTAAATTTGCCATAGCTCGGCTTTACGGGCACTTTGGTAGCCGCGGTTTGCTGCAAAATGTTGTGCTATGTTGGCACTTTAAGTGCATTTTAGTTAGGAGATGATGGCATTTGCGCCAGGGTGTTTTTTGTGGCCCTCTTTCTGCAGGACTTTCTCCTGGTCGCAACTTTCAAGAATTTCAAAAAACGCGCGCTGAGGGTGTGCTTGCTAAATTTGCCATAGCTCGGCTTTACGGGCACTTTGGGAGCCCCGGTTTGCTTAAAAAATTTGTGCTATATTGGCACTTTAAGTGCATTCTAATTAGGAGACGATGTCCTTTGCGCCAGGGTGTTTTTTATGGCCTTCTTTCTGCAGGACCTTCCCCTGGTTGCAACTTTGCAAAATTTTAGAAAAACGCGATGAGGATGTGCTTGCTAAATTTGCCATAGCTCGGCTTTACGGGCACTTTGGGAGCCGCGGTTTGCTGAAAAATGTTGTGCGATATTGGCACTTTAAGTGCATTCTAATTAGGAGATGATGGCCTTTGCGCTAGGGTGTTTTTTGTGGCCTTCTTTCTGCAGGACTTTCCCCTGGTCGCAACTTTGCAGAATTTTAGAAAAACGCGCTGAGGATGTGCTTGCTAAATTTGCCATAGCTCGGCTTTACGGGCACTTTGGGAGCCGCGGTTTGCTCCAAAATGTTGTGCTATGTTGGCACTTGAAGTGCATTGTAATTTGGAGATTATGGCTTTTGCGCCAGGGTGTTTTTAGTGGCCTTCTTTTGGCAGGACTTTTCACTGGTCGCAACTTTGCAGAATTTTAGAAATGCGCGCTGAGGCTGTGCTTGCTAAATTTGCCAGAGCTCGGCTTTACGGGCACTTTGGGAGCCGCAGTTTGCTGCAAAATGTTGTGCTATGTTGGCACTTTAAGTGCATTTTAATTAGGAGATGATGGCATTTGCGCCAGGGTGTTTTTTCTGGCCTTCTTTCTGCAGGACTTTGCCTTGGTCGCAACTTTGAAGAATTTTAGAAAATGCGCGCCGAGGGTGTGCTTGCTAAATTTGCCATAGCTCGGCTTTACAGGCACTTTGGGAGCCGCGGTTTGCTGCAAAATGTTGTGCTATGTTGGCACTTCAAGTGCATTTTAATTAGAAGATCATGGCATTTGCGCCAGAGTGTTTTTTTTGGCCTTCTTTCTGCAGGACTTTCCCCATGTCACACCTTTGCAGAATTTCAGAAAATGCGCGCTGAGGGTGTGCTTGCAAAATTTGCCATAGCTCAGCTTTACGGGCACTTTGGGAGGCGCGGTTTGCTGCAAAATGTTGTGCTATGTTGGCACTTTAAGTGCATTGTAAATAGGGGATGATGGCATTTGCGCCAGGGTGTTTTTTGTGGCCTTCATTCTGCAGGACTTTTCCCTGGTCTCAACTTTGAAGAATTTTAGAAAATGAGCGCTGAGGGTGTGCTTGCTAAATTTGCTATAGCTCGGAATTACGGGCACTTTGGGAGCCGCAGTTTGCTGCAAAATGTTGCGCTATGTTGGCACTTTAAGTGCATTCTAGTTAGGAGATGAAGGCATTTGCACCAGGGTGTTTTTTGTGGCCTTTTTCTGCAGGACTTTCCCCTGGTCGCAACTTTGCAGAATTTCAGAAAATGCGCGCTGAGGGTGTGCTTGCTAAATTTGCCATAGCTCGGCTTTACGGGCACTTTGGGAGCCGCGGTTTGCTGCAAAATGTTGTGCTATGTTGGCACTTGAAGTGCATTGTAATTTGGAGATTATGGCTTTTGCGCCAGGCTGTTTTTAGTGGCCTTCTTTCGGCAGGTCTTTTCACTGGTCGCAACTTTGCAGAATTTCAGAAAATGCGCGCCGAGGGTGTGAATGCTAAATTTGCCAGAGCTCGGCTTTACGGGCACTTTGGGAGCCGCGATTTGCTGCAAAATGTTGTGCTATGTTGGCACTTCAAGTGCATTTTAATTAGGAGACGATGTCCTTTGCGCCAGGGTGTTTTCTATGGCCTTCTTTCTGCAGGACTTTCCCCTGGTCGCAACTTTGCAGAATTTGAGAAAATGCGCGCTGAGGGTGTGCTTGCTAAATTTGCCATAGCTCGGCTTTACGGGCACTTTGGGAGCCGTGGTTTGCTGCAAAATGTGGTGCTATGTCGGTACTTTAAGTGCATTCTAATTAGGAGATGATGGCATTTGCGCCAGGGTGTTTTTTCTGGCCTTCTTTCTGCAAGACTTTCCCCTGGTCGCACATTTGCAGAATTTCAGAAAATGCGCGCTGAGGGTGTCCTTGCCAAGTTTGCCATAGCTCGGCTTTACGGGCACTTAGGGAGCCGCGGTTTGCTGCAAAATGTTGTGCTATGTTGGCACTTTAAGTGCATTCTAATTAGGAGATAATGGCATTTGCGCCAGGGTGTTTTTTCTGGCCTTCTCTCTGCAGGTTTTTTCCATGGTCGCAACTTTGCAGAATTTCAGAAAATGCGCGCTGAGGGTGTCCTTGCCAAATTTGCCATAGCTCGGCTTTACGGGCACTTAGGGAGCCGCGGTTTGCTGCAAAATGTTGTGCTATGTTGGCACTTTAAGTGCATTCTAATTAGGAGATAATGGCATTTGCCCCAGGGTGTTTTTTCTGGCCTTCTTTCTGCAGGTTTTTCCCCTGGTCGCAACTTTGCAGAATTTAAGAAAATGCGCGCTAAGGGTGTCCTTGCCAAGTTTGCCATAGCTCGGCTTTACGGGCACTTAGGGAGCCGCGGTTTGCTGCAAAATGTTGTGCTATGTTGGCACTTTAAGTGCATTTTAATTAGGAGATGATGGCATTTGCGCCAGGGTGTTTTTTCTGGCCTTCTTTCTGCAAGACTTTCCCCTGGTCGCACATTTGCAGAATTTCAGAAAATGCGCGCTGAGGGTGTCCTTGCCAAGTTTGCCATAGCTCGGCTTTACGGGCACTTAGGGAGCCGCGGTTTGCTGCAAAATGTTGTGCTATGTTGGCACTTTAAGTGCATTCTAATTAGGAGATAATGGCATTTGCGCCAGGGTGTTTTTTCTGGCCTTCTCTCTGCAGGTTTTTTCCATGGTCGCAACTTTGCAGAATTTCAGAAAATGCGCGCTGAGGGTGTCCTTGCCAAATTTGCCATAGCTCGGCTTTACGGGCACTTAGGGAGCCGCGGTTTGCTGCAAAATGTTGTGCTATGTTGGCACTTTAAGTGCATTCTAATTAGGAGATAATGGCATTTGCCCCAGGGTGTTTTTTCTGGCCTTCTTTCTGCAGGTTTTTCCCCTGGTCGCAACTTTGCAGAATTTCAGAAAATGCGCGCTAAGGGTGTCCTTGCCAAGTTTGCCATAGCTCGGCTTTACGGGCACTTAGGGAGCCGCGGTTTGCTGCAAAATGTTGTGCTATGTTGGCACTTTAAGTGCATTTTAATTAGGAGATAATGGCATTTGCGCCAGGGTGTTTTTTCTGGCCTTCTTTCTGCAAGACTTTCCCCTGGTCGCAACTTTGCAGAATTTCAGAAAATGCGCGCTGAGGGTGTCCTTGCCAATTTTCCCATAGCTCGGCTTTACGGGCACTTAGGGAGCCGCGGTTTGCTGCAAAATTTTGTGCTATGTTGGCACTTTAACTGCAATTTAATTAGGAGATGATGGCATTTGCGCCAGGGTATTTTTTCTTGCCTTCTTTCTGCAGGACTTTCCCCTGGTCGCACCTTTGGTGAATTTCAGAAAATGCGCGCTGAGGGTGTCCTTGCATAAATTTGCCATAACTCGGCTTCGGGCACTTTGGGAGCCGCGGTTTGCTGCAAAATGTTGTGCTATGTTGGCACTTCAAGTGCATTTTAATGAGGAGATGATGGCATTTGCGCCGGGGTGTTTTTTTCTTGCCTTCTTTCTGCAGGACTTTCCCCTGGTCGCAACTTTGCAGAATTTCAGAAAATGCGCGCTGAGGGTGTCCTTGCTAAATTTGCCATAGCTCGCCTTTACAGGCACTTTGGGAGCCGCGGTTTGCTGCAAAATGTTGTGCTATGTTGGCACTTTAAGTGCATTTTAATTAGAAGATAATGGCATTTGCGCCAGGGTATTTTTTCTGGCCTTCTTTCTGCAGTTTTTTTCCCTGGTCGACACTTTGCAGAATTTCAGAAAATGCGCGCTGAGGGTGTCCTTGCCAAATTTGCCATAGCTCGGCTTTACAGGCACTTTGGGAGCCGCGGTTTGCTGCAAAATGTTGTGCTATGTTGGCACTTTAAGTGCATTCTAATAAAGAGATGATGTCATTTGCGCCAGGGTGTTTTCTCTGGCCTTCTTTCCGCAGGACTTTCCCCTGGTCGCAACTTTGCAGAATTTTAGAAAATGCGCGCTGAGGGTGTCCTTGCCAAATTTGCCATAGCTCGGCTTTACGGGCACTTAGGGAGCCGCGGTTTGCTGCAAAATGTTGTGCTATGTTGGCACTTTAAGTGCATTTTAATTAGAAGATAATGGCATTTGCGCCAGGGTGTTTTTTTTTTTTTTGGCCTTCTTTCAGCAGGTTTCTCCCCTGGTCGCAACTTTGCAGAATTTCAGAAAAAGCGCGCTGAGGGTGTCCTTGCCAAATTTGCCATATCTCGGCTTTACGGGCACTTAGGGAGCCGCGTTTTGCTGCAAAATGTTGTGCTATGTTGGCACTTTAAGTGCATTTTAATTAGGCGATGATGGCATTTGCGCCAGGGTGTTTTTTCTTGCCTTCTTTCTGCAGGACTTTCCCCTGGTCGCAACTTTGCAGAATTTCAGAAAATGCGCGCTGAGGGTGTCCTTGCCAAATTTGCCATAGCTCGGCTTTACGGGCACTTTGGGAGCCGCGGTTTGCTGCAAAATGTTGTGCTATGTTGGCACTTAAAGCGTATTCTAATTAGGAGATAATGGCATTTGCGCCAGGGTGCTTTTTCTGGCCTTCTTTCTGCAGGTTTTTCCCCTGGTCGCAACTTTGCAGAATTTCAGAAAATGCGCGCTGAGGTTGTCATTGCAAATTTGCCATAGCTCGGCTTTACGGGCACTTAGGGAGCCGCTGTTTGCTGCAAAATGTTCTGCTATGTTGGCACTTCAAGTGCATTTTTATTAGGAGATGATGGCATTTGCGCCAGGGTGTTTTTTCTGGCCTTGTTTCTGCAGGTTTTTCCCCTGTTTGCAACTTTGCAGAATTTCAGAAAATGCGCGCTGAGGGCGTCCTTGCCAAATTTGCCATAGCTTGGCTTTACGGGCACTTAGGGAGCCGCGGTTTGCTGCAAAATGTTCTGTTATGTTGGCATTTGAAGTGCATTCTAATTAGGAGATGATGGCATTTGCGCCAGGGTGTTTTTTCTGGCCTTCTTTTTGCAGGTTTTTCCCCTGGTCGCAACTTTGCAGAATTTCAGAAAATGCGCGCTGAGGGTGTCCTTGCCAAATTTGCCATAGCTCGGCTTTACGGGCACTTTGGGAGCCGCGGTTTGCTGCAAAATGTTGTGCTATGTTGGCACTTCAAGTGCATTTTAATTAGGAGATGATGGCATTTGCGCCAGGGTGTTTTCTCTGGCCTTCTTTCTGCAGGACGTTCCCCTGGTCGCAACTTTGCAGAATTTCAGAAAATGCGCGCTGAGGGTGTCCTTGCCAAATTTGCCATAGCTCGGCTTTACGGGCACTTTATGATCTGCAGTTTGCTGTAAAATGTTGTGCTATGTTGGCACTTTAAGAGCATTTTAATTAGGAGATAATGGAATTTGCGCCAGGGTGTTTTTTCTGGCCTTCTTTCTGCAGGACTTTTCCCTGGTCGCAACTTTGCAGAATTTTGAGAAAATGCGCGCTGAGGGTGTCCTTGCCAAATTTGCCATAGCTCGGCTTTACGGGCACTTTGGGAGCCGCGGTTTGCTGCAAAATGTTCTGCGATGTTGGCACTTTAAGTGCATTTTAATTAGGAGATAATGACATTTGCGCCAGGGTGTTTTTTCTCGCCTTGTTTCTGCAGGTTTTTCCCCTGTTCGCAACTTTGCAGAATTTCAGAAAATGCGCGCTGAGGGTGTCCTTGCCAAATTTGCCATAGCTCGGCTTTACGGGCACTTGGGGAGCCGCGGTTTGCTGCAAAATGTTCTGTTATGTTGGCATTTGAAGTGCATTCTAATTAGGAGATGATGGTATTTGCGCCAGTGTGTTTTTTCTGGCCTTCTTTCTGCAGGTTATTCCCCTGGTCGCAACTTTTCAGAATTTTAGAAAATGCGCGCTGAGGGTGTCCTTGCCAAATTTACCATAGCTTGGCTTTACGGGCACTTAGGGAGCCGCGGTTTGCTGCAAAATGTTCTGTTATGTTGGCATTTGAAGTGCATTCTAATTAGGAGATAATGGCATTTGCGCCAGTGTGTTTTTTCTTGCCTTCTTTCTGCAGGTTATTCCCCTGGTCGCAACTTTTCAGAATTTTAGAAAATGCGCGCTGAGGGTGTCCTTGCCAAATTTACCATAGCTCGGCTTTACGGGCACTTAGGGAGCCGCGGTTTGCTGCAAAATGTTGTGCTATGTTGGCACTTCAAGTGCATTCTAATTAGGAGGTGATGACATTTGCGCCAGGGTGTTTTTTTTGGCCTTCTTTCTGCAGGTTTTTTCCCTCGTCGCAACTTTGCAGATTTTCAGAAAATGCGCGCTGAGGGTGTCCTTGCCAAATTTACCATAGCTCGGCTTTACGGGCACTTTGGGAGCCGCGGTTTGCTGCAAAATGTTGTGCTATGTTGGGACTTTAAGTGCATTGAAATTAAGAGATAATGGCATTTGCGCCAGGGTGTTTTTTCTGGCCTTCTTTCTGCATGTTTTTCCGCTGGTTGCAACTTTGCAGAATTTCAGAAAATGCACGCTGAGGGTGTCCTTGCCAAATTTGCCATAGCTCGGCTTTACGGGCACTTAGGGAGCCGCGGTTTGCTGCAAAATGTTTTGCTATGTTGGCACTGTAAGTGCATTCTAATTAGGAGATGATGGCATTTGCTGCCAGCGTGTTTTTTCTGGCCTTCTTTCTGCAGGACTTTCCCCTGGTCGCAGCTTTGCAGACTTTCAGAAAATGGGCGCTGAGGGTGTCCTTGCCAAATTTGCCATAGCTCCGCTTTACGAGCACTTAGGGAGCCGCGGTTTGCTGCAAAATGTTGTGCTATGTTGGCACTTCAAGTGCATTTTAATTAGGAGATGATGGCATTTGCGCCAGGGTATTTTTTCTGGCCTTCTTTCTGCAGGACTTTCCCCTGGTCGCAACTTTGCAGAATTTCAGAAAATGCGCGCTGAGGGTGTGCTTGCCAAACTTGCCATAGCTCAACTTTACGGGCACTTAGGGAGCCGCGGTTTGCTGTAAAATGTTGTGCTATGTTGGCACTTCAAGTGCATTCTAATAAAGAGATGATGGCATTTGCGCCAGGGTGTTTTTTCTGGCCTTCTTTCTGCAGGACTTTCCCCTGGTCGCAACTTTGCAGAATTTCAGAAAATGCGCGCTGAGGGTGTACTAGCCAAATTTGCCATAGCTCGGCTTTACGGGCACTTAGGGAGCCGCGGTTTGCTGCAAACTTTTGTGCTATGTAGGCACTTCAAGCGCATTCTAATTAAGAGATGATGGCATTTGCGCCAGGGTGTTTCTTGTGGCCTTCTTTCTGCAGGACTTTCCCCTGGTCGCAACTTTGCAGAATTTCAGAAAATGCGCGCTGAGGGTGTCCTTGCCAAATTTGCCATACCTCAACTTTACGGGCACTTAGGGAGCCGCGGTTTGCTGCAAAATGTTGTGCTATGTTGGCACTTTAAGTGCATTCTAATTAAGAGATGATGGCATTTGCGCCAGGGTGTTTTTTTCTGGCCTTCTTTCTGCAGGACTTTCCCCTGGTCGCAACTTTGCAGAATTTCAGAAAATGCGCGCTGAGGGTGTACTAGCCAAATTTGCCATAGCTCGGCTTTACGGGCACTTAGGGAGCCGTGGTTTGCTGCAAACTTTTGTGCTATGTTGGCACTTCAAGCGCATTCTAATTAAGAGATAATTGCATTTGCGCCAGGGTCTATTTTTTGGCCTTCTTTCTGCAGGACTTTCACCTGGTCGCAACTTTGCAGAATTTCAGAAAATGCGCGCTGAGGGTGTCCTTGCCAAATTTGCCATAGCTCGGCTTTACGGGCACTTAGGGAGCCGCGGTTTGCTGCAAAATGTTGTGCTATGTTGGCACTTCAAGTGCATTTTAATTAGGAGATAACGGCATTTGCGCCAGGGTGCTTTTTTGGCCTTCTTTCTGCAGGTTTTTCCCCTGGTCGCAACTTTGCAGAATTCCAGAAAATGCGCGCTGAGGGTGCCCTTGCCAAATTTGCCATAGCTCGGCTTTACGGGCACTTAAAGAGCCGCGGTTTGCTGCAAAAGGTTGTGCTATGTTTGCACTTCAAGTACATTTTAATTAGGAAATAATGGCATTTGCGCCAGGGTGTT
This sequence comes from Micromussa lordhowensis, assembly GCA_964020085.1. NCBI lineage: Eukaryota > Metazoa > Cnidaria > Anthozoa > Scleractinia > Lobophylliidae > Micromussa > Micromussa lordhowensis. Next base: position 827,354 of record CAXHUQ010000601.1, on the reverse strand, counting down.
TTTTCTGGCCTTCTTTCTGCAGGACTTTCCCCTGGTCGCAACTTTGCAGAATTTCAGAAAATGCGCCCTGAGGGTGTCCTTGCCAAATTTGCCATAGCTCGGCTTTACGGGCACTTAGGGAGCCGCGGTTTGCTGCAAAATGTTGTGCTATGTTTGCACTTCAAGTACATTTTAATTAGGAGATAATGGCATTTACGCCAGGGTTTTTTTGCTGGCCTTCTTTCTGCAGGTTTTTCTTCTGCTCGCAACTTTGCAGAATTTCAGAAAATTCGCGCTGAGGGTGTCCTTGCCAAATTTGCCATAGCTCGGCTTTAGCCATAGCTCGGCACTTAGGGAGCCGCGGTTTGCTGCAAAATGTTGTGCTATGTTGACACTTCAAGTGCATTCTAATTAGGAGATCATGGCATTTGCGCCAGGGTGTTTTTACTGGCCTTCTTTCTGCAGGAGTTTCCCCTGGTCGCAACTTTGCAGAATTTCAGAAAATGCGCGCTGAGGGTGTCCTTGCCAAATTTGCCATAGCTCGACTTTACGGGCACTTAGGGAGCCGCGGTTTGCTGCAAAATGTTGTGCTATGGTGGCACTTTAAGTGTTTTTTAATTAGGGGATGATGGCATTTGCGCCAGGGCGTTTTTCCTTGCCTTCTTTCTGCAGGACTTTTCCCTGGTCGCAACTTTGCAGAATTTCAGAAAATGCGCGCTGAGGGTGTCCTTGCCAAATTTGCCATACCTCGGCTTTACGGGCACTTTGGGAGCCGCGGTTTGCTGCAAAATGTTTTGCTATGTTTGCACTTCAAGTGCATTTTAATTAGGAGATAATGGGATTTGCGCCAGGGTGTTTTTTCTGGCCTTCTTTCTGCAGGTTTTTCCCCTGGTCGCAACTTTGCAGAATTTCAGAAAATGCGCGCTGAGGGTGTCCTTGCCACATTTGCCATAGCTCGGCTTTACGGGCACTTAGGGAGCCGTGGTTTGCTGCAAAATGTTGTGCTATGTTTGCACTTCAAGTACCTTTTAATTAGGAGATAATGGGATTTGCGCCAGGGTGTTTTTTCTGGCCTTCTTTCTGCATGTTTTTCCCCTGGTCGCAACTTTGCAGAATTTCAGAAAATGCGCCCTGAGGGTGTCCTTGCCAAATTTGCCATAGCTCGGCTTTACGGGCACTTAGGGAGCCGCGGTTTGCTGCAAAATGTTGTGCTATGTTTGCACTTCAAGTACATTTTAATTAGGAGATAATGGCATTTGCGCCAGGGTTTTTTTGCTGGCCTTCTTTCTGCAGGTTTTTCCCCTGCTCGCAACTTTGCAGAATTTCAGAAAATTCGCGCTGAGGGTGTCCTTGCCAAATTTGCCATAGCTCGGCTTTAGCCATAGCTCGGCACTTAGGGAGCCGCGGTTTGCTGCAAAATGTTGTGCCATGTTGACACTTCAAGTGCATTCTAATTAGGAGATCATGGCATTTGCGCCAGGGTGTTTTTACTGGCCTTCTTTCTGCAGGAGTTTCCCCTGGTCGCAACTTTGCAGAATTTCAGAAAATGCGCGCTGAGGGTGTCCTTGCCAAATTTGCCATAGCTCGACTTTACGGGCACTTAGGGAGCCGCGGTTTGCTGCAAAATGTTGTGCTATGGTGGCACTTTAAGTGTTTTTTAATTAGGAGATGATGGCATTTGCGCCAGGGCGTTTTTCCTGGCCTTCTTTCTGCAGGACTTTCCCTGGTCGCAACTTTGCAGAATTTCAGAAAATGCGCGCTGAGGGTGTCCTTGCCAAATTTGCCATACCTCGGCTTTACGGGCACTTTGGGAGCCGCGGTTTGCTGCAAAATGTTTTGCTATGTTTGCACTTTAAGTGCATTTTAATTAGGAGATAATGGGATTTGCGCCAGGGTGTTTTTTCTGGCCTTCTTTCTGCAGGTTTTTCCCCTGGTCGCAACTTTGCAGAATTTCAGAAAATGCGCGCTGAGGGTGTCCTTGCCAAATTTGCCATAGCTCGGCTTTACGGGCACTTAGGGAGCCGTGATTTGCCGCAAAATGTTGTGCTATGTTTGCACTTCAAGTACCTTTTAATTAGGAGATAATGGGATTTGCGCCAGGGTGTTTTTTCTGGCCTTCTTTCTGCATGTTTTTCCCCTGGTCGCAACTTTGCAGAATTTCAGAAAATAGGCGCTGAGGGTGTCCTTGCCAAATTTGCCATAGCTCGGCTTTACTAGCACTTAGGGAGCCGCGGTTTGCTGCAAAATGTTGTGCTATGGTGGCACTTTAAGGGTATTCTAATTAGGAGATGATGGCGTTTGCGCCAGGGCGTTTTTTCTGGCCTTTGTTCTGCAGGAGTTTTCCCTGGTCGCAACTTTGCAGAATCTTAGAAAATGCGTACTGAGGGTGTCCTTGCCAAATTTGCCATAGCTCGGCTTTACGGGCACTTAGGGAGCCGCGGTTTGCTGCAAAATGTTGTGCTATGGTGGCACTCTAAGTGCATTTTAATTAGGAGATGATGGCATTTGCGTCAGGGCGTTTTTTCTGGCCTTCTTTCTGCAGGACTTTTCCCTGGTCGCAACTTTGCAGAATTTCAGAAAATGCGCGCTGAGGGTGTCCTTGCCAAATTTGCCATAGCTCGGCTTTACGGGCACTTTGGGAACCGCGGTTTGCTGCAAAATATTGTGTTATGTTGGCACTTAAAGTGCATTTTAATTATGAGATAATGGCATTTGCGCCAGGGTTTTTTTTATGGCCTTCTTTCTGCAGGTTTTTCCCCTGGTCGCAACTTTGCAGAATTTCAGAAAATGCGCGCTGAGGGTGTCCTTGCCAAATTTGCAATAGCTCAGCTTTACGGGCACGTAGGGAGCCGCGGTTTGCTGCAAAATGTTGTGCTATGTTGGCACTTTAAGTGCATTTTAATTAAGAGATAATGGCATTTGCGCCAGGGTGTTTTTTGCTGGCCTTCTTTCTGCAGGTTTTTCCCCTGGTCGCAACTTTGCAGAATATCAGAAAATGCGCGCTGAGGGTGTCCTTGCCAAATTTGCTATAGCTCGGCTTTACGGGCACTTAGGGAGCCGTGGTTTGCTGCAAAATATTGTGCTATGTTTGCACTTTAAGTACATTCTAGTTAGGAGATAGTGGTATTTGCGCCAGGGGGTTTTTTCTGGCCTTCTTTCTGCAGGTTTTTTCCCTGGTCGCAACTTTGCAGAATTCCAGAAAATTCGCGCTGAGGGTGTCCTTGCCAAATTTGATATAGCTGGGCTTTACGGGCACTTAGGGAGTCGCGGTTTGCTGCACAATGTTGTGCTATGTTGGCACTTGAAGTGCATTTTAATTAGGAGATGATGGCGTTTGCGCCAGGGTGTTTTTTTTGGCCTTCTTTCTGCAGGTTTTTCACCTGGTCGCAACTTTGCAGAATTTCAGAAAATGCGCGCTGAGGGTGTCCTTGCCAAATTTGCCATAGCTCGGCTTTACGGGCACTTAGAGAGCCGCGATTTGCTGCAAAATGTTGTGCTATGTTTGCACTTCAAGTGCATTTTAATTAAGAGATGATGGCGTTTGCGTCAGGGTGTTTTTTTTGGCCTTCTTTCTGCAGGTTTTTCCCCTGGTCGCAACTTTGCAGCATTTCAGAAAATGCGCACTGACGGTGTCCTTGCCAAATCTGCCATAGCTCGGCTTTAAGGGCACTTAGAGAGCCGCGGTTTGCTGTAAAATGTTGTGCTATGTTGGCACTTTAAGTGCATTTTAATTAGGAGATAATGCTTTTTGCGCGAGGGTTTTTTTTATGGCCTTATTTCTGCAGGTTCTTACCCTGGTCGCAACTTTGCAGAATTTTAGAAAATGCGCGCTAAGGGTGTCCTTGCCAAGTTTGCCATAGCTCGGCTTTACGGGCACTTAGGGAGCCGCGGGTTGCTGCAAAATGTTCTGCTATGTTGGCACTTTAAGTGCATTTTAATTAGGAGATAATGCCATTTGCGCCAGGGTTTTTTTATGGCCTTCTTTCTGCAGGTTCTTCCCCATGTCGCAACTTTGCAGAATTTTAGAAAATGCGCGCTAAGGATGTCCTTGCCAAGTTTGCCATAGCTCGGCTTTACGGGCACTTAGGGAGCCGCGGTTTGCTGCAAAATGTTGTGCTATGTTGGCACTTTAAGTGCATTCTAATTAGGAGATAAATGCATTTGCGCCAGGGTGTTTTTTGCTGGCCTTCTTTCTGCAGGTTTTTCCCCTGGTCGCAACTTTGCAGAATTTCAGAAAATGCGCGCTGAGGGTGTCCTTGTCAAATTTGCTATAGCTCGGCTTTACGGGCACTTAGGGGGCCGTGGTTTGCTGCAAAATATTGTGCTATGTTTGCACTTTAAGTACATTGTAATTAGGAGATAGTGGCATTTGCGCCAGGGGGTTTTTTCTGGCCTTCTTTCTGCAGGTTTTTCCCCCGGTCGCAACTTTGCAGAATTCCAGAAAATTCGCGCTGAGGGTGTCCTTGCCAAATTTGACATAGCTGGGCTTTACGGGCACTTAGGGAGCCGCGGTTTGCTGCAAAATGTTGTACTATGTTGGCACTTGAAGTGCATTCTAATTACGAGATGATGGCGTTTGCGCCAGGGTGTCTTTTTTGGCCTTCTTTCTGCAGGTTTTTCCCCTGGTCGCAACTTTGCAGAATTTCAGAAAATGCGCGCTGAGGGTGTCCTTGCCAAATTTGCCATAGCTCGGCTTTACGGGCACTTAGGGAACCGCGGTTTGCTGCAAAATATTGTGCTATGTTTGCACTTTAAGTACATTCTAGTTAGGAGATAGTGGTATTTGCGCCAGGGGGTTTTTTCTGGCCTTCTTTCTGCAGGTTTTTTCCCTGGTCGCAACTTTGCAGAATTCCAGAAAATTCGCGCTGAGGGTGTCCTTGCCAAATTTGATATAGCTGGGCTTTACGGGCACTTAGGGAGTCGCGGTTTGCTGCACAATGTTGTGCTATGTTGGCACTTGAAGTGCATTTTAATTAGGAGATGATGGCGTTTGCGCCAGGGTGTTTTTTTTGGCCTTCTTTCTGCAGGTTTTTCACCTGGTCGCAACTTTGCAGAATTTCAGAAAATGCGCGCTGAGGGTGTCCTTGCCAAATTTGCCATAGCTCGGCTTTACGGGCACTTAGAGAGCCGCGGTTTGCTGCAAAATGTTGTGCTATGTTTGCACTTCAAGTGCATTTTAATTAAGAGATGATGGCGTTTGCGTCAGGGTGTTTTTTTTGGCCTTCTTTCTGCAGGTTTTTCCCCTGGTCGCAACTTTGCAGCATTTCAGAAAATGCGCACTGACGGTGTCCTTGCCAAATCTGCCATAGCTCGGCTTTAAGGGCACTTAGAGAGCCGCGGTTTGCTGTAAAATGTTGTGCTATGTTGGCACTTTAAGTGCATTTTAATTAGGAGATAATGCTTTTTGCGCGAGGGTTTTTTTTATGGCCTTATTTCTGCAGGTTCTTACCCTGGTCGCAACTTTGCAGAATTTTAGAAAATGCGCGCTAAGGGTGTCCTTGCCAAGTTTCCCATAGCTCGGCTTTACGGGCACTTAGGGAGCCGCGGGTTGCTGCAAAATGTTCTGCTATGTTGGCACTTTAAGTGCATTTTAATTAGGAGATAATGCCATTTGCGCCAGGGTTTTTTTATGGCCTTCTTTCTGCAGGTTCTTCCCCATGTCGCAACTTTGCAGAATTTTAGAAAATGCGCGCTAAGGATGTCCTTGCCAAGTTTGCCATAGCTCGGCTTTACGGGCACTTAGGGAGCCGCGGTTTGCTGCAAAATGTTGTGCTATGTTGGCACTTTAAGTGCATTCTAATTAGGAGATAAATGCATTTGCGCCAGGGTGTTTTTTGCTGGCCTTCTTTCTAGAGGTTTTTCCCCTGGTCGCAACTTTGCAGAATTTCAGAAAATGCGCGCTGAGGGTGTCCTTGTCAAATTTGCTATAGCTCGGCTTTACGGGCACTTAGGGGGCCGTGGTTTGCTGCAAAATATTGTGCTATGTTTGCACTTTAAGTACATTGTAATTAGGAGATAGTGGCATTTGCGCCAGGGGGTTTTTTCTGGCCTTCTTTCTGCAGGTCTTTCCCCCGGTCGCAACTTTGCAGAATTCCAGAAAATTCGCGCTGAGGGTGTCCTTGCCAAATTTGACATAGCTGGGCTTTACGGGCACTTAGGGAGCCGCGGTTTGCTGCAAAATGTTGTACTATGTTAGCACTTGAAGTGCATTCTAATTACGAGATGATGGCGTTTGCGCCAGGGTGTCTTTTTTGGCCTTCTTTCTGCAGGTTTTTCCCCTGGTCGCAACTTTGCAGAATTTCAGAAAATGCTCGCTGAGGGTGTCCTTGCCAAATTTGCCATAGCTCGGCTTTACGGGCACTTAGGGAACCGCGGTTTGCTGCAAAATATTGTGTTATGTTGGCACTTAAAGTGCATTTTAATTATGAGATAATGGCATTTGCGCCAGGGTTTTTTTTATGGCCTTCTTTCTGCAGGTTTTTCCCCTGGTCGCAACTTTGCAGAATTTCAGAAAATGCGCGCTGAGGGTCTCCTTGCCAAATTTGCCATAGCTCAGCTTTACGGGCACTTTGGGAGCCGCGGTTTGCTGCAAAATGTTGTGCGATGTTGGCACTTTAAGTGCATTTTAATTACGAGATAATGGCATTTGCGCCAGGGTATTTTTACTGGCCTTCTTTCTGCAGGTTTCTCCCCTGGTCGCAACTTTGCAGAATTTCAGAAAATGCGCGCTGAGGGTGTCCTTGCCAAATTTGCCATAGCTCGGCTTTACGGCCACTTAGGAAGCCGCGGTTTGCTGCAAAATGTTGTGCTATATTGGCACTTGAAGTGCTTTTTAATTAGGAGATGATGGCATTTGCGCCAGGGTGTTTTTTCTGGCCTCTTTCTGCAGGACTTTCCCCTGGTCGCAACTTTGCAGAATTTCAGAAAATGCGCGCTGAGGGTGTCCTTGCCAAATTTGCCATAGCTCGGCTTTACGGGCACTTTGGGAGCCGCAGTTTGCTGCAAAATGTTGTGCTATGTTGGCACTTTAAGTGCATCTTACTTAGGAGATAATGGCATTTGCGCCATGGTGTTTTTTCTGGCCTTCTTTCTGCAGGTTTTTGCCCTGGTCACAACTTTGCAGAATTTCAGAAAATGCGCGCTGAGGGTGTCCTTGCCAAATTTGCCATAGCTCGGCTTTACGGCCACTTAGGAAGCCGCGGTTTGCTGCAAAATGTTGTGCTATGTTGGCACTTGAAGTGCATTTTAATTAGGAGATGATGGCATTTGCGCCAGGGTGTTTTTTCTGGCCTTTTTCTGCAGGACTTTCCCCTGGTCGCAACTTTGCAGAATTTCAGAAAATTTGCGGTGAGGGTGTCCTTGCCAAATTTGCCATAGCTCGGCTTTACGGGCACTTTGGGAGCCGCAGTTTGCTGCAAAATGTTGTGCTATGTTGGCACTTTAAGTGCATCTTAATTAGGAGATAATGGCATTTGCGCCATGGTGTTTTTTCTGGCCTTTTTCTGCAGGTTTTTCCCCTGGTCACAACTTTGCAGAATTTCAGAAAATGCGCGCTGAGGGTGTCCTTGCCAATTTTGCCATAGCTCAGCGTTACGGGCACTTTGAGAGCCGCGAATTGCTGCAAAAGGTTGTGCTATGTTGGCACTTTAAGAGCATTTTAATTAAGAAATAATGGCATTTGCGCCAGGTTGTTTTTTCTGGCCTTCTTTCTGCAGGTTTTTTCCCTGGTCGCAACTTTGCAGAATTTTAGAAAATGCGCGCTGAGGGTGTCCTTGCCAAATTTGACATAGCTGGGCTTTACGGGCACTTTGGGAGCCGCGGTTTGCTGCAAAATGTTGTGCTATGTTGGCACCTGAAGTGGATTTTATCTACGAGATAATGGCATTTGCGCCAGGGTGTTTTTTCTGGCCTTCTTTCTGCAGGTTTTTTCCCTGGTCGCAACTTTGCAGAATTTCAGAAAAAGCGCGCTGAGGGTGTGCTTGCCAAATTTGCCATAGCTCGGCTTTACGGGCACTTAGGGAGCCGCGGTTTGCTGCAAAATGGTGTGCTATGTTGGCACTTTAAGTGCATTGTAAATAGATTATAATGGCATTTGCGCCAAGGTGTTTTTTCTAGAATTCTTTCTGGAGGTTTTTCCCTTGGACGCAACTTTGCAGAATTTCAGAAAAAGCGCGCTGAGGGTGTGCTTGCCAAATTTGCCATAGCTCGGCTTTACGGGCACTTAGGGAGCCGCGGTTTGCTGCAAAATGTTGTGCTATGTTCGCACTTTAAGTGCATTTTAATTAGGATATAATGGCATTTGCACCAGGGTGTTTTTTCTTGCCTTCTTTCTGCAGGTTTTTCCCCTGGTCGCAACTTTGCAGAATTTCAGAAAATGCGCGCTGAGGGTGTCCTTGCCAAATTTGCCATAGCTCGGCTTTACGGGCACTTAGGGAGCCGCGGTTTGCTGCAAAATGTTGTGCTATGTTGGCACTTCAAATGCATTCTAATTAGAAGATAACGGCATTTGCGCCAGGGTGTTTTTTCTGGCCTTCTTTCTGCAGGACTTTCCCCTGGTCGCAACTTTGCAGAATTTCAGAAAATGCGCACTGAGGGTGTCCTTGCCAAATTTGCCATAGCTCGGCTTTGCGGGCACTTTGGGAGCCGCGGTTTGCTCCAAAATGTTGTGCTATGTTGGCACTTTAAGCGCATTCTTATTAGAAGATTATGGCATTTGCGCCAGGGTGTTTTTTCCGGCCTTCTCTCTGCAGGACTTTCCCCTGGTCGCAACTTTGCAGAATTTCCGAAAATGCGCGCTGAGGGTGTCCTAGCCAAATTTGCCATAGCTCGGTTTTACAGGCACTTAGGGAGCCGCGGTTTCCTGCAAAATGTTGTGCACTTCAAGTGCAGTCCAATTAAGAGATAATGGCATTTGCGGCAGGGTGTTTTTTCCGGCCTTCTTTCTGCAGGTTTTTCCCCTGGTCGCAACTTTGCAGAATTTCAGAAAATGCGCGCTTAGGGTGTGCTTGCTAAATTTGCTATAGCTCGGCTTTACGGGCACTTTGGGAGCCGCAGTTTGCTGCAAAATGTTGTGCTATGTTGGCACTTCAAGTGCATTTTAACTAAGAGATGATGGCAGTTTCGCCAGGTTGTTTTTTGTGGCGTTCTCTCTGCAGGACTTTCCCCTGGTGAAACTTTGCAGAATTTTAGAAAATGCGCGCTGAGGGTGTGCTTGCTAAATTTGCCATAGCTCAGCTTTACGGGCACTTTGGGAGGCGCGGTTTGCTGCAAAATGTTGTGCTATGTTGGCACTTTAAGTGCATGTTAATTAGGAGATAATGGCATTTGCGCCATGGTGTTTTTTCTGGCCTTCTTTCTGCAGGTTTTTGCCCTGGTCACAACTTTGCAGAATTTCAGAAAATGCGCGCTGAGGGTGTCCTTGCCAAATTTGCCATAGCTCGGCTTTACGGCCACTTAGGAAGCCGCGGTTTGCTGCAAAATGTTGTGCTATGTTGGCACTTGAAGTGCATTTTAATTAGGAGATGATGGCATTTGCGCCAGGGTGTTTTTTCTGGCCTTTTTCTGCAGGACTTTCCCCTGGTCGCAACTTTGCAGAATTTCAGAAAATTTGCGGTGAGGGTGTCCTTGCCAAATTTGCCATAGCTCGGCTTTACGGGCACTTTGGGAGCCGCAGTTTGCTGCAAAATGTTGTGCTATGTTGGCACTTTAAGTGCATCTTAATTACGAGATAATGGCATTTGCGCCATGGTGTTTTTTCTGGCCTTTTTCTGCAGGTTTTTCCCCTGGTCACAACTTTGCAGAATTTCAGAAAATGCGCGCGGAGGGTGTCCTTGCCAATTTTGCCATAGCTCAGCGTTACGGGCACTTTGAGAGCCGCGAATTGCTGCAAAAGGTTGTGCTATGTTGGCACTTTAAGAGCATTCTAATTAAGAAATAATGGCATTTGCGCCAGGTTGTTTTTTCTGGCCTTCTTTCTTCAGGTTTTTTCCCTGGTCGCAACTTTGCAGAATTTCAGAAAATGCGCGCTGAGGGTGTCCTTGCCAAATTTGACATAGCTGGGCTTTACGGGCACTTTGGGAGCCGCGGTTTGCTGCAAAATGTTGTGCTATGTTGGCACCTTAAGTGGATTTTATCTACGAGATAATGGCATTTGCGCCAGGGTGTTTTTTCTGGCCTTCTTTCTGCAGGTTTTTTCCCTGGTCGCAACTTTGCAGAATTTCAGAAAAAGCGCGCTGAGGGTGTGCTTGCCAAATTTGCCATAGCTCGGCTTTACGGGCACTTAGGGAGCCGCGGTTTGCTGCAAAATGTTGTGCTATGTTCGCACTTTAAGTGCATTTTAATTAGGATATAATGGCATTTGCACCAGGGTGTTTTTTCTTGCCTTCTTTCTGCAGGTTTTTCCCCTGGTCGCAAGTTTGCAGAATTTCAGAAAATGCGCGCTGAGGGTGTCCTTGCCAAATTTGCCATAGCTCGGCTTTACGGGCACTTAGGGAGCCGCGGTTTGCTGCAAAATGTTGTGCTATGTTCGCACTTTAAGTGCATTTTAATTAGGATATAATGGCATTTGCACCAGGGTGTTTTTTCTTGCCTTCTTTCTGCAGGTTTTTTCCCTGGTCGCAAGTTTGCAGAATTTCAGAAAATGCGCGCTGAGGGTGTCCTTGCCAAATTTGCCATAGCTCGGCTTTACGGGCACTTAGGGAGCCGCGGTTTGCTGCAAAATGTTGTGCTATGTTGGCACTTCAAATGCATTCTAATTAGAAGATAACGGCATTTGCGCCAGGGTGTTTTTTCTGGCCTTCTTTCTGCAGGACTTTCCCCTGGTCGCAACTTTGCAGAATTTCAGAAAATGCGCACTGAGGGTGTCCTTGCCAAATTTGCCATAGCTCGGCTTTGCGGGCACTTTGGGAGCCGCGGTTTGCTCCAAAATGTTGTGCTATGTTGGCACTTTAAGTGCATTCTTATTAGGAGATTATGGCATTTGCGCCAGGGTGTTTTTTCCGGCCTTCTCTCTGCAGGACTTTCCCCTGGTCGCAACTTTGCAGAATTTCCGAAAATGCGCGCTGAGGGTGTCCTTGCCAAATTTGCCATAGCTCGGTTTTACGGGCACTTAGGGAGCCGCGGTTTCCTGCAAAATGTTGTGCACTTCAAGTGCAGTCCAATTAAGAGATAATGGCATTTGCGGCAGGGTGTTTTTTCCGGCCTTCTTTCTGCAGGTTTTTCCCCTGGTCGCAACTTTGCAGAATTTCAGAAAATGCGCGCTTAGGGTGTGCTTGCTAAATTTGCTATAGCTCGGCTTTACGGGCACTTTGGGAGCCGCAGTTTGCTGCAAAATGTTGTGCTATGTTGGCACTTCAAGTGCATTTTAACTAAGAGATGATGGCAGTTTCGCCAGGTTGTTTTTTTGTGGCGTTCTCTCTGCAGGACTTTCCCCTGGTGAAACTTTGCAGAATTTTAGAAAATGCGCGCTGAGGGTGTGCTTGCTAAATTTGCCATAGCTCAGCTTTACGGGCACTTTGGGAGGCGCGGTTTGCTGCAAAATGTTGTGCTATGTTGGCTCTTGAAGTGCATTGTAAATAGGGGATGATGACATTTGCGCCAGGGTGTTTTTTGTGGCCTTCATTCTGCAGGACTTTTCCCTGGTCTCAACTTTGAAGAATTTTAGAAAATGCGCGCTGAGGGTGTGCTTGCTAAATTTGCCATAGCTCGGCTTTACGGGCACTTTGGGAGCCGCGGTTTGCTGCAAAATGTTGTGCTATGTTGGCACTTGAAGTGCATTGTAATTTGGAGATTATGGCTTTTGCGCCAGGCTGTTTTTAGTGGCCTTCTTTCGGCAGGTCTTTTCACTGGTCGCAACTTTGCAGAATTTCAGAAAATGCGCGCCGAGGGTGTGAATGCTAAATTTGCCATAGCTCGGCTTTACAGGCACTTTGGGAGCCGCGATTTGCTGCAAAATGTTGTGCTATGTTGGCACTTCAAGTGCATTTTAATTAGGAGATGATGGCATTTGCGCCAGAGTGGTTTTTGTGGCCTTCTTTCTGCAGGACTTTCCCCATGTCGCAACTTTGCAGAATTTCCGAAAATGCGCGCTGAGGGTGTGCTTGCAAAATTTGCCATAGCTCGGCTTTACGGGCACTTTGGGAGCCGCGGTTTGCTGCAAAATGTTGTGCTATGTTGGCACTTGAAGTGCATTCTAATTACGAGATGATGGCATTTGCGCCAGAGTGGTTTTTTTGGCCTTATTTCTGCAGGACTTTTCCCTGGTCGCAACTTTGCAGAATTTTAGAAAATGCGCGCTGAGGGTGTTCTTGCTAAATTTGCTATAGCTCGGATTTACGGGCACTTTGGAAGCCGCAGTTTGCTGCAAAATGTTGTGCTATGTTGGCACTTTAAGTGCATTCTAGTTAGGAGATGATGGCATTTGCGCCAGGGTGTTTTTGTGGCCTTCTTTCTGCAGGACTTTCCCCTGGTCGCAACTTTGCAGAATTTCAGAAAATGCGCGCTGAGGGTGTTCTTGCTAAATTAGCCATAGCTCAGCTTTACGGGCACTTAGGGAGCCGCGGTTTGCTGCAAAATGTTGTGCTATGTTGGCACTTTAAGTGCATTTTAGTTAGGAGATGATGGCATTTGCGCCAGAGTGGTTTTTCTGGCCTTATTTCTGCAGGACTTTTCCCTGGTCGCAACTTTGCAGAATTTTAGAAAATGCGCGCTGAGGGTGTTCTTGCTAAATTTGCCATAGCTCGGCTTTACGGGCACTTTGGTAGCCGCGGTTTGCTGCAAAATGTTGTGCTATGTTGGCACTTTAAGTGCATTTTAGTTAGGAGATGATGGCATTTGCGCCAGGGTGTTTTTTGTGGCCCTCTTTCTGCAGGACTTTCTCCTGGTCGCAACTTTCAAGAATTTCAAAAAACGCGCGCTGAGGGTGTGCTTGCTAAATTTGCCATAGCTCGGCTTTACGGGCACTTTGGGAGCCCCGGTTTGCTTAAAAAATTTGTGCTATATTGGCACTTTAAGTGCATTCTAATTAGGAGACGATGTCCTTTGCGCCAGGGTGTTTTTTATGGCCTTCTTTCTGCAGGACCTTCCCCTGGTTGCAACTTTGCAGAATTTCAGAAAAACGTGCTGAGGATGTGCTTGCTAAATTTGCCATAGCTCGGCTTTATGGGCACTTTGGGAACCGCGGTTTGCTGCAAAATGTTGTGCTATGTTGGCACTTTAAGTGCATTCTAATTAGGAGATAACGGCATTTGCGCCACGGTGTTTTTTTGGCCTTCTTTCTGCAGGTTTTTCCCCTGGTCGCAACTTTGCAGAATTTAAGAAAATGCGCGCTGAGGGTGTGCTTGCTAAATTTGCCATAGCTCGGCTTTACGGGCACTTAGGGAGCCGTGGTTTGCTGCAAAATGTGGTGCTATGTCGGTACTTTAAGTGCATTCTAATTAGGAGATGATGGCATTTGCGCCAGGGTGTTTTTTCTGGCCTTCTTTCTGCAAGACTTTCCCCTGGTCGCACATTTGCAGAATTTCAGAAAATGCGCGCTGAGGGTGTCCTTGCCAAGTTTGCCATAGCTCGTCTTTACGGGCACTTAGGGAGCCGCGGTTTGCTGCAAAATGTTGTGCTATGTTGGCACTTTAAGTGCATTCTAATTAGGAGATAATGGCATTTGCGCCGGGTGTTTTTTCTGGCCTTCTTTCTGCAGGTTTTTTCCATGGTCGCAACTTTGCAGAATTTCAGAAAATGCGCGCTGAGGGTGTCCTTGCCAAATTTGCCATAGCTCGGCTTTACGGGCACTTAGGGAGCCGCGGTTTGCTGCAAAATGTTGTGCTATGTTGGCACTTTAAGTGCATTCTAATTAGGAGATAATGGCATTTGCCCCAGGGGGTTTTTTCTGGCCTTCTTTCTGCAGGTTTTTCCCCTGGTCGCAACTTTGCAGAATTTAAGAAAATGCGCGCTAAGGGTGTCCTTGCCAAGTTTGCCATAGCTCGGCTTTACGGGCACTTAGGGAGCCGCGGTTTGCTGCAAAATGTTGTGCTATGTTGGCACTTTAAGTGCATTTTAATTAGGAGATAATGGCATTTGCGCCAGGGTGTTTTTTCTGGCCTTCTTTCTGCAAGACTTTCCCCTGGTCGCACATTTGCAGAATTTCAGAAAATGCGCGCTGAGGGTGTCCTTGCCAAGTTTGCCATAGCTCGGCTTTACGGGCACTTAGGGAGCCGCGGTTTGCTGCAAAATATTGTGCTATGTTGGCACTTTAAGTGCATTCTACTTAGGAGATAATGGCATTTGCGCCGAATGTTTTCTCTGGCCTTCTTTCTGCAGGTTTTTTCCATGGTCGCAACTTTGCAGAATTTCAGAAAATGCGCGCTGAGGGTGTCCTTGCCAAATTTCCCATAGCTCGGCTTTACGGGCACTTAGGGAGCCGCGGTTTGCTGCAAAATGTTGTGCTATGTTGGCACTTTAAGTGCATTCTAATTAGGAGATAATGGCATTTGTCCCAGGGTGTTTTTTCTGGCCTTCTTTCTGCAGGACTTTCCTTTGGTCGCAACTTTGCAGAATTTAAGAAAATGCGCGCTAAGGGTGTCCTTGCCAAGTTTGCCATAGCTCGGCTTTACGGGCACTTAGGGAGCCGCGGTTTGCTGCAAAATGTTGTGCTATGTTGGCACTTTAAGTGCATTTTAATTAGGAGATAATGGCATTTGCGCCAGGGTGTTTTTTCTGGCCTTCTTTCTGCAAGAATTTCCCCTGGTCGCAACTTTGCAGAATTTCAGAAAATGCGCGCTGAGGGTGTCCTTGCCAATTTTCCCATAGCTCGGCTTTACGGGCACTTAGGGAGCCGCGGTTTGCTGCAAAATTTTGTGCTATGTTGGCACTTCAAATGCATTCTAATTAGAAGATAACGGCATTTGCGCCAGGGTGTTTTTTCTGGCCTTCTTTCTGCAGGACTTTCCCCTGGTCGCAACTTTGCAGAATTTCAGAAAATGCGCACTGAGGGTGTCCTTGCCAAATTTGCCATAGCTCGGCTTTGCGGGCACTTTGGGAGCCGTGGTTTGCTGCAAAATGTTGTGCTATGTTGGCACTTTAAGTGCATTCTTATTAGGAGATTATGGCATTTGCGCCAGGGTGTTTTTTCCGGCCTTCTCTCTGCAGGACTTTCCCCTGGTCGCAACTTTGCAGAATTTCCGAAAATGCGCGCTGAGGGTGTCCTTGCCAAATTTGCCATAGCTCGGTTTTACGGGCACTTAGGGAGCCGCGGTTTCCTGCAAAATGTTGTGCTACGTCGGCACTTCAAGTGCAGTCCAATTAAGAGATAATGGCATTTGCGGCAGGGTGTTTTTTCCGGCCTTCTTTCTGCAGGTTTTTCCCCTGGTCGCAACTTTGCAGAATTTCAGAAAATGCGCGCTTAGGGTGTGCTTGCTAAATTTGCTATAGCTCGGCTTTACGGGCACTTTGGGAGCCGCAGTTTGCTGCAAAATGTTGTGCTATGTTGGCACTTCAAGTGCATTTTAACTAAGAGATGATGGCAGTTTCGCCAGGTTGTTTTTTGTGGCCTTCTCTCTGCAGTACTTTCCCCTGGTGAAACTTTGCAGAATTTTAGAAAATGCGCGCTGAGGGTGTGCTTGCTAAATTTGCCATAGCTCAGCTTTGCGGGCACTTTGGGAGGCGCGGTTTGCTGCAAAATGTTGTGCTATGTTGGCACTTTAAGTGCATTGTAAATAGGGGATGATGGCATTTGCGCCAGGGTGTTTTTTGTGGCCTTCATTCTGCAGGACTTTTCCCTGGTCTCAACTTTGAAGAATTTTAGAAAATGAGCGCTGAGGGTGTGCTTGCAAAATTTGCTATAGCTCGGAATTACGGGCACTTTGGGAGCCGCAGTTTGCTGCAAAATGTTGCGCTATGTTGGCACTTTAAGTGCATTCTAGTTAGGAGATGAAGGCATTTGCACCAGGGTGTTTTTTGTGGCCTTTTTCTGCAGGACTTTCCCCTGGTCGCAACTTTGCAGAATTTTAGAAAATGCGCGCTGAGGGTGTGCTTGCTAAATTTGCCATAGCTCGGCTTTACGGGCACTTTGGGAGCCACGGTTTGCTGCAAAATGTTGTGCTATGTTGGCACTTGAAGTGCATTGTAATTTGGAGATTATGGCTTTTGCGCCAGGCTGTTTTTAGTGGCCTTCTTTCGGCAGGTCTTTTCACTGGTCGCAACTTTGCAGAATTTCAGAAAATGCGCGCCGAGGGTGTAAATGCTAAATTTGCCATAGCTCGGCTTTACAGTCACTTTGGGAGCCGCGATTTGCTGCAAAATGTTGTGCTATGTTGGCACTTCAAGTGCATTTTAATTAGGAGATGATGGCATTTGCGCCAGAGTGGTTTTTGTGGCCTTCTTTCTGCAGGACTTTCCCCATGTCGCAACTTTGCAGAATTTCCGAAAATGCGCGCTGAGGGTGTGCTTGCAAAATTTGCCATAGCTCGGCTTTACGGGCACTTTGGGAGCCGCGGTTTGCTGCAAAATGTTGTGCTATGTTGGCACTTGAAGTGCATTCTAATTACGAGATGATGGCATTTGCGCCAGAGTGGTTTTTTTGGCCTTATTTCTGCAGGACTTTTCCCTGGTCGCAACTTTGCAGAATTTTAGAAAATGCGCGCTGAGGGTGTTCTTGCTAAATTTGCTATAGCTCGGATTTACGGGCACTTTGGAAGCCGCAGTTTGCTGCAAAATGTTGTGCTATGTTGGCACTTTAAGTGCATTCTAGTTAGGAGATGATGGCATTTGCGCCAGGGTGTTTTTGTGGCCTTCTTTCTGCAGGACTTTCCCCTGGTCGCAACTTTGCAGAATTTCAGAAAATGCGCGCTGAGGGTGTTCTTGCTAAATTAGCCATAGCTCAGCTTTACGGGCACTTAGGGAGCCGCGGTTTGCTGCAAAATGTTGTGCTATGTTGGCACTTTAAGTGCATTTTAGTTAGGAGATGATGGCATTTGCGTTAGAGTGGTTTTTCTGGCCTTATTTCTGCAGGACTTTTCCCTGGTCGCAACTTTGCAGAATTTTAGAAAATGCGCGCTGAGGGTGTTCTTGCTAAATTTGCCATAGCTCGGCTTTACGGGCACTTTGGTAGCCGCGGTTTGCTGCAAAATGTTGTGCTATGTTGGCACTTTAAGTGCATTTTAGTTAGGAGATGATGGCATTTGCGCCAGGGTGTTTTTTGTGGCCCTCTTTCTGCAGGACTTTCTCCTGGTCGCAACTTTCAAGAATTTCAAAAAACGCGCGCTGAGGGTGTGCTTGCTAAATTTGCCATAGCTCGGCTTTACGGGCACTTTGGGAGCCCCGGTTTGCTTAAAAAATTTGTGCTATATTGGCACTTTAAGTGCATTCTAATTAGGAGACGATGTCCTTTGCGCCAGGGTGTTTTTTATGGCCTTCTTTCTGCAGGACCTTCCCCTGGTTGCAACTTTGCAGAATTTTAGAAAAACGCGCTGAGGATGTGCTTGCTAAATTTGCCATAGCTCGGCTTTACGGGCACTTTGGGAGCCGCGGTTTGCTGAAAAATGTTGTGCGATATTGGCACTTTAAGTGCATTCTAATTAGGAGATGATGGCCTTTGCGCTAGGGTGTTTTTTGTGGCCTTCTTTCTGCAGGACTTTCCCCTGGTCGCAACTTTGCAGAATTTTAGAAAAACGCGCTGAGGATGTGCTTGCTAAATTTGCCATAGCTCGGCTTTACGGGCACTTTGGGAGCCGCGGTTTGCTCCAAAATGTTGTGCTATGTTGGCACTTGAAGTGCATTGTAATTTGGAGATTATGGCTTTTGCGCCAGGGTGTTTTTAGTGGCCTTCTTTCGGCAGGACTTTTCACTGGTCGCAACTTTGCAGAATTTTAGAAATGCGCGCTGAGGCTGTGCTTGCTAAATTTGCCAGAGCTCGGCTTTACGGGCACTTTGGGAGCCGCAGTTTGCTGCAAAATGTTGTGCTATGTTGGCACTTTAAGTGCATTTTAATTAGGAGATGATGGCATTTGCGCCAGGGTGTTTTTTCTGGCCTTCTTTCTGCAGGACTTTGCCTTGGTCGCAACTTTGAAGAATTTTAGAAAATGCGCGCCGAGGGTGTGCTTGCTAAATTTGCCATAGCTCGGCTTTACAGGCACTTTGGGAGCCGCGGTTTGCTGCAAAATGTTGTGCTATGTTGGCACTTCAAGTGCATTTTAATTAGGAGATGATGGCATTTGCGCCAGAGTGTTTTTTTTGGCCTTCTTTCTGCAGGACTTTCCCCATGTCACACCTTTGCAGAATTTCAGAAAATGCGCGCTGAGGGTGTGCTTGCCAAATTTGCCATAGCTCGGCTATACGGGCACTTAGGGAGCCGCGGTTTGCTGCAAAATGTTGTGCTATATTGGCACTTTAAGTGCATTTTAATTAGGAGACGATGTCCTTTGCGCCAGGGTGTTTTCTATGGCCTTCTTTCTGCAGGACTTTCCCCTGGTTGCAACTTTGCAGATTTTTAGAAAAACGCGCTGAGGATGTGCTTGCTAAATTTGCCATAGCTCGGCTTTACGGGCACTTTGGGAGCCGCGGTTTGCTGAAAAATGTTGTGCGATATTGGCACTTTAGGTGCATTCTAATTAGGAGATGATGGCCTTTGCGCTAGGGTGTTTTTTGTGGCCTTCTTTCTGCAGGACTTTCTTCTGGTCGCAACTTTGCAGAATTTTCGAAAAACGCGCTGAAGATGTGCTTGCTAAATTTGCCATAGCTCGGCTTTACGGGCACTTTGGGAGCCGGGGTTTGCTGCAAAATTTTGTGCTTTGTTGGCACTTCAAGTGCATTTTAATTATTAGATGATGGCATTTGAGCTAGGGTATTTTTTGTGGCCTTATTTGTGGAAGACTTTCCCCTGGTCGCAACTGTGCAGAATTTCAGAAAATGCGCGCTGAGGGTGTGCTTGCTAAATTTGCCACAGCTCGGCTTTACGGGCACTTTGGGAGCCGCGGTTTTCTGCAAAATGTTGTGCTATGTTGGCACTTTAAGGGCATTGTAATTAGGAGATGATGGCATTTGCGCCAGGGTGTTTTTTGTGGCCTTCTTTCTGCAGGACTTTCCCTGGTCGCAACTTTGCAGAATTTCAGAAAAACGTGCTGAGGATGTGCTTGCTAAATTTGCCATAGCTCGGCTTTATGGGCACTTTGGGAACCGCGGTTTGCTGCAAAATGTTGTGCTGTGTTGGCACTTTAAGGGCATTCTAATTAGGAGATAACGGCATTTGCGCCAGGGTGTTTTTTTTGCCTTCTTTCTGCAGGTTTTTCCCCTGGTCGCAACTTTGCAGAATTTGAGAAAATGCGCGCTGAGGGTGTGCTTGCTAAATTTGCCATAGCTCGGCTTTACGGGCACTTAGGGAGCCGTGGTTTGCTGCAAAATGTGGTGCTATGTCGGTACTTTAAGTGCATTTTAATTAGGAGATGATGGCATTTGCGCCAGGGTGTTTTTTCTGGCCTTCTTTCTGCAAGACTTTCCCCTGGTCGCACATTTGCAGAATTTCAGAAAATGCGCGCTGAGGGTGTCCTTGCCAAGTTTGCCATAGCTCGGCTTTACGGGCACTTAGGGAGCCGCGGTTTGCTGCAAAATGTTCTGTTATGTTGGCATTTGAAGTGCATTCTAATTAGGCGATGATGGCATTTGCGCCAGGGTGTTTTTTCTGGCCTTCTTTTTGCAGGTTTTTCCCTGGTCGCAACTTTGCAGAATTTCAGAAAATGCGCGCTGAGGGTGTCCTTGCCAAATTTGCCATAGCTCGGCTTTACGGGCACTTTGGGAGCCGCGGTTTCCTGCAAAAAGTTGTGCTATGTTGGCACTTCAAGTGCATTTTAATTAGGAGATGATGGCATTTGCGCCAGGGTGTTTTCTCTGGCCTTCTTTCTGCAGGACGTTCCCCTGGTCGCAACTTTGCAGAATTTCAGAAAATGCGCGCTGAGGGTGTCCTTGCCAAATTTGCCATAGCTCGGCTTTACGGGCACTTTATGAGCTGCAGTTTGCTGTAAAATGTTGTGCTATGTTGGCACTTTAAGAGCATTTTATTTAGGAGATAATGGCATTTGCGCCAGGGTGTTTTTTCTGGCCTTCTTTCTGCAGGACTTTCCCCTGGTCGCAACTTTGCAGAATTTTGAGAAAATGCGCGCTGAGGGTGTCCTTGCCAAATTTGCCATAGCTCGGCTTTACGGGCACTTTGGGAGCCGCGGTTTGCTGCAAAATGTTCTGCTATGTTGGCACTTTAAGTGCATTTTAATTAGGAGATAATGACATTTGCGCCAGGGTGTTTTTTCTGGCCTTGTTTCTGCAGGTTTTTCCCCTGTTCGCAACTTTGCAGAATTTCAGAAAATGCGCGCTGAGGGTGTCCTTGCCAAATTTGCCATAGCTCGGCTTTACGGGCACTTGGGGAGCCGCGGTTTGCTGCAAAATGTTCTGTTATGTTGCATTTGAAGTGCATTCTAATTAGGAGATGATGGTATTTGCGCCAGTGTGTTTTTTCTGGCCTTCTTTCTGCAGGTTATTCCCCTGGTCGCAACTTTTCAGAATTTTAGAAAATGCGCGCTGAGGGTGTCCTTGCCAAATTTACCATAGCTCGGCTTTACGGGCACTTAGGGAGCCGCGGTTTGCTGCAAAATGTTCTGTTATGTTGGCATTTGAAGTGCATTCTAATTAGGAGATAATGGCATTTGCGCCAGTGTGTTTTTTCTTGCCTTCTTTCTGCAGGTTATTCCCCTGGTCGCAACTTTTCAGAATTTTAGAAAATGCGCGCTGAGGGTGTCCTTGCCAAATTTACCATAGCTCGGCTTTACGGGCACTTAGGGAGCCGCGGTTTGCTGCAAAATGTTGTGCTATGTTGGCACCTCAAGTGCATTTTAATTAGGAGGTGATGACATTTGCGCCAGGGTGTTTTTTTTGGCCTTCTTTCTGCAGGTTTTTTCCCTCGTCGCAACTTTGCAGATTTTCAGAAAACGCGCGCTGAGGGTGTCCTTGCCAAATTTACCATAGGTCGGCTTTACGGGCACTTTGGGAGCCGCGGTTTGCTGCAAAATGTTGTGCTATGTTGGGACTTTAAGTGCATTGAAATTAAGAGATAATGGCATTTGCGCCAGGGTGTTTTTTTCTGGCCTTCTTTCTGCATGTTTTTCCGCTGGTTGCAACTTTGCAGAATTTCAGAAAATGCGCGCTGAGGGTGTCCTTGCCAAATTTGCCATAGCTCGGCTTTACGGGCACTTAGGGAGCCGCGGTTTGCTGCAAAATGTTTTGCTATGTTGGCACTGTAAGTGCATTCTAATTAGGAGATGATGGCATTTGCTGCCAGCGTGTTTTTTCTGGCCTTCTTTCTGCAGGACTTTCCCCTGGTCGCAGCTTTGCAGACTTTCAGAAAATGGGCGCTGAGGGTGTCCTTGCCAAATTTGCCATAGCTCGGCTTTACGAGCACTTAGGGAGCCGCGGTTTGCTGCAAAATGTTGTGCTATGTTGGCACTTCAAGTGCATTTTAATTAGGAGATGATGGCATTTGCGCCAGGGTATTTTTTCTGGCCTTCTTTCTGCAGGACTTTCCCCTGGTCGCAACTTTGCAGAATTTCAGAAAATGCGCGCTGAGGGTGTCCTTGCCAAATTTGCCATAGCTTAACTTTACGGGCACTTAGGGAGCCGCGGTTTGCTGTAAAATGTTGTGCTATGTTGGCACTTCAAGTGCATTCTAATAAAGAGATGATGGCATTTGCGCCAGGGTGTTTTTTCTGGCCTTCTTTCTGCAGGACTTTCCCCTGGTCGCAACTTTGCAGAATTTCAGAAAATGCGCGCTGAGGGTGTACTAGCCAAATTTGCCATAGCTCGGCTTTACGGGCACTTAGGGAGCCGCGGTTTGCTGTAAAATGTTGTGCTATGTTGGCACTTGAAGCGCATTCTAATTAAGAGATGATGGCATTTGCGCCAGGGTGTTTCTTCTGGCCTTCTTTCTGCAGGACTTTCCCCTGGTCGCAACTTTGCAGAATTTCAGAAAATGCGCGCTGAGGGTGTCCTTGCCAAATTTGCCATACCTCAACTTTACGGGCACTTAGGGAGCCGCGGTTTGCTGCAAAATGTTGTGCTATGTTGGCACTTTAAGTGCATTCTAATTAAGAGATGATGGCATTTGCGCCAGGGTTTTTTTTTCTGGCCTTCTTTCTGCAGGACTTTCCCCTGGTCGCAACTTTGCAGAATTTCAGAAAATGCGCGCTGAGGGTGTACTAGCCAAATTTGCCATAGCTCGGCTTTACGGGCACTTAGGGAGCCGTGGTTTGCTGCAAACTTTTGTGCTATGCTGGCACTTCAAGCGCATTCTAATTAAGAGATAATTGCATTTGCGCCAGGGTCTATTTTTTGGCCTTCTTTCTGCAGGACTTTCACCTGGTCGCAACTTTGCAGAATTTCAGAAAATGCGCGGTGATGGTGTCCTTGCCAAATTTGCCATAGGTCGGCTTTACGGGCACTTAGGGAGCCGCGGTTTGCTGCAAAATGTTGTGCTATGTTGGCACTTCAAGTGCATTTTAATTAGGAGATAACGGCATTTGCGCCAGGGTGTTTTTTTGGCCTTCTTTCTGCAGGTTTTTTCCCTGGTCGCAACTTTGCAGAATTCCAGAAAATGCGCGCTGAGGGTGCCCTTGCCAAATTTGCCATAGCTCGGCTTTACGGGCACTTAGGGAGCCGCGGTTTGCTGCAAAAGGTTGTGCTATGTTTGCACTTGAAGTACATTTTAATTAGGAGATAATGGCATTTGCGCCAGGGTGTTTTTTCTGGCCTTCTTTCTGCAGGACTTTCCCCTGGTCGCAACTTTGCAGAATTTCAGAAAATGCGCCCTGAGGGTGTCCTTGCCAAATTTGCCATAGCTCGGCTTTACGGGCACTTAGGGAGCCGCGGTTTGCTGCAAAATGTTGTGCTATTTTTGCACTTCAAGTACATTTTAATTAGGAGATAATGGCATTTGCGCCAGGGTTTTTTTGCTGGCCTTCTTTCTGCAGGTTTTTCCCCTGCTCGCAACTTTGCAGAATTTTAGAAAATTCGCGCTGAGGGTGTCCTTGCAAAATTTGCCATAGCTCGGCTCTAGCCATAGCTCGGCACTTAGGGAGCCGCGGTTTGCTGCAAAATGTTGTGCTATGTTGACACTTCAAGTGCATTCTAATTAGGAGATCATGGCATTTGCGCCAGGGTGTTTTTACTGGCCTTCTTTCTGCAGGAGTTTCCCCTGGTCGCAACTTTGCAGAATTTCAGAAAATGCGCGCTGAGGGTGTCCTTGCCAAATTTGCCATAGCTCAACTTTACGGGCACTTAGGGAGCCGCGGTTTGCTGCAAAATGTTGTGCTATGGTGGCACTTTAAGTGTTTTTTAATTAGGAGATGATGGCATTTGCGCCAGGGCGTTTTTCCTGGCCTTCTTTCTGCAGCACTTTTCCCTGGTCGCAACTTTGCAGAATTTCAGAAAATGCGCGCTGAGGGTGTCCTTGCCAAATTTGCCATACCTCGGCTTTACGGGCACTTTGGGAGCCGCGGTTTGCTGCAAAATGTTTTGCTATGTTTGCACTTCAAGTGCATTTTAATTAGGAGATAATGGGATTTGCGCCAGGGTGTTTTTTCTGGCCTTCTTTCTGCAAGACTTTCCCCTGGTCGCAACTTTGCAGAATTTCAGAAAATGCGCGCTGAGGGTGTCCTTGCCAAATTTGCCATACCTCGGCTTTACGGGCACTTAGGGAGCCGTGGTTTGCTGCAAAATGTTGTGCTATGTTTGCACTTCAAGTGCCTTTTAATTAGGAGATAATGGGATATCCGCCAGGGTGTTTTTTCTGGCCTTCTTTCTGCATGTTTTTCCCCTGGTCGCAACTTTGCAGAATTTCAGAAAATAGGCGCTGAGGGTGTCCTTGCCAAATTTGCCATAGCTCGGCTTTACGGGCACTTAGGGAGCCGCGGTTTGCTGCAAAATGTTGTGCTATGGTAGCACTTTAAGGGTATTTTAAGTAGGAGATGATGGAATTTGCGCCAGGGCGTTTTTTCTGGCCTTCGTTCTGCAGGAGTTTTCCCTGGTCGCAACTTTGCAGAATTTTAGAAAATGCGTACTGAGGGTGTCCTTGCCAAATTTTCCATAGCTCGGCTTTACGGGCACTTAGGGAGCCGCGGTTTGCTGCAAAATGTTGTGCTATGTTGACACTTCAAGTGCATTCTAATTAGGAGATCATGGCATTTGCGCCAGGGTGTTTTTACTGGCCTTCTTTCTGCAGGAGTTTCCCCTGGTCGCAACTTTGCAGAATTTCAGAAAATGCGCGCTGAGGGTGTCCTTGCCAAATTTGCCATAGCTCAACTTTACGGGCACTTAGGGAGCCGCGGTTTGCTGCAAAATGTTGTGCTATGGTGGCACTTTAAGTGTTTTTTAATTAGGAGATGATGGCATTTGCGCCAGGGCGTTTTTCCTGGCCTTCTTTCTGCAGCACTTTTCCCTGGTCGCAACTTTGCAGAATTTCAGAAAATGCGCGCTGAGGGTGTCCTTGCCAAATTTGCCATACCTCGGCTTTACGGGCACTTTGGGAGCCGCGGTTTGCTGCAAAATGTTTTGCTATGTTTGCACTTCAAGTGCATTTTAATTAGGAGATAATGGGATTTGCGCCAGGGTGTTTTTTCTGGCCTTCTTTCTGCAAGACTTTCCCCTGGTCGCAACTTTGCAGAATTTCAGAAAATGCGCGCTGAGGGTGTCCTTGCCAAATTTGCCATACCTCGGCTTTACGGGCACTTAGGGAGCCGTGGTTTGCTGCAAAATGTTGTGCTATGTTTGCACTTCAAGTGCCTTTTAATTAGGAGATAATGGGATTTGCGCCAGGGTGTTTTTTCTGGCCTTCTTTCTGCATGTTTTTCCCCTGGTCGCAACTTTGCAGAATTTCAGAAAATAGGCGCTGAGGGTGTCCTTGCCAAATTTGCCATAGCTCGGCTTTACGGGCACTTAGGGAGCCGCGGTTTGCTGCAAAATGTTGTGCTATGGTAGCACTTTAAGGGTATTTTAAGTAGGAGATGATGGAGTTTGCGCCAGGGCGTTTTTTCTGGCCTTCGTTCTGCAGGAGTTTTCCCTGGTCGCAACTTTGCAGAATTTTAGAAAATGCGTACTGAGGGTGTCCTTGCCAAATTTTCCATAGCTCGGCTTTACGGGCACTTAGGGAGCCGCGGATTGCTGCAAAATGTTGTGCTATGGTGGCACTCTAAGTGCATTTTAATTAGGAGATGATGGCATTTGCGCCAGGGCGTTTTTTCTGGCCTTCTTTCTGCAGGACTTTTCCCTGGTCGCAACTTTGCAGAATTTCAGAAAATGCGCGCTGAGGGTGTCCTTGTCAAATTTGCCATTGCTCGGCTTTACCTGCACTTTGAGAGCTGCGGTTTGCTGCAAAATGTTGTGCTATGTTGGCACTTTAAGTGCATTTTAATTAAGAGATAATGGCATTTGCGCGAGAGTGTTTTTTGCTGGCCTTCTTTCTGCAGGTTTTTCCCCTGGTCGCAACTTTGCAGAATATTAGAAAATGCGCGCTGAGGGTGTCCTTGCCAAATTTGCTATAGCTCGGCTTTACGGGCACTTAGGGAGCCGTGGTTTGCTGCAAAATATTGTGCTATGTTTGCACTTTAAGTACATTCTAGTTAGGAGATAGTGGCATTTGCGCCAGGGGGTTTTTTCTGGCCTTCTTTCTGCAGGTTTTTTCCCTGGTCGCAACTTTGCAGAATTCCAGAAAATTCGCGCTGAGGGTGTCCTTGCCAAATTTGATATAGCTGGGCTTTACGGGCACTTAGGGAGTCGCGGTTTGCTGCACAATGTTGTGCTATGTTGGCACTTGAAGTGCATTTTAATTAGGAGATGATGGCGTTTGCGCCACGGTGTTTTTTTTGGCCTTCTTTCTGCAGGTTTTTCACCTGGTCGCAACTTTGCAGAATTTCAGAAAATGCGCGCTGAGGGTGTCCTTGCCAAATTTGCCATAGCTCGGCTTTACGGGCACTTAGAGAGCCGCGATTTGCTGCAAAATGTTGTGCTATGTTTGCACTTCAAGTGCATTTTAATTAAGAGATGATGGCGTTTGCGTCAGCGTGTTTTTTTTGGCCTTCTTTCTGCAGGTTTTTCCCCTGGTCGCAACTTTGCAGCATTTCAGAAAATGCGCACTGACGGTGTCCTTGCCAAATCTGCCATAGCTCGGCTTTACGGGCACTTAGAGAGCCGCGGTTTGCTGTAAAATGTTGTGCTATGTTGGCACTTTAAGTGCATTTTAATTAGGAGATAATGCTTTTTGCGCGAGGGTTTTTTTTATGGCCTTATTTCTGCAGGTTCTTACCCTGGTCGCAACTTTGCAGAATTTTAGAAAATGCGCGCTAAGGGTGTCCTTGCCAAGTTTGCCATAGCTCGGCTTTACGGGCACTTTGGGAGCCGCGGGTTGCTGCAAAATGTTCTGCTATGTTGGCACTTTAAGTGCATTTTAATTAGGAGATAATGCCATTTGCGCCAGGGTTTTTTTATGGCCTTCTTTCTGCAGGTTCTTCCCCTGGTCGCAACTTTGCAGAATTTTAGAAAATGCGCGCTAAGGATGTCCTTGCCAAGTTTGCCATAGCTCGGCTTTACGTTCACTTAGGGAGCCGCGGTTTGCTGCAAAATGTTGTGCTATGTTGGCACTTTAAGTGCATTCTAATTAGGAGATAAATGCATTTGCGCCAGGGTGTTTTTTGCTGGCCTTCTTTCTGCAGGTTTTTCCCCTGGTCGCAACTTTGCAGAATTTCAGAAAATGCGCGCTGAGGGTGTCCTTGTCAAATTTGCTATAGCTCGGCTTTACGGGCACTTAGGGAGCCGTGGTTTGCTGCAAAATATTGTGCTATGTTTGCACTTTAAGTACATTGTAATTAGGAGATAGTGGCAATTGCGCCAGGGGGTTTTTTCTGGCCTTCTTTCTGCAGGTTTTTCCCCTGGTCGCAACTTTGCAGAATTCCAGAAAATTCGCGCTGAGGGTGTCCTTGCCAAATTTGACATAGCTGGGCTTTACGGGCACTTAGGGAGCCGCGGTTTGCTGCAAAATGTTGTACTATGTTGGCACTTGAAGTGCATTTTAATTACGAGATGATGGCGTTTGCGCCAGGGTGTATTTTTAGGCCTTCTTTCTGCAGGTTTTTCCCCTGGTCGCAACTTTGCAGAATTTCAGAAAATGCGCGCTGAGGGTGTCCTTGCCAAATTTGCCATAGCTCGGCTTTACGGGCACTTAGGGAACCGCGGTTTGCTGCAAAATATTGTGTTATGTTGGCACTTAAAGTGCATTTTAATTATGAGATAATAGCATTTGCGCCAGGGTTTTTTTTATGGCCTTCTTTCTGCAGGTTTTTCCCCTGGTCGCAACTTTGCAGAATATCAGAAAATGCGCGCTGAGGGTGTCCTTGCCAAATTTGCTATAGCTCGGCTTTACGGGCACTTAGGGAGCCGTGGTTTGCTGCAAAATATTGTGCTATGTTTGCACTTTAAGTACATTGTAGTTCGGAGATAGTGGCATTTGCGCCAGGGGGTTTTTTCTGGCCTTCTTTCTGCAGGTCTTTTCCCTCGTCGCAACTTTGCAGAATTCCAGAAAATTCGCGCTGAGGGTGTCCTTGCCAAATTTGATATAGCTGGGCTTTACGGGCACTTAGGGAGTCGCGGTTTGCTGCACAATGTTGTGCTATGTTGGCACTTGAAGTGCATTTTAATTAGGAGATGATGGCGTTTGCGCCACGGTGTTTTTTTTGGCCTTCTTTCTGCAGGTTTTTCACCTGGTCGCAACTTTGCAGAATTTCAGAAAATGCGCGCTGAGGGTGTCCTTGCCAAATTTGCCATAGCTCGGCTTTACGGGCACTTAGAGAGCCGCGATTTGCTGCAAAATGTTGTGCTATGTTTGCACTTCAAGTGCATTTTAATTAAGAGATGATGGCGTTTGCGTCAGGGTGTTTTTTTCGGCCTTCTTTCTGCAGGTTTTTCCCCTGGTCGCAACTTTGCAGCATTTCAGAAAATGCGCACTGACGGTGTCCTTGCCAAATCTGCCATAGCTCGGCTTTACGGCCACTTAGGAAGCCGCGGTTTGCTGCAAAATGTTGTGCTATGCTGGCACTTGAAGTGCTTTTTAATTAGGAGATGATGGCATTTGCGCCAGGGTGTTTTTTCTGGCCTCTTTCTGCAGGACTTTCCCCTGGTCGCAACTTTGCAGAATTTTCAGAAAATTTGCGGTGAGGGTGTCCTTGCCAAATTTGCCATAGCTCGGCTTTACGGGCACTTTGGGAGCCGCAGTTTGCTGCAAAATGTTGTGCTATGTTGGCACTTTAAGTGCATCTTAATTAGGAGATAATGGCATTTGCGCCATGGTGTTTTTTCTGGCCTTCTTTCTGCAGGTTTTTCCCCTGGTCACAACTTTGCAGAATTTCAGAAAATGCGCGCTGAGGGTGTCCTTGCCAAATTTGCCATAGCTCGGCTTTACGGCCACTTAGGAAGCCGCGGTTTGCTGCAAAATGTTGTGCTATGTTGGCACTTGATGTGCATTTTAATTAGGAGATGATGGCATTTGCGCCAGGGTGTTTTTTCTGGCCTCTTTCTGCAGGACTTTCCCCTGGTCGCAACTTTGCAGAATTTCAGAAAATTTGCGGTGAGGGTGTCCTTGCCAAATTTGCCATAGCTCGGCTTTACGGGCACTTTGGGAGCCGCGGTTTGCTGCAAAATGTTGTGCTATGTTGGCACTTGAAGTGCTTTTTAATTAGGAGATGATGGCATTTGCGCCAGGGTGTTTTTTCTGGCCTCTTTCTGCAGGACTTTCCCCTGGTCGCAACTTTGCAGAATTTCAGAAAATTTGCGGTGAGGGTGTCCTTGCCAAATTTGCCATAGCTCGGCTTTACGGGCACTTTGGGAGCCGCAGTTTGCTGCAAAATGTTGTGCTATGTTGGCACTTTAAGTGCATCTTAATTAGGAGATAATGGCATTTGCGCCATGGTGTTGTTTCTGGCCTTCTTTCTGCAGGTTTTTCCCCTGGTCACAACTTTGCAGAATTTCAGAAAATGCGCGCTGAGGGTGTCCTTGCCAAATTTGCCATAGCTCGGCTTTACGGCCACTTAGGAAGCCGCGGTTTGCTGCAAAATGTTGTGCTATGTTGGCACTTGAAGTGCATTTTAATTAGGAGATGATGGCATTTGCGCCAGGGTGTTTTTTCTGGCCTTCTTTCTGCAGGTTTTTTCCCTGGTCGCAACTTTGCAGAATTTCAGAAAATGCGCGCTGAGGGTGTCCTTGCCAAATTTGACATAGCTGGGCTTTACGGGCACTTTGGGAGCCGCGGTTTGCTGCAAAATGTTGTGCTATGTTGGCACCTGAAGTGGATTTTATCTACGAGATAATGGCATTTGCGCCAGGGTGTTTTTTCTGGCCTTCTTTCTGCAGGTTTTTTCCCTGGTCGCAACTTTGCAGAATTTCAGAAAATGCGCGCTGAGGGTGTCCTTGCCAAATTTGACATAGCTGGGCTTTACGGGCACTTAGGGAGCCGCGGTTTGCTGCAAAATGTTGTGCTATGTTGGCACTTTAAGAGCATTTGAATTAGGAGATGATGTCGTTTCCGCCAGGTTGTTTTTTCTGGCCTTTTAAATGCAGGTGTTTCTCCTGGTCGCAACTTTGCACAATTTTAGAAAATGCCCGCTGAGGGTGTCCTTGCTAAATTTGCCATAGCTCGGCTTTACGGGCACTTTGGGAGCCGCGGTTTGCTGCAAAATGTTGTGCTATGCTGGCACTTTAAGTGCATTTTAATTAGGAGATAATGGCATTTGCGCCAGGGTGTTTTTTCTGGCCTTCTTTCTGCAGGACTTTCCCCTGGTCGCAACTTTGCAGAATTTCAGAAAATGCGCGCTGAGAGTGTCCTTGCCAAATTTGCCATAGCTCGGCTTTACGGGCACTTTCGGAGCCGCGGTTTGCTGCAAAATGTTGTGCTATGTTGGCACTTCAAGTGCATTCTAATTAGGAGATAATGGCATTTGCGCCATGGTGTTGTTTCTGGCCTTCTTTCTGCAGGTTTTTCCCCTGGTCACAACTTTGCAGAATTTCAGAAAATGCGCGCTGAGGGTGTCCTTGCCAAATTTGCCATAGCTCGGCTTTACGGGCACTTAGAGAGCCGCGATTTGCTGCAAAATGTTGTGCTATGTTTGCACTTCAAGTGCATTTTAATTAAGAGATGATGGCGTTTGCGTCAGGGTGTTTTTTTCGGCCTTCTTTCTGCAGGTTTTTCCCCTGGTCGCAACTTTGCAGCATTTCAGAAAATGCGCACTGACGGTGTCCTTGCCAAATCTGCCATAGCTCGGCTTTACGGGCACTTAGAGAACCGCGGTTTGCTGTAAAATGTTGTGCTATGTTGGCACTTTAAGTGCATTTTAATTAGGAGATAATGCTTTTTGCGCGAGGGTTTTTTTATGGCCTTATTTCTGCAGGTTCTTACCCTGGTGGCAACTTTGCAGAATTTTAGAAAATGCGCGCTAAGGGTGTCCTTGCCAAGTTTGCCATAGCTCGGCTTTACGGGCACTTAGGGAGCCGCGGGTTGCTGCAAAATGTTCTGCTATGTTGGCACTTTAAGTGCTTTTTAATTAGGAGATAATGCCATTTGCGCTAGGGTTTTTTTATGGCCTTCTTTCTGCAGGTTCTTCCCCTGGTCGCAACTTTGCAGAATTTTAGAAAATGCGCGCTAAGGATGTCCTTGCCAAGTTTGCCATAGCTCGGCTTTACGGGCACTTAGGGAGCCGCGGTTTGCTGCAAAATGTTGTGCTATGTTGGCACTTTAAGTGCATTCTAATTAGGAGATAAATGCATTTGCGCCAGGGTGTTTTTTGCTGGCCTTCTTTCTGCAGGTTTTTCCCCTAATCGCAACTTTGCAGAATTTCAGAAAATGCGCGCTGAGGGTGTCCTTGTCAAATTTGCTATAGCTCGGCTTTACGGGCACTTAGGGAGCCGTGGTTTGCTGCAAAATATTGTGCTATGTTTGCACTTTAAGTACATTGTAATTAGGAGATAGTGGCATTTGCGCCAGGGGTTTTTTTCTGGCCTTCTTTCTGCAGGTTTTTCCCCTGGTCGCAACTTTGCAGAATTCAAGAAAATTCGCGCTGAGGGTGTCCTTACCAAATTTGACATAGCTGGGCTTTATGGGCACTTAGGGAGCCGCGGTTTGCTGCAAAATGTTGTACTATGTTGGCACTTAAAGTGCATTTTAATTACGAGATGATGGCGTTTGCGCCAGGGTGTATTTTTTGGCCTTCTTTCTGCAGGTTTTTCCCCTGGTCGCAACTTTGCAGAATTTCAGAAAATGCGCGCTGAGGGTGTCCTTGCCAAATTTGCCATAGCTCGGCTTTACGGGCACTTAGGGAACCGCGGTTTGCTGCAAAATATTGTGTTATGTTGGCACTTAAAGTGCATTTTAATTATGAGATAATGGCATTTGCGCCAGGGTTTTTTTTATGGCCTTCTTTCTGCAGGTTTTTCCCCTGGTCGCAACTTTGCAGAATTTCAGAAAATGCGCGCTGAGGGTGTCCTTGCCAAATTTGCCATAGCTCGGCTTTACGGCCACTTAGGAAGCCGCGGTCTGCTGCAAAATGTTGTGCTATGTTGGCACTTGAAGTGCTTTTTAATTAGGAGATGATGGCATTTGCGCCAGGGTGTTTTTTCTGGCCTTCTTTCTGCAGGACTTTCCCCTGGTCGCAACTTTGCAGAATTTCAGAAAATTTGCGGTGAGGGTGTCCTTGCCAAATTTGCCATAGCTCGGCTTTACGGGCACTTTGGGAGCCGCAGTTTGCTGCAAAATGTTGTGCTATGTTGGCACTTTAAGTGCATCTTAATTAGGAGATAATGGCATTTGCGTCATGGTGTTTTTTCTGGCCTTCTTTCTGCAGGTTTTTCCCCTGGTCACAACTTTGCAGAATTTCAGAAAATGCGCGCTGAGGGTGTCCTTGCCAAATTTGCCATAGCTCGGCTTTACGGCCACTTAGGAAGCCGCGGTTTGCTGCAAAATGTTGTGCTATGTTGGCACTTGATGTGCATTTTAATTAGGAGATGATGGCATTTGCGCCAGGGTGTTTTTTCTGGCCTCTTTCTGCAGGACTTTCCCCTGGTCGCAACTTTGCAGAATTTCAGAAAATTTGCGGTGAGGGT
This sequence comes from Micromussa lordhowensis, assembly GCA_964020085.1. Lineage (NCBI taxonomy): Eukaryota > Metazoa > Cnidaria > Anthozoa > Scleractinia > Lobophylliidae > Micromussa > Micromussa lordhowensis. Next base: position 795,212 of record CAXHUQ010000601.1, on the reverse strand, counting down.
GTCCTTGCCAAATTTGCCATAGCTCGGCTTTACGGGCACTTTGGGAGCCGCGGTTTGCTGCAAAATGTTGTGCTATGTTGGCACTTGAAGTGCTTTTTAATTAGGAGATGATGGCATTTGCGCCAGGGTGTTTTTTCTGGCCTCTTTCTGCAGGACTTTCCCCTGGTCGCAACTTTGCAGAATTTCAGAAAATTTGCGGTGAGGGTGTCCTTTCCAAATTTGCCATAGCTCGGCTTTACGGGCACTTTGGGAGCCGCAGTTTGCTGCAAAATGTTGTGCTATGTTGGCACTTTAAGTGCATCTTAATTAGGAGATAATGGCATTTGCGCCATGGTGTTGTTTCTGGCCTTCTTTCTGCAGGTTTTTCCCCTGGTCACAACTTTGCAGAATTTTAGAAAATGCGCGCTGAGGGTGTCCTTGCCAAATTTGCCATAGCTCGGCTTTACGGCCACTTAGGAAGCCGCGGTTTGCTGCAAAATGTTGTGCTATGTTGGCACTTGAAGTGCATTTTAATTAGGAGATGATGGCATTTGCGCCAGGGTGTTTTTTCTGGCCTTCTTTCTGCAGGTTTTTTCCCTGGTCGCAACTTTGCAGAATTTCAGAAAATGCGCGCTGAGGGTGTCCTTGCCAAATTTGACATAGCTGGGCTTTACGGGCACTTTGGGAGCCGCGGTTTGCTGCAAAATGTTGTGCTATGTTGGCACCTGAAGTGGATTTTATCTACGAGATAATGGCATTTGCGCCAGGGTGTTTTTTCTGGCCTTCTTTCTGCAGGTTTTTTCCCTGGTCGCAACTTTGCAGAATTTCAGAAAATGCGCGCTGAGGGTGTCCTTGCCAAATTTGACATAGCTGGGCTTTACGGGCACTTAGGGAGCCGCGGTTTGCTGCAAAATGTTGTGCTATGTTGGCACTTTAAGAGCATTTGAATTAGGAGATGATGTCGTTTCCGCCAGGTTGTTTTTTCTGGCCTTTTAAATGCAGGTGTTTCTCCTGGTCGCAACTTTGCACAATTTTAGAAAATGCCCGCTGAGGGTGTCCTTGCTAAATTTGCCATAGCTCGGCTTTACGGGCACTTTGGGAGCCGCGGTTTGCTGCAAAATGTTGTGCTATGCTGGCACTTTAAGTGCATTTTAATTAGGAGATAATGGCATTTGCGCCAGGGTGTTTTTTCTGGCCTTCTTTCTGCAGGACTTTCCCCTGGTCGCAACTTTGCAGAATTTCAGAAAATGCGCGCTGAGAGTGTCCTTGCCAAATTTGCCATAGCTCGGCTTTACGGGCACTTTCGGAGCCGCGGTTTGCTGCAAAATGTTGTGCTATGTTGGCACTTCAAGTGCATTCTAATTAGGAGATAATGGCATTTGCGCCATGGTGTTGTTTCTGGCCTTCTTTCAGCAGGTTTTTCCCCTGGTCACAACTTTGCAGAATTTCAGAAAATGCGCGCTGAGGGTGTCCTTGCCAAATTTGCCATAGCTCGGCTTTACGGCCACTTAGGAAGCCGCGGTTTGCTGCAAAATGTTGTGCTATGTTGGCACTTGAAGTGCATTTTAATTAGGAGATGATGGCATTTGCGCCAGGGTGTTTTTTCTGGCCTTCTTTCTGCAGGTTTTTTCCCTGGTCGCAACTTTGCAGAATTTCAGAAAATGCGCGCTGAGGGTGTCCTTGCCAAATTTGACATAGCTGGGCTTTACGGGCACTTTGGGAGCCGCGGTTTGCTGCAAAATGTTGTGCTATGTTGGCACCTGAAGTGGATTTTATCTACGAGATAATGGCATTTGCGCCAGGGTGTTTTTTCTGGCCTTCTTTCTGCAGGTTTTTTCCCTGGTCGCAACTTTGCAGAATTTCAGAAAATGCGCGCTGAGGGTGTCCTTGCCAAATTTGACATAGCTGGGCTTTACGGGCACTTAGGGAGCCGCGGTTTGCTGCAAAATGTTGTGCTATGTTGGCACTTTAAGAGCATTTGAATTAGGAGATGATGTCGTTTCCGCCAGGTTGTTTTTTCTGGCCTTTTAGATGCAGGTGTTTCTCCTGGTCGCAACTTTGCAGAATTTCAGAAAATGCGCGCTGAGGGTGTCCTTGCCAAATTTGCCATAGCTCGGCTTTACGGGCACTTAGGAAGCCGCCGTTTGCTGCAAAATGTTGTACTATGTTGGCACTTCAAGTGCTTTCTAATTAGGAGATGATGGCATTTCCGCCAGGGTGTTTTTTCTGGCCTTCTTTCTGCAGGACGTTCCCCTAATCGCAATTTTGCAGAATTTCAGAAAATGCGCGCTGAGGGTAGGTTGTGCTAGGTTGGCACTTAAAGGAAATTTTAGTTAGAACATGATGGCATTCGCGCCAGGGTGTTTTTCTGGCCTTCTTTTTGCAGGAGTTTGCCCTGGTCCCAACTTTGCAGAATTTCAGAAAACGCGCGCTGGGGGTCCCCTTGGCAAATTTGACATAGCTCCGCTCCGCGGGCACTTTAAGAGGCGCGGTTTGCAGCAAAATGTTGTGCTAGGTTGGCACTTGAAGGAAATTGTAGTTAGAATATGATGGCATTCGCGCCGGGGTGTTTTTTCTGGCCTTCTTTTTGCAGGAGTTTGCCCTGGTCCCAACTTTGCAGAATTTCAGAAAACGCGCGCTGGGGGTCCCCTTGGCAAATTTGACATAGCTCGGCGCCACGGGCACTTTAAGAGGCGCGGTTTCCAGCAAAATGTTGTGCTAGGTTGGCACCTGAAAGGAAATATTAGTTAGAACATGATGGCATTCGCGTCAGGGTGTTTTTTCTGGCCTTCTTTTTGCAGGAGTTTGCCCTGGTCCCAACTTTGCAGAATTTCAGAAAACGCGCGCTGGGGGTCCCCTTGGCAAATTTGACATAGCTCGGCTCCACGGCCACTTTAAGAGGCGCGGTTTGCAACGAAATGTTGTGCCAGGTTGGCACTTGAAGGAAATTGTAGTTAAAACATGATGGCATTCGCGCCAGGCTGTTTTTTCTGGCCTTCTTTTTGCAGGAGTTTGCCCTGGTCCCAACTTTGCAGAATTTCAGAAAACGCGCGCTGGGGGTCCCCTTGGCAAATTTGACATAGCTCGGCTCCACGGGCACTTTAAGAGACGCGGTTCCCAGCAAAATGTTGTGCAAGGTTGGCACTTGAAGGAAATCTTAGTTAAAACATGATGGCATTCGCGCCAGGGTGTTTTTTCTGGCCTCTTTCTGCAGGACTTTCCCCTGGTCGCAACTTTGCAGAATTTCAGAAAATTTGCGGTGAGGGTGTCCTTGCCAAATTTGCCATAGCTCGGCTTTACGGGCACTTTGGGAGCCGTAGTTTGCTGCAAAATGTTGTGCTTTGTTGGCACTTTAAGTGCATCTTAATTAGGAGATAATGGCATTTGCGCCATGGTGTTTTTTCTGGCCTTCTTTCTGCAGGTTTTTCCCCTGGTCACAACTTTGCAGAATTTCAGAAAATGCGCGCTGAGGTTGTCCTTGCCAAATTTGCCATAGCTCGGCTTTACGGCCACTTAGGAAGCCGCGGTTTGCTGCAAAATGTTGTGCTATGTTGGCACTTGAAGTGCATTTTAATTAGGAGATGATGGCATTTGCGCCAGGGTGTTTTTTCTGGCCTTTTTCTGCAGGACTTTCCCCTGGTCGCAACTTTGCAGAATTTAAGAAAATTTGCGGTGAGGGTGTCCTTGCCAAATTTGCCATAGCTCGGCTTTACGGGCACTTTGGGAGCCGCAGTTTGCTGCGAAATGTTGTGCTATGTTAGCACTTTAAGTGCATCTTAATTAGAAGATAATGGCATTTGCGCCATGGTGTTTTTTCTGGCCTTTTTCTGCAGGTTTTTCCCCTGGTCACAACTTTGCAGAATTTCAGAAAATGCGCGCTGAGGGTGTCCTTGCCAAATTTGACATAGCTGGGCTTTACGGGCACTTTGGGAGCCGCGGTTTGCTGCAAAATGTTGTGCTATGTTGGCACCTGAAGTGGATTTTATCTACAAGATAATGGCATTTGCGCCAGGGTGTTTTTTCTGGCCTTCTTTCTGCAGGTTTTTTCCCTGGTCGCAACTTTGCAGAATTTCAGAAAAAGCGCGCTGAGGGTGTGCTTGCCAAATTTGCCATAGCTCGGCTTTACGGGCACTTAGGGAGCCGCGGTTTGCTGCAAAATGTTGTGCTATGTTGGCACTTTAAGTGCATTGTAAATAGATTATAATGGCATTTGCGCCAAGGTGTTTTTTGTAGAATTCTTTCTGGAGGTTTTTCCCTTGGACGCAACTTTGCAGAATTTCAGAAAAAGCGCGCTGAGGGTGTGCTTGCCAAATTTGCCATAGCTCGGCTTTACGGGCACTTAGGGAGCCGCGGTTTGCTGCAAAATGTTGTGCTATGTTCGCACTTTAAGTGCATTTTAATTAGGATATAATGGCATTTGCACCAGGGTGTTTTTTCTTGCCTTCTTTCTGCAGGTTTTTCCCCTGGTCGCAACTTTGCAGAATTTCAGAAAATGCGCGCTGAGGGTGTCCTTGCCAAATTTGCCATAGCTCGGCTTTACGGGCACTTAGGGAGCCGCGGTTTGCTGCAAAATGTTGTGCTATGTTGGCACTTTAAATGCATTCTAATTACAAGATAACGGCATTTGCGCCAGGGTGTTTTTTCTGGCCTTCTTTCTGCAGGACTTTCCCCTGGTCGCAACTTTGCAGAATTTCAGAAAATGCGCACTGAGGGTGTCCTTGCCAAATTTGCCATAGCTCGGCTTTGCGGGCACTTTGGGAGCCGTGGTTTCCTGCAAAATGTTGTGCTATGTTGGCACTTTAAGTGCATTCTTATTAGGAGATTATGGCATTTGCGCCAGGGTGTTTTTTCCGGCCTTCTCTCTGCAGGACTTTCCCCTGGTCGCAACTTTGCAGAATTTCCGAAAATGCGCGCTGAGGGTGTCCTTGCCAAATTTGCCATAGCTCAGTTTTACGGGCACTTAGGGAGCCGCGGTTTCCTGCAAAATGTTGTGCTACGTCGGCACTTCAAGTGCAGTCCAATTAAGAGATAATGGCATTTGCGGCAGGGTGTTTTTTGCGGCCTTCTTTCTGCAGGTTTTTCCCCTGGTCGCAACTTTGCAGAATTTCAGAAAATGCGCGCTTAAGGTGTGCTTGCTAAATTTGCTATAGCTCGGCTTTACGGGCACTTTGGGACCCGCAGTTTGCTGCAAAATGTTGTGCTATGTTGGCACTTCAAGTGCATTTTAACTAAGAGATGATCGCAGTTTCGCCAGGTTGTTTTTTGTGGCCTTCTCTCTGCAGGACTTTCCCCTGGTGAAACTTTGCAGAATTTAAGAAAATGCGCGCTGAGGGTGTGCTTGCTAAATTTGCCATAGCTCAGCTTTACGGGCACTTTGGGAGGCGCGGTTTGCTGCAAAATGTTGTGCTATGTTAGCACTTTAAGTGCATTGTAAATAGGGGATGATGGCATTTGCGCCAGGGTGTTTTTTGTGGCCTTCATTCTGCAGGACTTTTCCCTGGTCTCAACTTTGAAGAATTTTAGAAAATGAGCGCTGAGGGTGTGCTTGCTAAATTTGCTATAGCTCGGAATTACGGGCACTTTGGGAGCCGCAGTTTGCTGCAAAATGTTGCGCTATGTTGGCACTTTAAGTGCATTCTAGTTAGGAGATGAAGGCATTTGCACCAGGGTGTTTTTTGTGCCCTTTTTCTGCAGGACTTTCCATTGGTCGCAACTTTGCAGAATTTCAGAAAATGCGCGCTGAGGGTGTGCTTGCTAAATTTGCCATAGCTCGGCTTTACGGGCACTTTGGGAGCCGCGGTTTGCTGCAAAATGTTGTGCTATGATGGCACTTGAAGTGCATTGTAATTTGGAGATTATGGCTTTTGCGCCAGGCTGTTTTTAGTGGCCTTCTTTCGGCAGGTCTTTTCACTGGTCGCAACTTTGCAGAATTTAAGAAAATGCGCGCCGAGGGTGTGAATGCTAAATTTGCCATAGCTCGGCTTTACAGGCACTTTGGGAGCCGCGATTTGCTGCAAAATGTTGTGCTATGTTGGCACTTTAAGTGCATTTTAATTAGGAGATGATGGCATTTGCGCCAAAGTGGTTTTTGTGGCCTTCTTTCTGCAGGACTTTCCCCATGTCGCAACTTTGCAGAATTTCCGAAAATGCGCGGTGAGGGTGTGCTTGCAAAATTTGCCATAGCTCGGCTTTACGGGCACTTTGGGAGCCGCGGTTTGCTGCAAAATGTTGTGCTATGTTGGCACTTGAAGTGCATTCTAATTACGAGATGATGGCATTTGCGCCAGAGTGGTTTTTTTGGCCTTATTTCTGCAGGACTTTCCCTGGTCGCAACTTTGCAGAATTTTAGAAAATGCGCGCTGAGGGTGTTCTTGCTAAATTTGCTATAGCTCGGATTTACGGGCACTTTGGAAGCCGCAGTTTGCTGCAAAATGTTGTGCTATGTTGGCACTTTAAGTGCATTCTAGTTAGGAGATGATGGCATTTGCGCCGGGGTGTTTTTGTGGCCTTCTTTCTGCAGGACTTTCCCCTGGTCGCAACTTTGCAGAATTTCAGAAAATGCGCGCTGAGGGTGTTCTTGCTAAATTAGCCATAGCTCAGCTTTACGGGCACTTAGGGAGCCGCGGTTTGCTGCAAAATGTTGTGCTATGTTGGCACTTTAAGTGCATTTTAGTTAGGAGATGATTGCATTTGCGCCAGAGTGGTTTTGCTGGCCTTTTTTCTGCAGGACTTTTCCCTGGTCGCAACTTTGCAGAATTTTAGAAAATGCGCGCTGAGGGTGTTCTTGCTAAATTTGCCATAGCTCGGCTTTACGGGCACTTTGGTAGCCGCGGTTTGCTGCAAAATGTTGTGCTATGTTGGCACTTTAAGTGCATTTTAGTTAGGAGATGATGGCATTTGCGCCAGGGTGTTTTTTGTGGCCCTCTTTCTGCAGGACTTTCTCCTGGTCGCAACTTTCAAGAATTTCAAAAAACGCGCGCTGAGGGTGTGCTTGCTAAATTTGCCATAGCTCGGCTTTACGGGCACTTTGGGAGCCCCGGTTTGCTTAAAAAATTTGTGCTATATTGGCACTTTAAGTGCATTCTAATTAGGAGACGATGTCCTTTGCGCCAGGGTGTTTTTTATGGCCTTCTTTCTGCAGGACCTTCCCCTGGTTGCAACTTTGCAGAATTTTAGAAAAACGCGCTGAGGATGTGCTTGCTAAATTTGCCATAGCTCGGCTTTACGGGCACTTTGGGAGTCGCGGTTTGCTGAAAAATGTTGTGCGATATTGGCACTTTAAGTGCATTCTAATTAGGAGATGATGGCCTTTGCGCTAGGGTGTTTTTTGTGGCCTTCTTTCTGCAGGACTTTCCCCTGGTCGCAACTTTGCAGAATTTTAGAAAAACGCGCTGAGGATGTGCTTGCTAAATTTGCCATAGCTCGGCTTTACGGGCACTTTGGGAGCCGCGGTTTGCTCCAAAATGTTGTGCTATGTTGGCACTTGAAGTGCATTGTAATTTGGAGATTATGGCTTTTGCGCCAGGGTGTTTTTAGTGGCCTTCTTTCGGCAGGACTTTTCACTGGTCGCAACTTTGCAGAATTTTAGAAATGCGCGCTGAGGCTGTGCTTGCTAAATTTGCCAGAGCTCGGCTTTACGGGCACTTTGGGAGCCGCAGTTTGCTGCAAAATGTTGTGCTATGTTGGCACTTTAAGTGCATTTTAATTAGGAGATGATGGCATTTGCGCCAGGGTGTTTTTTCTGGCCTTCTTTCTGCAGGACTTTGCCTTGGTCGCAACTTTGAAGAATTTTAGAAAATGCGCGCCGAGGGTGTGCTTGCTAAATTTGCCATAGCTCGGCTTTACAGGCACTTTGGGAGCCGCGGTTTGCTGCAAAATGTTGTGCTATGTTGGCACTTCAAGTGCATTTTAATTAGGAGATGATGGCATTTGCGCCAGAGTGTTTTTTTTGGCCTTCTTTCTGCAGGACTTTCCCCATGTCACACCTTTGCAGAATTTCAGAAAATGCGCGCTGAGGGTGTGCTTGCCAAATTTGCCATAGCTCGGCTATACGGGCACTTAGGGAGCCGCGGTTTGCTGCAAAATGTTGTGCTATGTTGGCACTTTAAGTGCATTTTAATTAGGAGATAACGGCATTTGCGCCAGGGTGTTTTTTTGGCCTTCTTTCTGCAGGTTTTTCCCCTGGTCGCAACTTTGCAGAATTTGAGAAAATGCGCGCTGAGGGTGTGCTTGCTAAATTTGCCATAGCTCGGCTTTACGGGCACTTAAGGAGCCGTGGTTTGCTGCAAAATGTGGTGCTATGTCGGTACTTTAAGTGCATTCTAATTAGGAGATGATGGCATTTGCGCCAGGGTGTTTTTTCTGGCCTTCTTTCTGCAAGACTTTCCCCTGGTCGCACATTTGCAGAATTTCAGAAAATGCGCGCTGAGGGTGTCCTTGCCAAGTTTGCCATAGCTCGGCTTTACGGGCACTTAGGGAGCCGCGGTTTGCTGCAAAATGTTGTGCTATGTTGGCACTTTAAGTGCATTCTAATTAGGAGATAATGGCATTTGCGCCAGCGTGTTTTTTCTGGCCTTCTTTTTGCAGGTTTTTTCCATGGTCGCAACTTTGCAGAATTTCAGAAAATGCGCGCTGAGGGTGTCCTTGCCAAATTTGCCATAGCTCGGCTTTACGGGCACTTAGGGAGCCGCGGTTTGCTGCAAAATGTTGTGCTATGTTGGCACTTTAATTGCATTCTAATTAGGAGATAATGGCATTTGCCCCAGGGTTTTTTTTTGGCCTTCTTTCTGCAGGTTTTTCCCCTGGTCGCAACTTTGCAGAATTTAAGAAAATGCGCGCTAAGGGTGTCCTTGCCAAGTTTGCCATAGCTCGGCTTTACGGGCACTTAGGGAGCCGCGGTTTGCTGCAAAATGTTGTGCTATGTTGGCACTTTAAGTGCATTTTAATTAGGAGATAAGGGCATTTGCGCCAGGGTGTTTTTTCTGGCCTTCTTTCTGCAAGACTTTCCCCTGGTCGCAAATTTGCAGAATTTCAGAAAATGCGCGCTGAGGGTGTCCTTTCCAATTTTCCCATAGCTCGGCTTTACGGGCACTTAGGGAGCCGCGGTTTGCTCCAAAATTTTGTGCTATGTTGGCACTTTAACTGCAATTTAATTAGGAGATGATGGCATTTGCGCCAGGGTATTTTTTCTTGCCTTCTTTCTGCAGGACTTTCCCATGGTCGCAACTTTGGTGAATTTCAGAAAATGCGCGCTGAGGGTGTCCTTGCATAAATTTGCCATAACTCGGCTTCGGGCACTTTGGGAGCCGCGGTTTGCTGCAAAATGTTGTGCTATGTTGGCACTTCAAGTGCGTTTTAATGAGGAGATGATGGCATTTGCGCCGGGGTGTTTTTTCTTGCCTTCTTTCTGCAGGACTTTCCCCTGGTCGCAACTTTGCAGAATTTCAGAAAATGCGCGCTGAGGGTGTCCTTGCCAAATTTGCCATAGCTCGGCTTTACAGGCACTTTGGGAGCCGCGGTTTGCTGCAAAATGTTGTGCTATGTTGGCACTTTAAGTGCATTTTAATTAGAAGATAATGGCATTTGCGCCAGGGTATTTTTTCTGGCCTTCTTTCTGCAGTTTTTTTCCCTGGTCGACACTTTGCAGAATTTCAGAAAATGCGCGCTGAGGGTGTCCTTGCCAAATTTGCCATAGCTCGGCTTTACGGGCACTTAGTGAGCCGCGGTTTGCTGCAAAATGTTGTGCTATGTTGGCACTTTAAGTGCATTTTAATTACGAGATAATGGCATTTGCGCCGGGTGTTTTTTCTGGCCTTCTTTCTGCAGGTTTTTTCCATGGTCGCAACTTTGCAGAATTTCAGAAAATGCGCGCTGAGGGTGTCCTTGCCAAATTTGCCATAGCTCGGCTATACGGGCACTTAGGGAGCCGCGGTTTGCTGCAAAATGTTGTGCTATGTTGGCACTTTAAGTGCATTCTAATTAGCAGATAATGGCATTTGCCCCAGGGTGCTTTTTCTGGCCTTCTTTCTGCAGGTTTTTCCCTTGGTCGCAACTTTGCAGAATTTAAGAAAATGCGTGCTGAGGGTGTCCTTGGCAAATTTGCCATAGCTCCGCTTTACGGGCACTTAGGGAGCCGCGTTTTGCTGCAAAATGTTGTGCTATGTTGGCACTTTAAGTGCATTTTAATTCGGAGATAATGGCATTTGCGCCAGGGTGTTTTTTCTGGCCTTCTTTCTGCAAGACTTTCCCCTGGTCGCAACTTTGCAGAATTTCAGAAAATGCGCGCTGAGGGTGTCCTTGCCAAATTTGCCATAGCTCGGCTTTACGGGCACTTAGGGAGCCGCGGTTTGCTGCAAAATGTTGTGCTATGTTGGCACTTTAAGTGCATTTTAATTACGAGATAATGGCATTTGCGCCGGGTGTTTTTTCTGGCCTTCTTTCTGCAGGTTTTTTCCATGGTCGCAACTTTGCAGAATTTCAGAAAATGCGCGCTGAGGGTGTCCTTGCCAAATTTGCCATAGCTCGGCTATACGGGCACTTAGGGAGCCGCGGTTTGCTGCAAAATGTTGTGCTATGTTGGCACTTTAAGTGCATTCTAATTAGGAGATAATGGCATTTGCCCCAGGGTGTTTTTTCTGGCCTTCTTTCTGCAGGTTTTTCCCTTGGTCGCAACTTTGCAGAATTTAAGAAAATGCGTGCTGAGGGTGTCCTTGGCAAATTTGCCATAGCTCCGCTTTACGGGCACTTAGGGAGCCGCGGTTTGCTGCAAAATGTTGTGCTATGTTGGCACTTTAAGTGCATTTTAATTAGGAGATAATGGCATTTGCGCCAGGGTGTTTTTTCTGGCCTTCTTTCTGCAAGACTTTCCCCTGGTCGCAACTTTGCAGAATTTCAGAAAATGCGCGCTGAGGGTGTCCTTGCCAATTTTCCCATAGCTCGGCTTTACGGGCACTTAGGGAGCCGCGGTTTGCTGCAAAATTTTGTACTATGTTGGCACTTTAACTGCAATTTAATTAGGAGATGATGGCATTTGCGCCAGGGTATTTTTTCTTGCCTTCTTTCTGCATTACTTTCCCCTGGTCGCAACTTTGGTGAATTTCAGAAAATGCGCGCTGAGGGTGTCCTTGCATAAATTTGCCATAACTCGGCTTCGGGCACTTTGGGACCCGCGGTTTGCTTCAAAATGTTGTGCTATGTTGGCACTTCAAGTGCATTTTAATGAGGAGATGATGGCATTTGCGCCAGGGTGTTTTTCTTGCCTTCTTTCTGCAGGACTTTCCCCTGGTCGCAACTTTGCAGAATTTCAGAAAATGCGCGCTGAGGGTGTCCTTGCAAAATTTGCCATAGCTCGGCTTTACAGGCACTTTGGGAGCCGCGGTTTGCTTTAAAATGTTGTGCTATGTTGGCACTTCAAGTGCATTTTAATGAGGAGATAATGGCATTTGCGCCAGGGTGTTTTTTCTGGCCTTCTTTCAGCAGGTTTCTCCCCTGGTCGCAACTTTGCAGAATTTCAGAAAATGCGCGCTGAGGGTGTCCTTGCCAAATTTGCCATAGCTCGGCTTTACGGGCACTTAGGGATCCGCGGTTTGCTGCAAAATGTTTTGCTATGTGGGCACTTGAAGCCCATGTAAATTAGGAGATGATGGCATTTGCGCCAGGGTGTTTTTTCTGGCCTTCTTTCTGCAGGACTTTCCCCTGGTTTCAACTTTGCAGAATTTCAGGAAATGCGCGCTGAGGGTGTCCTTGCCAAATTTGCCATAGCTCGGCTTTACGGGCACTTAGGGAGCCGCGGGTTGCTGCAAAATGTTGTGCTATGTTGGCATTTGAAGTGCATTCCAATTAGGCGATGATGGCATTTGCGCCAGGGTGTTTTTTCTGGCCTTCTTTCTGCAGGACTTTCCCCTGGTCGCAACTTTGCAGAATTTCAGAAAATGCGCGCTGAGGGTGTCCTGGCCAAATTTGCCATAGCTCGGCTTTACGGGCACTTTGGGAGCCGCGGTTTGCTGCAAAATGTTCTGTTATGTTGGCATTTGAAGTGCATTCTAATTAGGAGATGATGGCATTTGCGCCAGGGTGTTTTCTCTGGCCTTCTTTCTGCAGGACGTTCCCCTGGTCGCAACTTTGCAGAATTTCAGAAAATGCGCGCTGAGGGTGTCCTTGCCAAATTTGCCATAGCTCGGCTTTACGGGCACTTTATGAGCTGCAGTTTGCTGTAAAATGTTGTGCTATGTTGGCACTTTAAGAGCATTTTATTTAGGAGATAATGGCATTTGCGCCAGGGTGTTTTTTCTGGCCTTCTTTCTGCAGGACTTTCCCCTGGTCGCAACTTTGCAGAATTTTGAGAAAATGCGCGCTGAGGGTGTCCTTGCCAAATTTGCCATAGCTCGGCTTTACGGGCACTTTGGGAGCCGCGGTTTGCTGCAAAATGTTCTGCTATGTTGGCACTTTAAGTGCATTTTAATTAAGAGATAATGACATTTGCGCCAGGGTGTTTTTTCTGGCCTTGTTTCTGCAGGTTTTTCCCCTGTTCGCAACTTTGCAGAATTTCAGAAAATGCGCGCTGAGGGTGTCCTTGCCAAATTTGCCATAGCTCGGCTTTACGGGCACTTGGAGAGCCGCGGTTTGCTGCAAAATGTTCTGTTATGTTGGCATTTGAAGTGCATTCTAATTAGGAGATGATGGTATTTGCGCCAGTGTGTTTTTTCTGGCCTTCTTTCTGCAGGTTATTCCCCTGGTCGCAACTTTTCAGAATTTTAGAAAATGCGCGCTGAGGGTGTCCCTGCCAAATTTACCATAGCTCGGCTTTACGGGCACTTAGGGAGCCGCGGTTTGCTGCAAAATGTTCTGTTATGTTGGCATTTGAAGTGCATTCTAATTAGGAGATAATGGCATTTGCGCCAGTGTGTTTTTTCTTGCCTTCTTTCTGCAGGTTATTCCCCTGGTCGCAACTTTTCAGAATTTTAGAAAATGCGCGCTGAGGGTGTCCTTGCCAAATTTACCATAGCTCGGCTTTACGGGCACTTAGGGAGCCGCGGTTTGCTGCAAAATGTTGTGCTATGTTGGCACTTCAAGTGCATTTTAATTAGGAGGTGATGACATTTGCCCCAGGGTGTTTTTTCTGGCCTTCTTTCTGCAGGTTTTTCCCCTGGTCGCAACTTTGCAGAATTTAAGAAAATGCGCGCTAAGGGTGTCCTTGCCAAGTTTGCCATAGCTCGGCTTTACGGGCACTTAGGGAGCCGCGGTTTGCTGCAAAATGTTGTGCTATGTTGGCACTTTAAGTGCATTTTAATTAGGAGATAAGGGCATTTGCGCCAGGGTGTTTTTTCTGGCCTTCTTTCTGCAAGACTTTCCCCTGGTCGCAAATTTGCAGAATTTCAGAAAATGCGCGCTGAGGGTGTCCTTTCCAATTTTCCCATAGCTCGGCTTTACGGGCACTTAGGGAGCCGCGGTTTGCTGCAAAATTTTGTGCTATGTTGGCACTTTAACTGCAATTTAATTAGGAGATGATGGCATTTGCGCCAGGGTATTTTTTCTTGCCTTCTTTCTGCAGGACTTTCCCATGGTCGCAACTTTGGTGAATTTCAGAAAATGCGCGCTGAGGGTGTCCTTGCATAAATTTGCCATAACTCGGCTTCGGGCACTTTGGGAGCCGCGGTTTGCTGCAAAATGTTGTGCTATGTTGGCACTTCAAGTGCGTTTTAATGAGGAGATGATGGCATTTGCGCCGGGGTGTTTTTTCTTGCCTTCTTTCTGCAGGACTTTCCCCTGGTCGCAACTTTGCAGAATTTCAGAAAATGCGCGCTGAGGGTGTCCTTGCCAAATTTGCCATAGCTCGGCTTTACAGGCACTTTGGGAGCCGCGGTTTGCTGCAAAATGTTGTGCTATGTTGGCACTTTAAGTGCATTTTAATTAGAAGATAATGGCATTTGCGCCAGGGTATTTTTTCTGGCCTTCTTTCTGCAGTTTTTTTCCCTGGTCGACACTTTGCAGAATTTCAGAAAATGCGCGCTGAGGGTGTCCTTGCCAAATTTGCCATAGCTCGGCTTTACGGGCACTTAGTGAGCCGCGGTTTGCTGCAAAATGTTGTGCTATGTTGGCACTTTAAGTGCATTTTAATTACGAGATAATGGCATTTGCGCCGGGTGTTTTTTCTGGCCTTCTTTCTGCAGGTTTTTTCCATGGTCGCAACTTTGCAGAATTTCAGAAAATGCGCGCTGAGGGTGTCCTTGCCAAATTTGCCATAGCTCGGCTATACGGGCACTTAGGGAGCCGCGGTTTGCTGCAAAATGTTGTGCTATGTTGGCACTTTAAGTGCATTCTAATTAGCAGATAATGGCATTTGCCCCAGGGTGCTTTTTCTGGCCTTCTTTCTGCAGGTTTTTCCCTTGGTCGCAACTTTGCAGAATTTAAGAAAATGCGTGCTGAGGGTGTCCTTGGCAAATTTGCCATAGCTCCGCTTTACGGGCACTTAGGGAGCCGCGTTTTGCTGCAAAATGTTGTGCTATGTTGGCACTTTAAGTGCATTTTAATTAGGAGATAATGGCATTTGCGCCAGGGTGTTTTTTCTGGCCTTCTTTCTGCAAGACTTTCCCCTGGTCGCAACTTTGCAGAATTTCAGAAAATGCGCGCTGAGGGTGTCCTTGCCAAATTTGCCATAGCTCGGCTTTACGCGCACTTAGGGAGCCGCGGTTTGCTGCAAAATGTTGTGCTATGTTCGCACTTTAAGTGCATTTTAATTACGAGATAATGGCATTTGCGCCGGGTGTTTTTTCTGGCCTTCTTTCTGCAGGTTTTTTCCATGGTCGCAACTTTGCAGAATTTCAGAAAATGCGCGCTGAGGGTGTCCTTGCCAAATTTGCCATAGCTCGGCTATACGGGCACTTAGGGAGCCGCGGTTTGCTGCAAAATGTTGTGCTATGTTGGCACTTTAAGTGCATTCTAATTAGGAGATAATGGCATTTGCCCCAGGGTGTTTTTTCTGGCCTTCTTTCTGCAGGTTTTTCCCTTGGTCGCAACTTTGCAGAATTTAAGAAAATGCGTGCTGAGGGTGTCCTTGGCAAATTTGCCATAGCTCCGCTTTACGGGCACTTAGGGAGCCGCGGTTTGCTGCAAAATGTTGTGCTATGTTGGCACTTTAAGTGCATTTTAATTAGGAGATAATGGCATTTGCGCCAGGGTGTTTTTTCTGGCCTTCTTTCTGCAAGACTTTCCCCTGGTCGCAACTTTGCAGAATTTCAGAAAATGCGCGCTGAGGGTGTCCTTGCCAATTTTCCCATAGCTCGGCTTTACGGGCACTTAGGGAGCCGCGGTTTGCTGCAAAATTTTGTACTATGTTGGCACTTTAACTGCAATTTAATTAGGAGATGATGGCATTTGCGCCAGGGTATTTTTTCTTGCCTTCTTTCTGCATTACTTTCCCCTGGTCGCAACTTTGGTGAATTTCAGAAAATGCGCGCTGAGGGTGTCCTTGCATAAATTTGCCATAACTCGGCTTCGGGCACTTTGGGAGCCGCGGTTTGCTTCAAAATGTTGTGCTATGTTGGCACTTCAAGTGCATTTTAATGAGGAGATGATGGCATTTGCGCCAGGGTGTTTTTCTTGCCTTCTTTCTGCAGGACTTTCCCCTGGTCGCAACTTTGCAGAATTTCAGAAAATGCGCGCTGAGGGTGTCCTTGCCAAATTTGCCATAGCTCGGCTTTACAGGCACTTTGGGAGCCGCGGTTTGCTTCAAAATGTTGTGCTATGTTGGCACTTCAAGTGCATTTTAATGAGGAGATAATGGCATTTGCGCCAGGGTGTTTTTTCTGGCCTTCTTTCAGCAGGTTTCTCCCCTGGTCGCAACTTTGCAGAATTTCAGAAAATGCGCGCTGAGGGTGTCCTTGCCAAATTTGCCATAGCTCGGCTTTACGGGCACTTAGGGATCCGCGGTTTGCTGCAAAATGTTTTGCTATGTGGGCACTTGAAGCCCATGTAAATTAGGAGATGATGGCATTTGCGCCAGGGTGTTTTTTCTGGCCTTCTTTCTGCAGGACTTTCCCCTGGTTTCAACTTTGCAGAATTTCAGGAAATGCGCGCTGAGGGTGTCCTTGCCAAATTTGCCATAGCTCGGCTTTACGGGCACTTAGGGAGCCGCGGGTTGCTGCAAAATGTTGTGCTATGTTGGCATTTGAAGTGCATTCCAATTAGGCGATGATGGCATTTGCGCCAGGGTGTTTTTTCTGGCCTTCTTTCTGCAGGACTTTCCCCTGGTCGCAACTTTGCAGAATTTCAGAAAATGCGCGCTGAGGGTGTCCTGGCCAAATTTGCCATAGCTCGGCTTTACGGGCACTTTGGGAGCCGCGGTTTGCTGCAAAATGTTCTGTTATGTTGGCATTTGAAGTGCATTCTAATTAGGAGATGATGGCATTTGCGCCAGGGTGTTTTCTCTGGCCTTCTTTCTGCAGGACGTTCCCCTGGTCGCAACTTTGCAGAATTTCAGAAAATGCGCGCTGAGGGTGTCCTTGCCAAATTTGCCATAGCTCGGCTTTACGGGCACTTTATGAGCTGCAGTTTGCTGTAAAATGTTGTGCTATGTTGGCACTTTAAGAGCATTTTATTTAGGAGATAATGGCATTTGCGCCAGGGTGTTTTTTCTGGCCTTCTTTCTGCAGGACTTTCCCCTGGTCGCAACTTTGCAGAATTTTGAGAAAATGCGCGCTGAGGGTGTCCTTGCCAAATTTGCCATAGCTCGGCTTTACGGGCACTTTGGGAGCCGCGGTTTGCTGCAAAATGTTCTGCTATGTTGGCACTTTAAGTGCATTTTAATTAAGAGATAATGACATTTGCGCCAGGGTGTTTTTTCTGGCCTTGTTTCTGCAGGTTTTTCCCCTGTTCGCAACTTTGCAGAATTTCAGAAAATGCGCGCTGAGGGTGTCCTTGCCAAATTTGCCATAGCTCGGCTTTACGGGCACTTGGAGAGCCGCGGTTTGCTGCAAAATGTTCTGTTATGTTGGCATTTGAAGTGCATTCTAATTAGGAGATGATGGTATTTGCGCCAGTGTGTTTTTTCTGGCCTTCTTTCTGCAGGTTATTCCCCTGGTCGCAACTTTTCAGAATTTTAGAAAATGCGCGCTGAGGGTGTCCCTGCCAAATTTACCATAGCTCGGCTTTACGGGCACTTAGGGAGCCGCGGTTTGCTGCAAAATGTTCTGTTATGTTGGCATTTGAAGTGCATTCTAATTAGGAGATAATGGCATTTGCGCCAGTGTGTTTTTTCTTGCCTTCTTTCTGCAGGTTATTCCCCTGGTCGCAACTTTTCAGAATTTTAGAAAATGCGCGCTGAGGGTGTCCTTGCCAAATTTACCATAGCTCGGCTTTACGGGCACTTAGGGAGCCGCGGTTTGCTGCAAAATGTTGTGCTATGTTGGCACTTCAAGTGCATTTTAATTAGGAGGTGATGACATTTGCGCCAGGGTGGTTTTTTTGGCCTTCTTTCTGCAGGTTTTTTCCCTCGTCGCAACTTTGCAGATTTTAAGAAAACGCGCGCTGAGGGTGTCCTTGCCAAATTTACCATAGCTCGGCTTTACGGGCACTTTGGGAGCCGCGGTTTGCTGCAAAATGTTGTGCTATGTTGGGACTTTAAGTGCATTGAAATTAAGAGATAATGGCATTTGCGCCAGGGTTTTTTTTTCTGGCCTTCTTTCTGCATGTTTTTCCGCTGGTTGCAACTTTGCAGAATTTCAGAAAATGCGCGCTGAGGGTGTCCTTGCCAAATTTGCCATAGCTCGGCTTTACGGGCACTTAGGGAGCCGCGGTTTGCTGCAAAATGTTTTGCTATGTTGGCACTGTAAGTGCATTCTAATTAGGAGATGATGGCATTTGCTTCCAGCGTGTTTTTTCTGGCCTTCTTTCTGCAGGACTTTCCCCTGGTCGCAGCTTTGCAGACTTTTAGAAAATGGGCGCTGAGGGTGTCCTTGCCAAATTTGCCATAGCTCGGCTTTACGAGCACTTAGGGAGCCGCGGTTTGCTGCAAAATGTTGTGCTATGTTGGCACTTCAAGTGCATTTTAATTAGGAGATGATGGCATTTGCGCCAGGGTATTTTTTCTGGCCTTCTTTCTGCAGGACTTTCCCCTGGTCGCAACTTTGCAGAATTTCAGAAAATGCGCGCTGAGGGTGTCCTTGCCAAATTTGCCATAGCTCAACTTTACGGGCACTTAGGGAGCCGCGGTTTGCTGTAAAATGTTGTGCTATGTTGGCACTTCAAGTGCATTCTAATAAAGAGATAATGGCATTTGCGCCAGTGTGTTTTTTCTTGCCTTCTTTCTGCAGGTTATTCCCCTGGTCGCAACTTTTCAGAATTTTAGAAAATGCGCGCTGAGGGTGTCCTTGCCAAATTTACCATAGCTCGGCTTTACGGGCACTTAGGGAGCCGCGGTTTGCTGCAAAATGTTGTGCTATGTTGGCACTTGAAGTGCATTTTAATTAGGAGGTGATGACATTTGCGCCAGGGTGTTTTTTTTGGCCTTCTTTCTGCAGGTTTTTTCCCTCGTCGCAACTTTGCAGATTTTCAGAAAACGCGCGCTGAGGGTGTCCTTGCCAAATTTACCATAGCTCGGCTTAACGGGCACTTTGGGAGCCGCGGTTTGCTGCAAAATGTTGTGCTATGTTGGGACTTTAAGTGCATTGAAATGAAGAGATAATGGCATTTGCGCCAGGGTGTTTTTTTCTGGCCTTCTTTCTGCATGTTTTTCCGCTGGTTGCAACTTTGCAGAATTTCAGAAAATGCGCGCTGAGGGTGTCCTTGCCAAATTTGCCATAGCTCGGCTTTACGGGCACTTAGGGAGCCGCGGTTTGCTGCAAAATGTTTTGCTATGTTGGCACTGTAAGTGCATTCTAATTAGGAGATGATGGCATTTGCTGCCAGCGTGTTTTCTCTGGCCTTCTTTCTGCAGGACTTTCCCCTGGTCGCAGCTTTGCAGACTTTCAGAAAATGGGCGCTGAGGGTGTCCTTGCCAAATTTGCCATAGCTTGGCTTTACGAGCACTTAGGGAGCCGCGGTTTGCTGCAAAATGTTGTGCTATGTTGGCACTTCAAGTGCATTTTAATTAGGAGATGATGGCATTTGCGCCAGGGTATTTTTTCTGGCCTTCTTTCTCCAGGACTTTCCCCTGGTCGCAACTTTGCAGAATTTCAGAAAATGGGCGCTGAGGGTGTCCTTGCCAAATTTGCCATAGCTCAACTTTACGGGCACTTAGGGAGCCGCGGTTTGCTGTAAAATGTTGTGCTATGTTGGCACTTCAAGTGCATTCTAATAAAGAGATGATGGCATTTGCGCCAGGGTGTTTTTTCTGGCCTTCTTTCTGCAGGACTTTCCCCTGGTCGCAACTTTGCAGAATTTCAGAAAATGCGCGCTAAGGGTGTACTAGCCAAATTTGCCATAGCTCGGCTTTACGGGCACTTAGGGAGCCGCGGTTTGCTGCAAACTTTTGTGCTATGTTGGCACTTCAAGCGCATTCTAATTAAGAGATGATGGCATTTGCGCCAGGGTGTTTCTTCTGGCCTTCTTTCTGCAGGACTTTCCCCTGGTCGCAACTTTGCAGAATTTCAGAAAATGCGCGCTGAGGGTGTACTAGCCAAATTTGCCATAGCTCGGCTTTACGGGCACTTAGGGAGCCGTGGTTTGCTGCAAACTTTTGAGCTATGTTGGCACTTCAAGCGCATTCTAATTAAGAGATAATTGCATTTGCGCCAGGGTCTATTTTTTGGCCTTCTTTCGGCAGGACTTTCACCTGGTCGCAACTTTGCAGAATTTCAGAAAATGCGCGGTGAGGGTGTCCTTGCCAAATTTGCCATAGCTCGGCTTTACGGGCACTTAGGGAGCCGCGGTTTGCTGCAAAATGTTGTGCTATGTTGGCACTTCAAGTGCATTTTAATTAGGAGATAACGGCATTTGCGCCAGGGTGTTTTTTTGGCCTTCTTTCTGCAGGTTTTTTCCCTGGTCGCAACTTTGCAGAATTCCAGAAAATGCGCGCTGAGGGTGCCCTTGCCAAATTTGCCATAGCTCGGCTTTACGGGCACTTAGGGAGCCGCGGTTTGCTGCAAAATGTTGTGCTATGTTTGCAGTTCAAGTACATTTTAATTAGGAGATAATGGCATTTGCGCCAGGGTTTTTTTGCTGGCCTTCTTTCTGCGGGTTTTTCCCCTGCTCGCAACTTTGCAGAATTTCAGAAAATTCGCGCTGAGGGTGTCCTTGCCAAATTTGCCATAGCTCGGCTTTAGCCATAGCTCGGCACTTAGGGAGCCGCGGTTTGCTGCAAAATGTTGTGCTATGTTGACACTTCAAGTGCATTCTAATTAGGAGATCATGGCATTTGCGCCAGGGTGTTTTTACTGGCCTTCTTTCTGCAGGAGTTTTCCCTGGTCGCAACTTTGCAGAATTTCAGAAAATGCGCGCTGAGGGTGTCCTTGCCAAATTTGCCATAGCTCGACTTTACGGGCACTTAGGGAGCCGCGGTTTGCTGCAAAATGTTGTGCTATGGTGGCACTTTAAGTGTTTTTTAATTAGGAGATGATGGCATTTGCGCCAGGGCGTTTTTCCTGGCCTTCTTTCTGCAGGACTTTTCCCTGGTCGCAACTTTGCAGAATTTCAGAAAATGCGCGCTGAGGGTGTCCTTGCCAAATTTGCCATACCTCGGCTTTACGGGCACTTTGGGAGCCGCGGTTTGCTGCAAAATGTTTTGCTATGTTTGCACTTCAAGTGCATTTTAATTAGGAGATAATGGGATTTGCGCCAGGGTGTTTTTTCTGGCCTTCTTTCTGCAGGTTTTTCCCCTGGTCGCAACTTTGCAGAATTTCAGAAAATGCGCGCTGAGGGTGTCCTTGCCAAATTTGCCATAGCTCGGCTTTACGGGCACTTAGGGAGCCGTGGTTTGCTGCAAAATGTTGTGCTATGTTTGCACTTCAAGTACCTTTTAATTAGGAGATAATGGGATTTGCGCCAGGGTGTTTTTTCTGGCCTTCTTTCTGCATGTTTTTCCCCTGGTCGCAACTTTGCAGAATTTCAGAAAATAGGCGCTGAGGGTGTCCTTGCCAAATTTGCCATAGCTCGGCTTTACGGGCACTTAGGGAGCCGCGGTTTGCTGCAAAATGTTTTGCTATGTTGGCACTGTAAGTGCATTCTAATTAGGAGATGATGGCATTTGCTGCCAGCGTGTTTTCTCTGGCCTTCTTTCTGCAGGACTTTCCCCTGGTCGCAGCTTTGCAGACTTTCAGAAAATGGGCGCTGAGGGTGTCCTTGCCAAATTTGCCATAGCTTGGCTTTACGAGCACTTAGGGAGCCGCGGTTTGCTGCAAAATGTTGTGCTATGTTGGCACTTCAAGTGCATTTTAATTAGGAGATGATGGCATTTGCGCCAGGGTATTTTTTCTGGCCTTCTTTCTCCAGGACTTTCCCCTGGTCGCAACTTTGCAGAATTTCAGAAAATGGGCGCTGAGGGTGTCCTTGCCAAATTTGCCATAGCTCAACTTTACGGGCACTTAGGGAGCCGCGGTTTGCTGTAAAATGTTGTGCTATGTTGGCACTTCAAGTGCATTCTAATAAAGAGATGATGGCATTTGCGCCAGGGTGTTTTTTCTGGCCTTCTTTCTGCAGGACTTTCCCCTGGTCGCAACTTTGCAGAATTTCAGAAAATGCGCGCTAAGGGTGTACTAGCCAAATTTGCCATAGCTCGGCTTTACGGGCACTTAGGGAGCCGCGGTTTGCTGCAAACTTTTGTGCTATGTTGGCACTTCAAGCGCATTCTAATTAAGAGATGATGGCATTTGCGCCAGGGTGTTTCTTCTGGCCTTCTTTCTGCAGGACTTTCCCCTGGTCGCAACTTTGCAGAATTTCAGAAAATGCGCGCTGAGGGTGTACTAGCCAAATTTGCCATAGCTCGGCTTTACGGGCACTTAGGGAGCCGTGGTTTGCTGCAAACTTTTGAGCTATGTTGGCACTTCAAGCGCATTCTAATTAAGAGATAATTGCATTTGCGCCAGGGTCTATTTTTTGGCCTTCTTTCGGCAGGACTTTCACCTGGTCGCAACTTTGCAGAATTTCAGAAAATGCGCGGTGAGGGTGTCCTTGCCAAATTTGCCATAGCTCGGCTTTACGGGCACTTAGGGAGCCGCGGTTTGCTGCAAAATGTTGTGCTATGTTGGCACTTCAAGTGCATTT
Source organism: Micromussa lordhowensis (assembly GCA_964020085.1). Lineage (NCBI taxonomy): Eukaryota > Metazoa > Cnidaria > Anthozoa > Scleractinia > Lobophylliidae > Micromussa > Micromussa lordhowensis. The sequence continues at coordinate 773,039 of CAXHUQ010000601.1, read as the reverse complement.
TAATTAGGAGATAACGGCATTTGCGCCAGGGTGTTTTTTTGGCCTTCTTTCTGCAGGTTTTTTCCCTGGTCGCAACTTTGCAGAATTCCAGAAAATGCGCGCTGAGGGTGCCCTTGCCAAATTTGCCATAGCTCGGCTTTACGGGCACTTAGGGAGCCGCGGTTTGCTGCAAAATGTTGTGCTATGTTTGCAGTTCAAGTACATTTTAATTAGGAGATAATGGCATTTGCGCCAGGGTTTTTTTGCTGGCCTTCTTTCTGCGGGTTTTTCCCCTGCTCGCAACTTTGCAGAATTTCAGAAAATTCGCGCTGAGGGTGTCCTTGCCAAATTTGCCATAGCTCGGCTTTAGCCATAGCTCGGCACTTAGGGAGCCGCGGTTTGCTGCAAAATGTTGTGCTATGTTGACACTTCAAGTGCATTCTAATTAGGAGATCATGGCATTTGCGCCAGGGTGTTTTTACTGGCCTTCTTTCTGCAGGAGTTTTCCCTGGTCGCAACTTTGCAGAATTTCAGAAAATGCGCGCTGAGGGTGTCCTTGCCAAATTTGCCATAGCTCGACTTTACGGGCACTTAGGGAGCCGCGGTTTGCTGCAAAATGTTGTGCTATGGTGGCACTTTAAGTGTTTTTTAATTAGGAGATGATGGCATTTGCGCCAGGGCGTTTTTCCTGGCCTTCTTTCTGCAGGACTTTTCCCTGGTCGCAACTTTGCAGAATTTCAGAAAATGCGCGCTGAGGGTGTCCTTGCCAAATTTGCCATACCTCGGCTTTACGGGCACTTTGGGAGCCGCGGTTTGCTGCAAAATGTTTTGCTATGTTTGCACTTCAAGTGCATTTTAATTAGGAGATAATGGGATTTGCGCCAGGGTGTTTTTTCTGGCCTTCTTTCTGCAGGTTTTTCCCCTGGTCGCAACTTTGCAGAATTTCAGAAAATGCGCGCTGAGGGTGTCCTTGCCAAATTTGCCATAGCTCGGCTTTACGGGCACTTAGGGAGCCGTGGTTTGCTGCAAAATGTTGTGCTATGTTTGCACTTCAAGTACCTTTTAATTAGGAGATAATGGGATTTGCGCCAGGGTGTTTTTTCTGGCCTTCTTTCTGCATGTTTTTCCCCTGGTCGCAACTTTGCAGAATTTCAGAAAATAGGCGCTGAGGGTGTCCTTGCCAAATTTGCCATAGCTCGGCTTTACGGGCACGTAGGGAGCCGCGGTTTGCTGCAAAATGTTGTGCTATGGTGGCACTTTAAGGGTATTCTAATTAGGAGATGATGGCGTTTGCGCCAGGGCGTTTTTTCTGGCCTTCGTTCTGCAGGAGTTTTCCCTGGTCGCAACTTTGCAGAATTTTAGAAAATGCGTACTGAGGGTGTCCTTGCCAAATTTGCCATAGCTCGGCTTTACGGGCACTTAGGGAGCCGCGGTTTGCTGCAAAATGTTGTGCTATGGTGGCACTCTAAGTGCATTTTAATTAGGAGATTATGGCATTTGCGCCAGGGCGTTTTTTCTGGCCTTCTTTCTGCAGGACTTTTCCCTGGTCGCAACTTTGCAGAATTTCAGAAAATGCGCGCTGAGGGTGTCCTTGTCAAATTTGCCATTGCTCGGCTTTACCTGCACTTTGAGAGCTGCGGTTTGCAGCAAAATGTTGTGCTATGTTGGCACTTTAAGTGCATTTTAATTAAGAGATAATGGCATTTGCGCCAGGGTGTTTTTTGCTGGCCTTCTTTCTGCAGGTTTTTCCCCTGGTCGCAACTTTGCAGAATATCAGAAAATGCGCGCTGAGGGTGTCCTTGCCAAATTTGCTATAGCTCGGCTTTACGGGCACTTAGGGAGCCGTGGTTTGCTGCAAAATATTGTGCTATGTTTGCACTTTAAGTACATTCTAGTTAAGAGATAGTGGCATTTGCGCCAGGGGGTTTTTTCTGGCCTTCTTTCTGCAGGTTTTTTCCCTGGTCGCAACTTTGCAGAATTCCAGAAAATTCGCGCTGAGGGTGTCCTTGCCAAATTTGATATAGCTGGGCTTTACGGGCACTTAGGGAGTCGCGGTTTGCTGCACAATGTTGTGCTATGTTGGCACTTGAAGTGCATTTTAATTAGGAGATGATGGCGTTTGCGCCACGGTGTTTTTTTTGGCCTTCTTTCTGCAGGTTTTTCACCTGGTCGCAACTTTGCAGCATTTCAGAAAATGCGCACTGACGGTGTCCTTGCCAAATCTGCCATAGCTCGGCTTTACGGGCACTTAGAGAGCCGCGGTTTGCTGTAAAATGTTGTGCTATGTTGGCACTTTAAGTGCATTTTAATTAGGAGATAATGCTTTTTGCGCGAGGGTTTTTTTTATGGCCTTATTTCTGCAGGTTCTTACCCTGGTCGCAACTTTGCAGAATTTTAGAAAATGCGCGCTAAGGGTGTCCTTGCCAAGTTTGCCATAGCTCGGCTTTACGGGCACTTAGGGAGCCGCGGGTTGCTGCAAAATGTTCTGCTATGTTGGCACTTTAAGTGCATTTTAATTAGGAGATAATGCCATTTGCGCCAGGGTTTTTTTATGGCCTTCTTTCTGCAGGTTCTTCCCCTGGTCGCAACTTTGCAGAATTTTAGAAAATGCGCGCTAAGGATGTCCTTGCCAAGTTTGCCATAGCTCGGCTTTACGTTCACTTAGGGAGCCGCGGTTTGCTGCAAAATGTTGTGCTATGTTGGCACTTTAAGTGCATTCTAATTAGGAGATAAATGCATTTGCGCCAGGGTGTTTTTTGCTGGCCTTCTTTCTGCAGGTTTTTCCCCTGGTCGCAACTTTGCAGAATTTCAGAAAATGCGCGCTGAGGGTGTCCTTGTCAAATTTGCTATAGCTCGGCTTTACGGGCACTTAGGGAGCCGTGGTTTGCTGCAAAATATTGTGCTATGTTTGCACTTTAAGTACATTGTAATTAGGAGATAGTGGCATTTGCGCCAGGGGGATTTTTCTGGCCTTCTTTCTGCAGGTTTTTCCCCTGGTCGCAACTTTGCAGAATTCCAGAAAATTCGCGCTGAGGGTGTCCTTGCGAAATTTGACATAGCTGGGCTTTACGGGCACTTAGGGAGCCGCGGTTTGCTGCAAAATGTTGTACTATGTTGGCACTTGAAGTGCATTCTAATTACGAGATGATGGCGTTTGCGCCAGGGTGTATTTTTTGGCCTTCTTTCTGCAGGTTTTTCCCCTGGTCGCAACTTTGCAGAATTTCAGAAAATGCGCGCTGAGGGTGTCCTTGCCAAATTTGCCATAGCTCGGCTTTACGGGCACTTAGGGAACCGCGGTTTGCTGCAAAATATTGTGTTATGTTGGCACTTAAAGTGCATTTTAGTTATGAGATAATGGCATTTGCGCCAGGGTTTTTTTTATGGCCTTCTTTCTGCAGGTTTTTCCCCTGGTCGCAACTTTGCAGAATTTCAGAAAATGCGCGCTGAGGGTGTCCTTGCCAAATTTGCCTTTGCTCAGCTTTACGGGCACTTTGGGAGCCGCGGTTTGCTGCAAAATGTTGTGCTATGTTGGCACTTTAAGTGCATTTTAATTAAGAGATAATGGCGTTTGCGCCAGGGTGTTTTTTGCTGGCCTTCTTTCTGCAGGTTTTTCCCCTGGTCGCAACTTTGCAGAATATCAGAAAATGCGCGCTGAGGGTGTCCTTGCCAAATTTGCTATAGCTCGGCTTTACGGGCACTTAGGGAGCCGTGGTTTCCTGCAAAATATTGTGCTATGTTTGCACTTTAAGTACATTCTAGTTAGGAGATAGTGGCATTTGCGCCAGGGGGTTTTTTCTGGGCTTCTTTCTGCAGGTTTTTTCCCTGGTCGCAACTTTGCAGAATTCCAGAAAATTCGCGCTGAGGGTGTCCTTGCCAAATTTGATATAGCTGGGCTTTACGGGCAGTTAGGGAGTCGCGGTTTGCTGCACAATGTTGTGCTATGTTGGCACTTGAAGTGCATTTTAATTAGGAGATGATGGCGTTTGCGCCAGGGTGTTTTTTTGGCCTTCTTTCTGCAGGTTTTTCACCTGGTCGCAACTTTGCAGAATTTCAGAAAATGCGCGCTGAGGGTGTCCTTGCCAAATTTGCCATAGCTCGGCTTTACGGGCACTTAGAGAGCCGCGATTTGCTGCACAATGTTGTGCTATGTTGGCACTTGAGGTGCATTTTAATTAAGAGATGATGGCGTTTGCGTCAGGGTGTTTTTTTTGGCCTTCTTTCTGCAGGTTTTTCCCCTGGTCGCAACTTTGCAGCATTTCAGAAAATGCGCACTGACGGTGTCCTTGCCAAATCTGCCATAGCTCGGCTTTACGGGCACTTAGAGAGCCGCGGTTTGCTGTAAAATGTTGTGCTATGTTGGCACTTTAAGTGCATTTTAATTAAGAGATAATGCTTTTTGCGCGAGGGTTTTTTTATGGCCTTATTTCTGCAGGTTCTTACCCTGGTGGCAACTTTGCAGAATTTTAGAAAATGCGCGCTAAGGGTGTCCTTGCCAAGTTTGCCATAGCTCGGCTTTACGGGCTCTTAGGGAGCCGCGGGTTGCTGCAACATGTTCTGCTATGTTGGCACTTTAAGTGCATTTTAATTAGGAGATAATGCCATTTGCGCCAGGGTTTTTTTATGGCCTTCTTTCTGCAGGTTCTTCCCCTGGTCGCAACTTTGCAGAATTTTAGAAAATGCGCGCTAAGGATGTCCTTGCCAAGTTTGCCATAGCTCGGCTTTACGGGCACTTAGGGAGCCGCGGTTTGCTGCAAAATGTTGTGCTATGTTGGCACTTTAAGTGCATTCTAATTAGGAGATAAATGCATTTGCGCCAGGGTGTTTTTTGCTGGCCTTCTTTCTGCAGGTTTTTCCCCTGGTCGCAACTTTGCAGAATTTCAGAAAATGCGCGCTGAGGGTGTCCTTGTCAAATTTGCTATAGCTCGGCTTTACGGGCACTTAGGGAGCCGTGGTTTGCTGCAAAATATTGTGCTATGTTTGCACTTTAAGTACATTGTAATTAGGAGATAGTGGCATTTGCGCCAGGGGGTTTTTTCTGGCCTTCTTTCTGCAGGTTTTTCCCCTGGTCGCAACTTTGCAGAATTCAAGAAAATTCGCGCTGAGGGTTTCCTTGCCAAATTTGACATAGCTGGGCTTTACGGGCACTTAGGGAGCCGCGGTTTGCTGCAAAATGTTGTACTATGTTGGCACTTGAAGTGCATTTTAATTACGAGATGATGGCGTTTGCGCCAGGGTGTATTTTTTGGCCTTCTTTCTGCAGGTTTTTCCCCTGGTCGCAACTTTGCAGAATTTCAGAAAATGCGCGCTGAGGGTGTCCTTGCCAAATTTGCCATAGCTCGGCTTTACGGGCACTTAGGGAACCGCGGTTTGCCGCAAAATATTGTGTTATGTTGGCACTTAAAGTGCATTTTAATTATGAGATAATGGCATTTGCGCCAGGGTTTTTTTTATCGCCTTCTTTCTGCAGGTTTTTCCCCTGGTCGCAACTTTGCAGAATTTCAGAAAATGCGCGCTGAGGGTGTCCTTGCCAAATTTGCCATAGCTCAGCTTTACGGGCACTTTGGGAGCCGCGGTTTGCTGCAAAATGTTGTGCTATGTTGGCACTTTAAGTGCATTTTAATTACGAGATAATGGCATTTGCGCCAGGGTATTTTTACTGGCCTTTTTCTGCAGGTTTTTCCCCTGGTCGCAACTTTGCAGAATTTCAGAAAATGCGCGCTGAGGGTGTCCTTGCCAAATTTGCCATAGCTCGGCTTTACGGCCACTTAGGAAGCCGCGGTTTGCTGCAAAATGTTGTGCTATGTTGGCACTTGAAGTGCTTTTTAATTAGGAGATGATGGCATTTGCGCCAGGGTGTTTTTTCTGGCCTCTTTCTGCAGGACTTTCCCCTGGTCGCAACTTTGCAGAATTTCAGAAAATTTGCGGTGAGGGTGTCCTTCCCAAATTTGCCATAGCTCGGCTTTACGGGCACTTTGGGAGCCGCAGTTTGCTGCAAAATGTTGTGCTATGTTGGCACTTTAAGTGCATCTTAATTAGGAGATAATGGCATTTGCGCCATGGTGTTTTTTCTGGCCTTCTTTCTGCAGGTTTTTCCCCTGGTCACAACTTTGCAGAATTTCAGAAAATGCGCGCTGAGGGTGTCCTTGCCAAATTTGCCATAGCTCGGCTTTACGGCCATTTAGGAAGCCGCGGTTTGCTGCAAAATGTTGTCCTATGTTGGCACTTGAAGTGCATTTTAATTAGGAGATGATGGCATTTGCGCCAGGGTGTTTTTTCTGGCCTCTTTCTGCAGGACTTTCCCCTGGTCGCAACTTTGCAGAATTTCAGAAAATTTGCGGTGAGGGTGTCCTTGCCAAATTTGCCATAGCTCGGCTTTACGGGCACTTTGGGAGCCGCAGTTTGCTGCAAAATGTTGTGCTATGTTGGCACTTTAAGTGCATCTTAATTAGGAGATAATGGCATTTGCGCGATGGTGTTTTTTCTGGCCTTCTTTCTGCAGGTTTTTTCCCTGGTCACAACTTTGCAGAATTTCAGAAAATGCGCGCTGAGGGTGTCCTTGCCAATTTTGCCATAGCTCGGCGTTACGGGCACTTTGAGAGCCGCGAATTGCTGCAAAAGGTTGTGCTATGTTGGCACTTTAAGAGCATTCTAATTAAGAAATAATGGCATTTGCGCCAGGTTGTTTTTTCTGGCCTTCTTTCTGCAGGTTTTTTCCCTGGTCGCAACTTTGCAGAATTTCAGAAAATGCGCGCTGAGGGTGTCCTTGCCAAATTTGACATAGCTGGGCTTTACGGGCACTTTGGGAGCCGCGGTTTCCTGCAAAATTTTGTGCTATGTTGGCACCTGAAGTGGATTTTATCTACGAGATAATGGCATTTGCGCCAGGGTGTTTTTTCTGGCCTTCTTTCTGCAGGTTTTTTCCCTGGTCGCAACTTTGCAGAATTTCAGAAAATGCGCGCTGAAGGTGTCCTTGCCAAATTTGACATAGCTGGGCTTTACGGGCACTTAGGGAGCCGCGGTTTGCTGCAAAATGTTGTGCTATGTTGGCACTTTAAGAGCATTTGAATTAGGAGATGATGTCGTTTCCGCCAGGTTGTTTTTTCTGGCCTTTTAAATGCAGGTGTTTCTCCTGGTCGCAACTTTGCACAATTTTAGAAAATGCCCGCTGAGGGTGTCCTTGCTAAATTTGCCATAGCTCGGCTTTACGGGCACTTTGGGAGCCGCGGTTTGCTGCAAAATGTTGTGCTATGCTGGCACTTTAAGTGCATTTTAATTAGGAGATAATGGCATTTGCGCCAGGGTGTTTTTTCTGGCCTTCTTTCTGCAGGACTTTCCCCTGGTCGCAACTTTGCAGAATTTCAGAAAATGCGCGCTGAGAGTGTCCTTGCCAAATTTGCCATAGCTCGGCTTTACGGGCACTTTGGGAGCCGCGGTTCGCTGCAAAATGTTGTGCTATGTTGGCACTTCAAGTGCATTCTAATTAGGAGATAATGGCATTTGCGCGAGGTTGTTTTTTCTGGCCTTTTAAATGCAGGTTTTTCCCCTGGTCGCAACTTTGCAGAATTTCAGAAAATGCGCGCTGAGGGTGTCCTTGCCAAATTTGCCATAGCTCGGCTTTACGGGCACTTAGGAAGCCACCGTTTGGTGCAAAATGTTGTGCTATGTTGGCACTTTAAGTGCAATTAACTTAGCAGATAATGGCATTTGCGCCAGGGTGTTTTTTCTGGCCTTCTTTCTGCAGGACTTTCCCCTGGTCGAAACTTTGCAGAATTTCAGAAAATGCACGCTGAGGGTGTCCTTGCCAAATTTGCCATAGCTCGGCTTTACGGGCACTTAGGGAGCCGCGGTTTGCTGCAAAATGTTGTACTATGTTGGCACTTCAAGTGCTTTCTAATTAGGAGATGATGGCATTTCCGCCAGGGTGTTTTTTCTGGCCTTCTTTCTGCAGGACGTTCCCCTAATCGCAATTTTGCAGAATTTCAGAAAATGCGCGCTGAGGGTAGGTTGTGCTAGGTTGGCACTTAAAGGAAATTTTAGTTAGAACATGATGGCATTCGCGCCAGGGTGTTTTTTCTGGCCTTCTTTTTGCAGGAGTTTGCCCTGGTCCCAACTTTGCAGAATTTCAGAAAACGCGCGCTGGGGGTCCCCTTGGCAAATTTGACATAGCTCCGCTCCGCGGGCACTTTAAGAGGCGCGGTTTGCAGCAAAATGTTGTGCTAGGTTGGCACTTGAAGGAAATTGTAGTTAGAACATGATGACATTCGCGCCGGGGTGTTTTTTCTGGCCTTCTTTTTGCAGGAGTTTGCCCTGGTCCCAACTTTGCAGAATTTCAGAAAACGCGCGCTGGGGGTCCCCTTGGCAAATTTGACATAGCTCGGCGCCACGGGCACTTTAAGAGGCGCGGTTTCCAGCAAAATGTTGTGCTAGGTTGGCACCTGAAAGGAAATATTAGTTAGAACATGATGGCATTCGCGTCAGGGTGTTTTTTCTGGCCTTCTTTTTGCAGGAGTTTGCCCTGGTCCCAACTTTGCAGAATTTCAGAAAACGCGCGCTGGGGGTCCCCTTGGCAAATTTTACATAGCTCGGCTCCACGGCCACTTTAAGAGGCGCGGTTTGCAGCGAAATGTTGTGCCAGGTTGGCACTTGAAGGAAATTCTAGTTACAACATGATGGCATTCGCGCCAGGCTGTTTTTTCTGGCCTTCTTTTTGCAGGAGTTTGCCCTGGTCCCAACTTTGCAGAATTTCAGAAAACGCGCGCTGGGGGTCCCCTTGGCAAATTTGACATAGCTCGGCTCCACGGGCACTTTAAGAGACGCGGTTTTCAGCAAAATGTTGTGCAAGGTTCGCTCTTGAAGGAAATCCTAGTTAAAAGATGATGGCATTCGCGCCAGGGTGTTTTTTCTGGCCTTTTTTTTGCAGGAGTTTGCCCTGGTCCTAACTTTGCAGAATTTCAGAAAACGCGCGCTGGGGGTCCCCTTGGCAAATTTGACATAGCTCGGCTCCACGGGCACTTTAAGAGGCGCGGTTTGCAGCAAAATGTTGTGCTAGGTTGGCACTTGAAGGAAATTTTAATTAAAACATGATGGCATTCGCGCCAGGGTGTTTTTTCTGGCCTTCTTTTTGCAGGAGTTTGCCCTGGTCCCAACTTTGCAGAATTTCAGAAAACTTGCGCTGGGGGTTCCCTTGGCAAATTTGACATAGCTCGGCTCCACGGGCACTTTAAGAGGCGCGGTTTGCAGCGAAATGTTGTGCCAGGTTGGCACTTGAAGGAAATTCTAGTTACAACATGATGGCATTCGCGCCAGGCTGTTTTTTCTGGCCTTCTTTTTGCAGGAGTTTGCCCTGGTCCCAACTTTGCAGAATTTCAGAAAACGCGCGCTGGGGGTCCCCTTGGCAAATTTGACATAGCTCGGCTCCACGGGCACTTTAAGAGACGCGGTTTTCAGCAAAATGTTGTGCAAGGTTCGCTCTTGAAGGAAATCCTAGTTAAAACATGATGGCATTCGCGCCAGGGTGTTTTTTCTGGCCTTTTTTTTGCAGGAGTTTGCCCTGGTCCTAACTTTGCAGAATTTCAGAAAACGCGCGCTGGGGGTCCCCTTGGCAAATTTGACATAGCTCGGCTCCACGGGCACTTTAAGAGGCGCGGTTTGCAGCAAAATGTTGTGCTAGGTTGGCACTTGAAGGAAATTTTAGTTAGAACATGATGGCATTCGCGCCAGGGTGTTTTTTCTGGCCTTCTTTTTGCAGGAGTTTGCCCTGGTCCCAACTTTGCAGAATTTCAGAAAACTTGCGCTGGGGGTTCCCTTGGCAAATTTGACATAGCTCGGCTCCACGGGCACTTTAAGAGGCGCGGTTTGCAGCAAAATGTTGTGCTAGGTTGGCACTTGAAGGAAATTTTACTTAGTACATGATGGCATTCGCGCCAGGGTGTTTTCTCTGGCCTTCTTTTTGCAGGAGTTTGCCCTGGTTTCAACTTTGCAGAATTTCAGAAAACGCGCGCTGGGGGTCCCCTTGGCATATTTGACATAGCTCAGCTCCACGGGCACTTTAAGAGGCGCGGTTTCCAGCAAAATGTTGTGCTAGGTTGGCACTTGAAGGAAATTGTAGTTAGAACATGATAGCATTCGCGTCAGGGTGTTTTTTCTGGCCTTCTTTTTGCAGGAGTTTGCCCTGGTCCCAACTTTGCAGAATTTCAGAAAACGCGCGCTGGGGGTCCCCTTGGCAAATTTGACATACCTCGGCTCCACGGGCACTTTAAGAGGCGCGGTTTGCAGCAAAATGTTGTGCTAGGTTAGCACTTGAAGGAAATTTTAGTTAGAACATGATGTCATTCGCGCCAGGTTTTTTTTTCTGGCCTTCTTTTTGCAGGAGTTTGCCCTGGTCCCAACTTTGCAGAATTTCAGAAAACGCGCGCTGGGGGTCTCCTTGGCAAATTTGACATAGCTCGGTTTCACGGGCACTTTAAGAGGCGCGGTTTGCAGCAAAATGTTGTGCTAGGTTGGCACTTGAAGGAAATGTTAGTTAGAACATGATGGCATTTGCGCCAGGGTGTTTTTTCTGGCCTTCTTTTTGCAGGAGTTTGCCCTGGTCCCAACTTTGCAGAATTTCAGAAAACGCGCGCTGGGGGTCCCCTTGGCAAATTTGACATAGCTCGGCTCCACGGGCACTTTAAGAGGCGCGGTTTGCAGCAAAATGTTGTGCTAGGTTGGCACTTAAAGGAACTTTTAGTTAGAACATGATGGCATTTGCGCCAAGGTGATTTTTCTGGCCTTCTTTTTGCACGAGTTTGCCCTGGTCCCAACTTTGCAGAATTTCAGAAAACGCGCGCTGGTGGTCCCCTTGGCAAATTTGACATAGCTCGGCTCCACCGGCACTTTAAGAGGCGCGGTTTGCAGCAAAATGTTGTGCTAGCTTGGCACTTGAAGGAAATGCTAGTTAGAACATGATGGCATTCGCGCCAGGGTGTTTCTTCTGGCCTTCTTTTTGCAGGAGTTTGCCCTGGTCCCAACTTTGCAGAATTTCAAAAAACGCGCGCTGGGGGTCCCCTTGGCAAATTTGACATAGCTCGGCTCCACGGGCACTTTAAGAGGCGCGGTTTGCATCAAAATGTTGTGCTAGGTTAGCACTTGAAGGAAATTTTAGTTAGAACATGATGTTATTCGCGCCAGATATTTTTTTTTCTGGCCTTCTTTTTGCAGGAGTTTGCCCTGGTTTCAACTTTGCAGAATTTCAGAAAACGCGCGCTGGGGGTCCCCTTGGCATATTTGACATAGCACGGCTCCACGGGCACTTTAAGAGGCGCGGTTTCCAGCAAAATGTTGTGCTAGGTTGGCACTTGAAGGAAATTGTAGTTAGAACATGATAGCATTCGCGTCAGGGTGTTTTTTCTGGCCTTCTTTTTGCAAGAGTTTGCCCTGGCTCCAACTTTGCAGAATTTCAGAAAACGCGCGCTGGGGGTCCCCTTGGCAAATTTGACATACCTCGGCTCCACGGGCACTTTAAGAGGCGCGGTTTGCAGAAAAATGTTGTGCTAGGTTAGCACTTGAAGGAAATTTTAGTTAGAACATGATGTCATTCGCGCCAGGTTTTTTTTTCTGGCCTTCTTTTTGCAGGAGTTTGCCCTGGTCCCAACTTTGCAGAATTTCAGAAAACGCGCGCTGGGGGTCTCCTTGGCAAATTTGACATAGCTCGGATCCACGGGCACTTTAAGAAGCGCGGTTTGCAGCAAAATGTTGTGCTAGGTTGGCACTTGAAGGAAATTATAGTTAGAACATGATGGCATTCGCGCCAGGGTGTTTTTTCTGGCCTTCTTTTTGCAGGAGTTTGCCCTGGTCCCAACTTTGCAGAATTTCAGAAAACGCGCGCTGGGGGTCCCCTTGGCAAATTTGACATAGCTCGGCTCCACGGGCACTTTAAGAGGCGCGGTTTGCAGCAAAATGTTGTGCTAGGTTGGCATTCAAAGGAAATCCTAGGTGGAACATGATGGCATTCGCGCCAAAGTGTTTTTTCTGGCCTTCTTTTTGCAGGAGTTTGCCCTGGTCCCAACTTTGCAGAATTTCAGAAAACGCGCGCTGGGGGTCCCCTTGGCAAATTTGACATAGCTCGGCTCCACGGGCACTTTAAGAGGCGCGGTTTGCAGCAAAATGTTGTGCTAGGTTGGCACTTAAAGGAAATGTTAGTTAGAACATGATGGCATTTGCGCCAGGGTGTTTTCTCTGGCCTTCTTTTTGCAGGAGTTTGCCCTGGTCCCAACTTTGCAGAATTTCAGAAAACGCGCGCTGGGGGTCCCCTTGGCAAATTTGACATAGCTCGGCTCCACGGGCACTTTAAGAGGCGCCGTTTGCAGCAAAATCTTGTGCTAGGTTGGCACTCGAAGGAAATCCTAGTTAGAACATGATGGCATTCGCGCCAGGGTGTTTTTTCTGGCCTTCTTTTTGCAGGAGATTGCCCTGGTCCCAACTTTGCAGAATTTCAGAAAACGCGCGCTGGGGGTCCCCTTGGCAAATTTGACATAGCTCGGCTCCACGGGCACTTTAAGAGGCGCCGTTTGCAGCAAAATCTTGTGCTAGGTTGGCACTCGAAGGAAATCCTAGTTAGAACATGATGGCATTTGCGCCAGGGTGTTTTTTCTGGCCTTCTTTTTGCAGGAGTTTGCCCTGGTCCCAACTTTGCAGAATTTCAGAAAACGCGCGCTGGGGGTCCCCTTGGCAAATTTGACATAGCTCGGCTCCACGGGCACTTTAAGAGGCGCGGTTTGCAGCAAAATGTTGTGCTAGGTTGGCACTTGAAGGAAATTTTAGTTAGCACATGATGGCATTTGCGCCAGGGTGTTTTTTTTGGCCTTCTTTTTGCAAGAGTTTGCCCTGGTCCCAACTTTGCAGAATTTCAGAAAACGCGCGCTGGGGGTCCCGTTGGCAAATTTGACATAGCTCGGCTCCACGGGCACTTTTAGAGGCGCGGTTTGCAGCAAAATGTTGTGCTAGGTTGGCACTCGAAGGAAATCCTAGTTAGAACATGATGGCATTCGCGCGAGGGTGTTTTTTCTGGCCTTCTTTTTGCAGGAGTTTGTTCTGGTCCCAACTTTGCAGAATTTCAGAAAAAGCGCGCTGGGGGTCCCCTTGGCAAATTTGACATAGCTCGGCTCCACGGGAACTTTTAGAGGCGCGGTTTGCAGCAAAATGTTGTGCTAGATTGGCACTTGAAGGAAATCGAAGTTAGAAGATGATGGCATTCGCGCCAGGGTGTTTTTTCTGGCCTTCTTTTTGCAGGAGTTTGCCCTGGTCCCAACTTTGCAGAATTTCAGAAAACGCGCACTGGGGGTCCCCTTGGCAAATTTGACATAGCTCGGCTTCACGGGCACTTTAAGAGGCGCGCTTTGCAGCAAAATGTTGTGCTAGGTTGGCACTTGAAGGAAATCCTAGTTAGAACATGATGGCATTCGCGCCAGGGTGTTTTTTTTGGGCCTTCTTTTTGCAGGAGATTGCCCTGGTCCCAGCTTTGCAGAATTTCAGAAAACGCGCGCTGGGGGTCCCCTTGGCAAATTTGCCCTTGACAAATTGGCACTTTAAGAGGCGCGGTTTACAGCAAAATGTTGTGCTAGGTTGGCACTTGAAGGAAATTTTAGTTAGAACATGATAACATTCGCGCCAGGGATTTTTTTCTGGCCTTCTTTTTGCAGGAGTTTGCCCTGGTCCCAACTTTGCAGAATTTCAGAAAACGCGCGCTGGGGGTCCCCTTGGCAAATTTGACATAGCTCGGCTCCACGGGCACTTTAAGAGGCGCGGTTTGCAGCAAAATGTTGTGCTAGGTTGGCAAGTGAAGGAAATTCTAGTTAAAACATGATGGCATTCGCGCCAGGGTGTTTATTCTTGCCTTCTTTTTGCAGGAGTTTGCCCTGGTCCCAACTTTGCAGAATTTCAGAAAACGCGCGCTGGGGGTCCCCTTGGCAAATTTGACATAGCTCGGCTCCACGGGCACTTTAAGAGGCGCAGTTTGCAGCAAAATGTTGTGCTAGGTTGGCACTTGAAGGAAATCGTAGTTAAAACATGATGGTATTTGCGCCAGGGTGTTTTTTTCTGGCCTTCTTTTTGCAGGAGTTTGCCCTGGTCCCAACTTTGCAGAATTTCAGAAAACGCGCGCTGGGGGTCCCCTTGGCAAATTTGACATAGCTTGGCTCCACGGCCACTTTAAGAGGCGCGGTTTGCAGCAAAATGTTGTGCTAGGTTGGCACTTGAAGGAAATGCTAGTTAGATCATGATGGCATTCGCGCCAGGGTGTTTTTTCTGGCCTTCTTTTTGCAGGAGTTTGCCCTGGTCCCAACTTTGCAGAATTTCAGAAAACGCGCGCTGGGGGTCCCCTTGGCAAATTTGACATAGCTCGGCTCCACGGGCACTTTAAGAGGCGCGGTTTGCAGCAAAATGTTGTGCTAGGTTGGCACTTGAAGGAAATTTTAGTTAGAACATGATGGCATTTGCGTCAGGGTGTTTTTTTTGGCCTTCTTTTTGCAGGAGTTTGCCCTGGTCCCAACTTTGCAGAATTTCAGAAAACGCGCGCTGGGGGTCCCCTTGGCAAATTTGACATAGCTCGGCTCCACGGGCACTTTAAGAGGCGCGGTTTGCAGCAAAATGTTGTGCTAGATTGGCACTTAAAGAAAATTTTAGTTAGAACATGATGGCATTCGCGCCAGGGTGTTTTTTCTGGCCTTCTTTTTGCAGGAGTTTGCCCTGGTCCCAACTTTGCAGAATTTCAGAAAACGCGCGCTGGGGGTCCCCTTGGCAAATTTGACATAGCTCGGCTCCACGGGCACTTTAAGAGGCGCGATTTGCAGCAAAATCTTGTGCTAGGTTGGCACTCGAAGAAAATTTAAGTTAGAACATGATGGCATTCGCGCCAGGGTGTTTTTTCTGGCCTTCTTTTTGCAGGAGTTTGCCCTGGTCCCAACTTTGCAGAATTTCAGAAAACGCGCGCTGGGGGTCCCCTTGGCAAATTTGACATAGCTCGGCTCCACGGGCACTTTTAGAGGCGCGGTTTGCAGCAAAATGTTGTGCTAGGTTGGCACTTGAAGGAAATTGAAGTTAGAGGATGAGTGCATTCGCGCCAGGGTGTTTTTTCTGGCCTTCTTTTTGCAGGAGTTTGCCCTGGTCCCAACTTTGCAGAATTTCAGAAAACGCGCGCTGGGGGTCCCCTTGGCAAATTTGACATAGCTCGGCTCCACGGGCACTTTAAGAGGCGCGATTTGCAGCAAAATCTTGTGCTAGGTTGGCACTCGAAGAAAATTTAAGTTAGAACATGATGGCATTCGCGCCAGGGTGTTTTTTCTTGCCTTCTTTTTGCAGGAGTTTGCCCTGGTCCCAACTTTGCAGAATTTCAGAAAACGCGCGCTGGGGGTCCCCTTGGCAAATTTGACATAGCTCGGCTCCACGGGCACTTTTAGAGGCGCGGTTTGCAGCAAAATGTTGTGCTAGGTTGGCACTTGAAGGAAATTGAAGTTAGAGGATGATGGCATTCGCGCCAGGGTGTTTTTTCTGGCCTTCTTTTTGCAGGAGTTTGCCCTGGTCCCAACTTTGCAGAATTTCAGAAAACGCGCGCTGGGGGTCCCCTTGGCAAATTTGACATAGCTCGGCTCCACGGGCACTTTAAGAGGCGCCGTTTGCAGCAAAATCTTGTGCTAGGTTGGCACTCGAAGGAAATCCTAGTTAGAACATGATGGCATTTGCGCCAGGGTGTTTTTTCTGGCCTTCTTTTTGCAGGAGTTTGCCCTGGTCCCAACTTTGCAGAATTTCAGAAAACGCGCGCTGGGGGTCCCCTTGGCAAATTTGACATAGCTCGGCTCCACGGGCACTTTAAGAGGCGCGGTTTGCAGCAAAATGTTGTGCTAGGTTGGCACTTGAAGGAAATTTTAGTTAGCACATGATGGCATTTGCGCCAGGGTGTTTTTTTTGGCCTTCTTTTTGCAAGAGTTTGCCCTGGTCCCAACTTTGCAGAATTTCAGAAAACGCGCGCTGGGGGTCCCGTTGGCAAATTTGACATAGCTCGGCTCCACGGGCACTTTTAGAGGCGCGGTTTGCAGCAAAATGTTGTGCTAGGTTGGCACTCGAAGGAAATCCTAGTTAGAACATGATGGCATTCGCGCGAGGGTGTTTTTTCTGGCCTTCTTTTTGCAGGAGTTTGTTCTTGTCCCAACTTTGCAGAATTTCAGAAAAAGCGCGCTGGGGGTCCCCTTGGCAAATTTGACATAGCTCGGCTCCACGGGAACTTTTAGAGGCGCGGTTTGCAGCAAAATGTTGTGCTAGATTGGCACTTGAAGGAAATTGAAGTTAGAAGATGATGGCATTCGCGCCAGGGTGTTTTTTCTGGCCTTCTTTTTGCAGGAGTTTGCCCTGGTCCCAACTTTGCAGAATTTCAGAAAACGCGCACTGGGGGTCCCCTTGGCAAATTTGACATAGCTCGGCTTCACGGGCACTTTAAGAGGCGCGCTTTGCAGCAAAATGTTGTGCTAGGTTGGCACTTGAAGGAAATCCTAGTTAGAACATGATGGCATTCGCGCCAGGGTGTTTTTTTTGGGCCTTCTTTTTGCAGGAGATTGCCCTGGTCCCAGCTTTGCAGAATTTCAGAAAACGCGCGCTGGGGGTCCCCTTGGCAAATTTGCCCTTGACAAATTGGCACTTTAAGAGGCGCGGTTTACAGCAAAATGTTGTGCTAGGTTGGCACTTGAAGGAAATTTTAGTTAGAACATGATAACATTCGCGCCAGGGAATTTTTTCTGGCCTTCTTTTTGCAGGAGTTTGCCCTGGTCCCAACTTTGCAGAATTTCAGAAAACGCGCGCTGGGGGTCCCCTTGGCAAATTTGACATAGCTCGGCTCCACGGGCACTTTAAGAGGCGCGGTTTGCAGGAAAATGTTGTGCTAGGTTGGCAAGTGAAGGAAATTCTAGTTAAAACATGATGGCATTCGCGCCAGGGTGTTTTTTCTTGCCTTCTTTTTGCAGGAGTTTGCCCTGGTCCCAACTTTGCAGAATTTCAGAAAACGCGCGCTGGGGGTCCCCTTGGCAAATTTGACATAGCTCGGCTCCACGGGCACTTTAAGAGGCGCAGTTTGCAGCAAAATGTTGTGCTAGGTTGGCACTTGAAGGAAATCGTAGTTAAAACATGATTGTATTTGCGCCAGGGTGTTTTTTTCTGGCCTTCTTTTTGCAGGAGTTTGCCCTGGTCCCAACTTTGCAGAATTTCAGAAAACGCGCGCTGGGGGTCCCCTTGGCAAATTTGACATAGCTCGGCTCCACGGCCACTTTAAGAGGCGCGGTTTGCAGCAAAATGTTGTGCTAGGTTGGCACTTGAAGGAAATGCTAGTTAGATCATGATGGCATTCGCGCCAGGGTGTTTTTTCTGGCCTTCTTTTTGCAGGAGTTTGCCCTGGTCCCAACTTTGCAGAATTTCAGAAAACGCGCGCTGGGGGTCCCCTTGGCAAATTTGACATAGCTCGGCTCCACGGGCACTTTAAGAGGCGCGGTTTGCAGCAAAATGTTGTGCTAGGTTGGCACTTGAAGGAAATTTTAGTTAGAACATGATGGCATTTGCGTCAGGGTGTTTTTTTTGGCCTTCTTTTTGCAGGAGTTTGCCCTGGTCCCAACTTTGCAGAATTTCAGAAAACGCGCGCTGGGGGTCCCCTTGGCAAATTTGACATAGCTCGGCTCCACGGGCACTTTAAGAGGCGCGGTTTGCAGCAAAATGTTGTGCTAGATTGGCACTTAAAGAAAATTTTAGTTAGAACATGATGGCATTCGCGCCAGGGTGTTTTTTTTGGCCTTCTTTTTGCAGGAGTTTGCCCTGGTCCCAACTTTGCAGAATTTCAGAAAACGCGCGCTGGGGGTCCCCTTGGCAAATTTGACATAGCTCGGCTCCACGGGCACTTTAAGAGGCGCGATTTGCAGCAAAATCTTGTGCTAGGTTGGCACTCGAAGAAAATTTAAGTTAGAACATGATGGCATTTGCGCCAGGGTGTTTTTTCTGGCCTTCTTTTTGCAGGAGTTTGCCCTGGTCCCAACTTTGCAGAATTTCAGAAAACGCGCGCTGGGGGTCCCCTTGGCAAATTTGACATAGCTCGGCTCCACGGGCACTTTAAGAGGCGCGGTTTGCAGCAAAATGTGATGCTAGGTTGGCACTTGAAGGAAATTTTAGTTAGCACATGATGGAATTTGCGCCAGGGTGTTTTTTTTGGCCTTCTTTTTGCAAGAGTTTGCCCTGGTCCCAACTTTGCAGAATTTCAGAAAACGCGCGCTGGGGGTCCCCTTGGCAAATTTGACATAGCTCGGCTCCACGGGAACTTTAAGAGGCGCGGTTTGCAGCAAAATGTTGTGCTAGGTTGGCACTTGAAGGAAATTCTAGTTAAAACATGATGGCATTCGCGCCAGGGTGTTTTTTCTGGCCTTCTTTTTGCAGGAGTTTGTTCTGGTCCCAACTTTGCAGAATTTCAGAAAACGCGCGCTGGGGGTCCCCTTGGCAAATTTGACATAGCTCGGCTCCACGGGCACTTTTAGAGGCGCGGTTTGCAGCAAAATGTTGTGCTAGGTTAGCATCTGAAGGAAATCGAAGTTACAAGATGATGGCATTCGCGCCAGGGTGTTTTTTCTGGCCTTCTTTTTGCAGGAGTTTGCCCTGGTCCCAACTTTGCAGAATTTCAGAAAACGCGCGCTGGGGGTCCCCTTGGCAAATTTGACATAGCTCGGCTCCACGGGCACTTTAAGAGGCGCGGTTTGCAGCAAAATCTTGTGCTAGGTTGGCACTCGAAGGAAATCCTAGTTAGAACATGATGGCATTCGCGCCAGGGTGTTTTTTCTGGCCTTCTTTTTGCAGGAGTTTGCCCTGGTCCCAACTTTGCAGAATTTCAGAAAACGCGCGCTGGGGGTACAATTGGCAAATTTGACATAGCTCGGCTCCACGGGCACTTTAAGAGGCGCGGTTTGCAGCAAAATGTTGTGCTAGGTTGGCACTTGAAGGAAATTTAAGTTAGAAGATGATGGCATTCGCGCCAGGGTGTTTTTTCTGGCCTTCTTTTTGCAGGAGTTTGCCCTGGTCCCAACTTTGCAGAATTTCAGAAAACGCGCGCTTTGGGTCCCCTTGGCAAATTTGACATAGCTCGGCTCCACGGGCACTTTAAGAGGCGCGGTTTGCAGCAAAATGTTGTGATTGGTTGGCACTTGAAGGAAATGGTTGTCAGAACATGATGGCATTCGCGACAGGGTGTTTTTTCTGGCCTTCTTTTTGCAGGAGTTTGCCCTGGTCCCAACTTTGCAGAATTTCAGAAAACGCGCGCTGGGGGTCCCCTTGGCAAATTTGACATAGCTCGGCTCCACGGGCACTTTAAGAGGCGTGGTTTGCAGCAAAATGTTGTGCTAGGTTGGCACTTGAAAAAAAATCTTAGTTAGAACATGATGGCATTCGCGCCAGGGTGTTTTTTCTGGCCTTCTTTTTGCAGGAGTTTGCCCTGGTCCCAACTTTGCAGAATTTCAGAAAACGCGCGCTGGGGGTCCCCTTGGCAAATTTGACATAGCTCGGCTCCACGGGCACTTTAAGAGGCGCGGTTTGCATCAAAATGTTGTGCTAGGTTGGTACCTGAAGGAAATCTTAGTTGCAACATGATGGCGTTCGCGCCAGGGTGTTTTTTTTGGCCTTCTTTTTGCAGGAGTTTGCCCTGGTCCCAACTTTGCAGAATTTCAGAAAACGCGCGCTGGGGGTCCCCTTGGCAAATTTGACATAGCTCGGCTCCACGGGCACTTTAAGAGGCTCGGTTTGCAGCAAAATGTTGTGCTAGGTTGGCACTTGAAGGAAATCTTAGTTAGAACATGATGGCATTCGCGCCAGGGTGTTTTTTCTGGCCTTCTTTTTGTAGGAGTTTGCCCTGGTCTCAACTTTGCAGAATTTCAGAAAACGCGCGCTGGGGGTACAATTGGCAAATTTGACATAGCTCGGCTCCACGGGCACTTTAAGAGGCGCGGTTTGCAGCAAAATGTTGTGCTAGGTTGGCACTTGAAGAAAATTTTAGTTAGAACATGATGGCATTCGCGCCAGGGTGTTTTTTCTGGCCTTCTTTTTGCAGGAGTTTGCCCTGGTCCCAACTTTGCAGAATTTCAGAAAACGCGCGCTTTGGGTCCCCTTGGCAAATTTGAAATAGCTCGGCTCCACGGGCACTTTAAGAGGCGCGGTTTGCAGCAAAATGTTGTGCTAGGTTGGCACTTGAAGGAAATGGTAGTCAGAACATGATGGCATTCGCGCCAGGGTGTTTTTTCTGGCCTTCTTTTTGCAGGAGTTTGCCCTGGTCCCAACTTTGCAGAATTTCAGAAAACGCGCGCTGGGGGTCCCCTTGGCAAATTTGACATAGCTCGGCTCCACGGGCACTTTAAGAGCCGCGGTTTGTGGCAAAATGTTGTGCTAGGTTGGCACTTGAAGGAAATCCTAGTTAGAACATGATGGCATTCGCGCCAGGGTGTTTTTCTGGCCTTCTTTTTGCAAGAGTTTGCCCTGCTCCCAACTTTGCAGAATTTCAGAAAACGCGCGCTGGGGGTCCCCTTGGCAAATTTGACATAGCTCGGCTCCACGGGCACTTTAAGAGGCGCGGTTTGCAGCAAAATGTTGTGCTGGGTTGGCGCTTGAAGGAAATCTTAGTAAGAACATGATGGCATTCGCGCCAGGGTGTTTTTTCTGGCCTTCTTTTTGCAGGAGTTTGCCCTGGTCCCAACTTTGCAGAATTTCAGAAAACGCGCGCTGGGGGTCTCCTTGGCAAATTTGACATAGCTCGGCTCCACGGGCACTTTAAGAGGCGCGGTTTGCAGCAAAATGTTGTGCTAGGTTGGTACCTGAAGGAAATCTTAGTTAGAACATGATGGCGTTCCCGCCAGTGTGTTTTTTCTGGCCTTCTTTTTGCAGGAGTTTGCCCTGGTCCCAATTTTGCAGAATTTTAGAAAACGCGCGCTGGGGGTCCCCTTGGCAAATTTGACATAGCTCGGCTCCACGGGCACTTTAAGAGGCGCGGTTTGCAGCAAAATGTTGTGCTAGGTTGGCACTTGAAGGAAATGCTAGTTAGAACATGATGGCATTCGCGCCAGGGTGTTTTTTCTGGCCTTCTTTTTGTAGGAGTTTGCCCTGGTCCCAACTTTGCAGAATTTCAGAAAACGCGCGCTGGGGGTCCCCTTGGCAAATTTGACATAGCTCGGCTCCACGGGCACTTTAAGAGGCGCGGTTTGCAGCAAAATGTTGTGCTAGGTTGGCACTTGAAGGAAATGGTAGTCAGAACATGATGGCATTCGCGCCAGGGTGTTTTTTCTGGCCTTCTTTTAGCAGGAGTTTGCCCTGGTCCCAACTTTGCAGAATTTCAGAAAACGCGCGCTGGGGGTCCCCTTGGTAAATTTGACATAGCTCGGCTCCACGGGCACTTTAAGAGCCGCGGTTTGTGGCAAAATGTTGTGCTAGGTTGGCACTTGAAGGAAATTTTAGTTAGAACATGATGACATTCGCGCCAGGGTGTTTTTTCTGGCCTTCTTTTTGCAAGAGTTTGCCCTGGTCCCAACTTTGCAGAATTTCAGAAAACGCGCGCTGGGGGTCCCCTTGGCAAATTTGACATAGCTCGGCTCCACGGGCACTTTTTAGAACATGATGGCATTCGCGCCAGGGTGTTTTTTCTGGCCTTCTTTTTGTAGGAGTTGGCCCTGGTCCCAACTTTGCAGAATTTCAGAAAACGCGCGCTGGGGGTGCCCTTGGCAAATTTGACATAGCTCGGCTCCACGGGCACTTTAAGAGGCGCGGTTTGCAGCAAAATCTTGTGCTAGGTGGGCACTTGAAGGAAATTGTAGTTAGAACATGATGGCATTCGCGCCAGGGTGTTTTTTCTGGCCTTCTTTTTGCAGGAGTTTGCCCTGGTCCCAACTTTGCAGAATTTCAGAAAACGCGCGCTGGGGGTCCCCTTGGCAAATTTGACATAGCTCGGCTCCACGGGCACTTTAAGAGGCGCGGTTTGCAGCAAAATGTTGTGCTAGGTGGGCACTTGAAGGAAATTGTAGTTAGAACATGATGGCATTCGCGCCAGGGTGTTTTTTCTGGCCTTCTTTTTGCAGGAGTTTGCCCTGGTCCCAACTTTGCAGAATTTCAGAAAACGCGCGCTGGGGGTCCCCTTGGCAAATTTGACATAGCTCGCCTCCAAGGGCACTTTAAGAGGCGCGGTTTGCAGCAAAATGTTATGCTAGGTTGGCACTTGAAGGAAATTTTAGTTAGAACATGATGGCATTCGCGCCAGGGTGTTTTTTCTGGC
The DNA here is from genome assembly GCA_964020085.1 of Micromussa lordhowensis. Lineage (NCBI taxonomy): Eukaryota > Metazoa > Cnidaria > Anthozoa > Scleractinia > Lobophylliidae > Micromussa > Micromussa lordhowensis. The sequence goes on along the minus strand of CAXHUQ010000601.1, from coordinate 750,760 downwards.
CTTCTTTTTGCAGGAGTTTGCCCTGGTCCCAACTTTGCAGAATTTCAGAAAACGCGCGCTGGGGGTCCTCTTGGCAAATTTAACATAGCTCGGCTCCACGGGCACTTTAAGAGGCGCGGTTTGCAGAAAAATGTTGTGCTAGGTTGGCACTTGAAGGGAATTCTAGTTAGAACATGATGGCATTCGCGCCAGGGTTTTTTTCTGGCCTTCTTTTTGCAGGAGTTTGCCCTGGTCTTAACTTTGCAGAATTTCAGAAAACGCGCGCTGGGGGTCCCCTTGGAAAATTTGACATAGCTCGGCTCCACGGGCACTTTAAGAGGCGCGGTTTGCAGCAAAATGTTGTGCTAGGTTGGCACTTGAAGGAAATTTTAGTTAAAACATGATGGCATTCGCGCCAGGGTGTTTTTTTTGGCCTTATTTTTGCAGGAGTTTGCCCTGGTCCCAACTTTGCAGAATTTCAGAAAACGCGCGCTTTGGGTCCCCTTGGCAAATTTGACATAGCTCGGCTCCACGGGCACTTAAAGAGGCGCGGTTTGCAGCAAAATGTTGTGCTAGATTGGCACTTGAAGGAAATCGTAGTTAAAACATGATGGCATTCGCGCCAGGGTGTTTTTTCTGGCCTTATTTTTGCAAGAGTTTCCCCTGGTCCCAAATTTGCAGAATTTCAGAAAACGCGCGCTGGGGGTCCCCTTGGCAAATTTGACATAGCTAGGCTCCACGGGCACTTTAAGAGGCGCGGTTTGCAGCAAAATGTTGTGCTAGGTTGGCACTTGAAGGAAATCCTAGTTAGAACATGATGGCATTCGCGCCAGGGTGTTTTTTCTGGCCTTCTTTTTGCAGGAGTTTGCCCTGGTCCCAACTTTGCAGAATTTCAGAAAACGCGCGCTGGGGTCCCCTTGGCAAATTTGACATAGCTCGGCTCCACGGGCACTTTAAGAGGCGCGGTTTGCAGCAAAATGTTGTGCTTGGCTGGCACTTGAAGGAAATCTTAGTTAGAACATGATGGCATTCGCGCCAGGGTGTTTTTTCTGGCCTTCTTTTTGCAGGAGTTTGCCCTGGTCCCAACTTTGCAGAATTTCAGAAAACGCGCGCTGGGGGTCCCCTGGGCAAATTTGACATAGCTTGGCTCCACGGGCACTTTAAGAGGCGTGGTTTGCAGCAAAATGTTGTGCTAGGTTGGCACTTGAAGGAACTTTTAGTTAGAACATGATGGCATTCGCGCCAGGGTGTTTTTTTCTGGCCTTCTTTTTGCAGGAGTTTGCCCTGGTCCCAACTTTGCAGAATTTCAGAAAACGCTCGCTGGGGGTCCCCTTGGCAAATTTGACATAGCTCGGCTCCACGGGCACTTTAAGAGGCGCGGTTTGCAGCAAAATGTTGTGCTAGGTTTGCACTTGAAGGAAATTTAAGTTAAAACATGATGGCATTCGCGCCAGGGTGTTTTTTCTGGCCTTCTTTTTGCATGAGTTTGCCCTGATCCCAACTTTGCAGAATTTCAGAAAACGCGCGCTGGGGGTCCCCTTGGCAAATTTGACATAGCTCGGCTCCACGGGCACTTTAAGAGGCGCGGTTTGCAGCAAAATGTTGTGCTAGGTTGGCACTTGAAGGAAATTTTAGTTAAAACATCATGGCATTCGCGCCAGGGTGTTTTTTTTGGCCTTCATTTTGCAGAAGTTTGCCCTGGTCCCAACTTTGCAGAATTTCAGAAAACGCGCGCTGGGGGTCCCCTTGGCAAATTTGACATAGCTCGGCTCCACGGGCACTTTAAGAGGCGCGGTTTGCAGCAAAATGTTGTGCTAGGTTGGCCCTTGAAGAAAATTTTAGTTACAACATGATGGCATTTGCGCCAGGGTGTTTTTTCTGGCCTTTTTTTTGCAGGAGTTTGCCCTGGTCCCAACTTTGCAAAATTTCAGAAAATGCGCGCTGAGGGTGTCCTTGCCAAATTTGCCATAGCTCGGCTTTACGGGAAGTTTGGGAGCCGCGGTTTGCTGCAAAATGTTGTGCTATGTTTGCACTTCAAGTGCATTGTGATTAGGAGATGACGGCGTTCTCGCCAGGGTGTTTTTTCTGGCCTTCTTTCTGCAGGTTTTTCCCCTGGTCGCAACTTTTCGGAATTTTAGAAAATGCTCGCTGAGGGTGTCCTTGCCAAATTTACCATAGCTCGGCTTTACGGGCACTTAGGGAGCCGCGGTTTGCTGCAAAATGTTGTGCTATGTTGGCACTTTAAGGGCATTTTAATTAGGAGATGATGGCATTTGCGCCAAGGTTTTTTTTTTGGCTATCTTTCTTCAGGACTTTCCCCTGGTCGCAACTTTGCAGAATTTCAGAAAATGCGCGCTGAGGGTGTCCTTGCCAAATTTGCCATAGCTCGGCTTTACGGGCACTTAGGGAGCCGCGGTTTGCTGCAAAATGTTGTGCTATGTTGGCACTTTAAGTGCATTGTAATTAGGAGATAATAGCATTTGCGCCAGGGTGTTTTTTTCTGTCCTTCTTTCTGCAGGACTTTCCCCTGGTCGCAACTTTGCAGAATTTTAGAAAATTCGCGCTGAGGGTGTCCTTGCCAAATTTGCCATAGCTCGGCTTTACGGGCACTTAGGGAGCCGCCGATTGCTGCAAAATGTTGTGCTATGTTGGCACTTCAAGTGCTCTTTAAATAAGAGATGATGGCATTTGCGCCAGGGTGTTTTTTCTGGCCTTCTTTCTGCGGGAGTTTCCCCTGGTCGCAACTTTGCAGAATTTCACAAAATGCGCGCTAAGGGTGTCCTTGCCAAATTTGCCATAGCTCGGCTTTACGGGCACTTTGGGAGCCGCGGTTTGCTGCAAAATGTTGTGCTATTTTGGCTCTTTAAGTGCATTCTAATTAGGAGATAATGGCATTTGCGCCAGGGTGTTATCTCTGGCCTTCTTTTTGCAGGTTTTTCACCTGGTCGCAACTTTGCAGAATTTCAGAAAATGCGCGCTGAGGGTGTCCTTGCCAAATTTACCATAGCTCGGCTTTACGGGCACTTTGGCAGCCGCGGTTTGCTGGAAAATGTTGTGCTATGTTGGCACTTTAAGTGCATTGTAATTAGGAGATAATAGCATTTGCGCCAGGGTGTTTTTTTCTGTCCTTCTTTCTGCAGGACTTTCCCCTGGTCGCAACTTTGCAGAATTTCAGAAAATGCGCGCTGAGGGTGTCCTTGCCAAATTTGCCATAGCTCGGCTTTACGGGCACTTAGGGAGCCGCGGTTTGCTGCAAAATGTTGTGCTATGTTGGCACTTTAAGTGCATTCTAATTAAGAGATGATGGCATTTGCGCCAGGGTGTTTTTTTGGCTTTCTTTCTGCAGGAATTTCCCCTGGTCGCAGCTTTGCAGAATTTCAGAAATTTCGCGTTGAGGGTGTCCTTGCCAAATTTGCCATAGCACGGCTTTACGGGCACTTTGGGAGCCGCGGTTTGCTGCAAAATGTTGTGCTATGTTGGCACTGTAAGTGCATTCTAATTAGGAGATAATGGCATATGCGCCAGGGAATTTTTTCTGGCCTTCTTTCTGCAGGTTTTTTCCGTGGTCGCAACTTTGCAGAATTTCAGAAAATGCGCGCTGAGGGTGTCCTTGCCAAATTTGCCATAGCTCGGCTTTACGGGCACTTAAGGAGCCGCAGTTTGCTGCAAAATGTTGTGCTATGTTGGCTCTTTAAGTGCATTGTAATTAAAAGATGATGGCATTTGCGCCAGGGTGTTTTTTCTGGCCTTCTTTCTGCAGGACTTTCCCCTGGTCGCAACTTTGCAGAATTTCAGAAAATGCGCGCTGAGGGTGTCCTTGCCACATTTACCATAGCTCGGCTTTACGGGCATTTTGGGAACCGCGGTTTGCCGCGAAATGTTGTGCTATGATGGCATTTCAAGGGCATTCTAATTAGGAGATAATGGCATTTGCGCCAGGGTGTTTTTTCTGGCCTTCTTTCTGCAGGTTTTTCCCCTGGTCGCAACTTTTCGGAATTTTAGAAAATGCTCGCTGAGGGTGTCCTTGCCAAATTTACCATAGCTCGGCTTTACGGGCACTTAGGGAGCCGCGGTTTGCTGCAAAATGTTGTGCTATGTTGGCACTTCAAGCGCATTTTAATTACGAGATGATGGCATTTGCGCCAGGGTATTTTATCTGGCCTTCTTTCTGCAAGACTTTTCCCTGGTGGCAACTTTGCAGAATTTCAGAAAACGCGCGTGGAGGGTGTCCTTGCCAAATTTGCCATAGCTCGGCTTTACGGGCACTTAGGGAGCCGCGGTTTGCTGCAAAATGTTGTCCTATGTTGGCACTTTAAGTGCATTCTAATTAGGAGATGATGGCATTTGCGCCAAGGTTTTTTTTCTGGACTTTTTCTGCAGGACTTTCCCCTGGTCGAACTTTGAAGAATTTCGGAAAATGCGCGCTGAGGGTGTCCTTGCCAAATTTGCCATAGCTCGGCTTTTCGGGCACTTTGAGAGCCGCGGTTTGCTGCAAAATGTTGTGCTATGTTGGCACTTTAAGTGCATTCTAATTATGAGATGATGCCATTTGCGCCAGGGTGTTTTTTCTGGCCTTCTTTCTGCAGGACTTTCTCCTGGTCGCAACTTTGCAGAATTTCAGAAAATGCGCGCTGAGGGTGTCCTTGCCAAATTTGCCATAGCTCGGCTTTACGGGCACTTTGGGAGCCGCGGTTTGCTGCAAAATCTTGTGCTATGTTGGCACTTTAAGTGCATTCTTGTTATGAGATGATGCCATTTGCACCAGGGTGTTTTTTCTGGCCTTCTTTCTGCAGCACTTTCTCCTTGTCGCAACTTTGCAGAATTTCAGAAAATGCGCGCTGAGGGTGTCCTTGCCAAATTTGCCATAGCTCGGCTTTACGGGCACTTTGGGAGCCGCGGTTTGCTGCAAAATCTTGGGCTATGTTAGCACATTAAGTTCATTCTTATTATGAGATGATGCCATTTGCGCCAGGGTGTTTTTTCCGGCCTTCTTTCTGCAGATTTTTCCTTTGGTCGCAACTTTGCAGAATTTCAGATAATGCGCGCTGAGGGTGTCCTTGCCAAATTTGCCATAGCTCGGCTTTACGGGCACTTAGGGAGCCGCGGTTTGCTACAAAATGTTGTGCTATGTTGCCACTTCAAGTGCATTTTAATTAGGAGATAATGGCATTTGCGCCAGGGTGCTTTTTGTGGCCTTCTTTCTGCAGGACTTTCCCCTGGTCGCAACTCTGCAGCATTTCAGAAAATGCGCGCTGAGAGTGTCCTTGCCACATTTGCCATAGCTCGGGCACTTTGGGAACCGCGGTTTGCTGCAAAATGTTGTGCTATGTTGGCACTTCAAGAGCATTTTAATTAGGAGATGATGGCATTTGCGCCAGGGTGTTTTTTCTGGCCTTCTTTCTGCAGGACTTTCCACTTGTCGCATCTTTGCAGAATTACAGAAAATGCGCGCTGAGGGTGTCCTTGTCAAATTTTTCATAGCCCGGCTTTACAGGCACTTTGGGAGCAGCGGTTTGCTGCAAAATGTTGTGCTATGTTGGCACTTTAAGTGCATTCTAATTAAAAGATAATGGCATTTGCGCCAGGGTGCTTTTTCTGGCCTTCTTTCTGCAGGTTTTTCCCCTGGTCGCAAATTTGCTGAATTTCAGAAAATGCGCGCTGAGGGTGTCCTTGCCAAATTTGCCATAGCTCTGATTTTCGGGCACTTTGGGAGCCGCGGTTTGCTGCAAATTTTGTGCTATGTCGGCACTTTAAGTGCATTCTAATTAGGAGATGATGGCATTCGCGCCGGGGTTTTTTCTCTGGCCTTCTTTCTGCAGGACTTTCCCCTGGTCGCAACTTTGCAGAATTTCAGAAAATGCGCGCTGAGGGTGTCCTTGCCAAATTTTCCATAGCTCGGCTTTACGGGCACTTAGGGAGCCGCGGTTTGCTGCAAAATGTTGTGCTATGTTGGCACTTTAAGTGCATTTTTATAACGAGATAAGGGCATTTGCGCCAGGGTAATTTTTCTGGCCTTAATTCTGCAGGTTTTTCACCTGGTCGCAACTTTGCAGAATTTCAGAAAATGCGCGCTGAGGGTGTCCTTGCCAAATTTGCCATAGCTCGGCTTTACGGGCACTTAGGGAGCCGCGGTTTGCTGCAAAATGTTGTGCTATGTTGGCACTTGAAGTGCAATCTAATTAGGAGATGATGGCATTTGCGCCAGGGTTTTTTGTCTGGCCTTCTTTCTGCAGGACTTTCTCTTGGTCGCAACTTTGCACAATTTCAGAAAATGCGCGCTGAGGGTGTCCATGCCAAATTTTCCATAGCTCGGCTTTACGGGCACTTAGGGAGCCGCCGTTTGCTGCAAAATGTTGTGCTATGTTGGCTCTTAAAGTGTAATCTAATTAGGAGATGATGGCATTTGCGCCAGGGTTTTTTGTCTGGCCTTCTTTCTGCAGGACTTTCCCCTGGTCGCAACTTTGCAGAATTTCAGAAAATGCGCGCTGAGGGTGTCCTTGCCAAATTTTCCATAGCTCGGCTTTACGGGCACTTAGGGAGCCGCAGTTTGCTGCAAAATGTTGTGCTATGTTGGCTCTTGAAGTGCAATCTATTTAGGAGATGATGGCATTTGCGCCAGGGTTTTTTGTCTGGCCTTCTTTCTGCAGGACTTTCCCCTGGTCGCAACTTTGCAGAATTTCAGAAAATGCGCGCTGAGGGTGTCCTTGCCAAATTTTCCATAGCTCGGCTTTACGGGCACTTAGGGAGCCGCAGTTTGCTGCAAAATGTTGTGCTATGTTGGCTCTTGAAGTGCAATCTAATTAGGAGAAGATGGCATTTGCGCCAGGGTTTTTTGTCTGGCGTTCTTTCTGCAGGACTTTCCCGTGGTCGCAACTTTGCAGAATTTCAGAAAATGCGCGCTGAGGGTGTCCTTGCCAAATTTTCCATAGCTCGGCTTTACGGGCACTTAGGGAGCCGCGGTTTGCTGCAAAATGTGTTGCTATGTTGGCACTTTAAGGGCGTTTTAGTAAGGAGATAATGGCGTTTGCGCCAGGGTTTTTTTTCTGGCCTTCTTTCTGCAGGTTTTTCCCCTGGTCGCAACTTTGCAGAATTTCAGAAAATGCGCGCTGAGGGTGTCCTTGCCAAATTTGGCATAGGTCGGCTTTACGGGAACTTAGGGAGCCGCGGTTTGCTGCAAAATGTTGTGCTATGTAAGCACTTCAAGTGCATTTTAATTAGGAGATGATGGCATTTGCGCCAGGGTGTTTTTTGTGGCCTTCTTTCTGCAGGACTTTCCCCTGGTCGCAACTTTGCAGAATTTCAGAAAATGCGCGCTGAGGGTGTCCTTGCCAAATTTTCCATAGCTCGGCTTTACGGGCACTTAGGGAGCCGCGGTTTGCTGCAAAATGTTGTGCTATGTTGGCATTTTAAGTGCGTTTTAGTTAGGAGATAATGGCATTTGCGCCAGGGTGTTTTTTCTGGTTTTCTTTCTGCAGGTTTTTCCCCTGGTCGCAACTTTGCAGAATTTCAGAAAATGCGCGCTGAGGGTGTCCTTGCCAAATTTGCCATAGCTCGGCTTTACGGGCACTTTGGGAGCCGCGGTTTGCTGCAAAATGTTGTGCTATATTGGCACTTTAAGTGCATTCTAATTGAGAGATAATGGCATTTGCGCCAGGGTGTTTTTTCTGGCCTTCTTTCTGCAGCTTTTTCTCCTGGTCGCAACTTTGCAGAATTTCAGAAAATGCGCGCTGAGGGTGTCCTTGCCAAATTTGCCATAGCTCGGCTTTACGGGCACTTTGGGAGCCGCGGTTTGCTGCAAAATGTTGTGCTATGTTGGCACTTTAAGTGCATTTTAATTGGGAGATAATGGCATTTGCGCCGGGGTGCTTTTTCTGGCCTTCTTTCTGCAGGTTTTTCCCCTGGTCGCAACTTTAGAGCATTTCAAAAAATGCGCGCTGAGGGTGTCCGTGCCAAATTTGTCATAGCTCGGCTTTACGGGCACTTTGGGAGCGCGGTTTGCTGCAAAATGTTGTGCTATGTTGGCACTTTAAGTGCATTCTAATTAAAAGATAATGGCATTTGCGCCAGGGTGTTTTGTCTGGCCTTCTTTCTGCAGGACTTTCCCCTGGTCGCAACTTTGCAGAATTTCAGAAAATACGCGCTAAGGGTGTCCTTGCCAAATTTCCCATAGCTCGGCTTTACGGGCACTTTGGGAGCCGCGGTTTGCTGCAAAATGTTGTGCTATGATGGCACTTTAAGTGCGTTTTAATTAGAAGATGATGGCATTTGCGCCAGGGTGTTTTTCTGGCCTTCTTTCTGCAAGACTTTCCCCTGGTCGCAACTTGGCAGAATTTAAGAAAATGGGCGCTGAGGGTGTCCTTGCCAAATTTGCCATAGCTCGGCTTTACGGGCACTTAGGGAGCCGCCGTTTGCTGCAAAATGTTGTGCTATGTTGGCACTTCAAGTGCATTCTAATTAGGAGATGATGACATTTGCGCCAGGGTTTTTTTCTGGCCTTCTTTCTGCAGAACTTTCCCCTGGTCGCAACTTTGCAGAATTTCAGAAAATGCGCGCTGAGGGTGTCCTTGCCAAATTTGCAATAGCTCGGCTTTACGGGCACTTTGGGAGCCGCTGTTTGCTGCAAAATGTTGTGCTATGTTAACACGTTAAGTGCATTTTAATTAGGAGATAATGGCATTTGCGCCAGGTTGTTTTTTCTGGCCTTTTTTCTGCAGGTTTTTCCCCTGGTCGCAACTTTGCAGAATTTCAGAAAATGCGCGCTGAGGGTGTCCTTGCCAAATTTGCCATAGCTCGGCGTTACGGGCACTTTGGGAGCCGCGGCTTGCTGCAAAATGTTGTGCTATGTTGGCACGTTAAGTGCATTTTAATTAGGAGATAATAGCATTTGCGCCAGGGTGTTTTTTCTGGCCTTCTTTCTGCAGATTTTTCCCCTGGTCGCAACTTTGGAGAATTTCAGAAAATGCGCGCTGAGGGTGTCCTTGCCCAATTTGCCATAGCTCGGCTTTACGGGCGCTTTGGGAGCCGCGGTTTGCTGCCAAATGTTGTGCTATGTTGGCACTTTAAGTGCATTCTAATTAAGAGATAATGGCATTTGCGCCAGGGTGTTTTTTTTGGCCTTCTTTCTGCAGGTTTTTCCCCTGGTCGCAACTTTGCAGAATTTCAGAAAATGCGCGCTGAGGGTGTCCTTGCCAAATTTGCCATAGCTCGGCTTTACGGGCACTTAGGGAGCAACGGTTTGCTGCAAAATGTTGTGCTATGCTGGCTCTTTAAGTGCATTTTAAATAGGAGATAATGCCATTTGCGCCAGGGTGTTTTTTCTGGCCTTCTTCCTGCAGGTTTTTTCTCTGGTCGCAACTTTGGAGAATTTCAGAAAGTGGGCGCTGAGGGTGTCCTTGCCAAATTTGACATAGCTCGGCTTTACGGGCACTTTGGGAGCCGCAGTTTGCTGCTAAATGTTGTGCTATGCTGGCACTTTAAGTGCATTTTAAATACGAGATAATGGCATTTGCGCCAGGGTGTTTTTCTGGCCTTCTTTCTGCAAGACTTTCCCCTGGTCGCAACTTGGCAGAATTTAAGAAAATGCGCGCTGAGGGTGTCCTTGCCAAATTTGCCATAGCTCGGCTTTACGGGCACTTAGGGAGCCGCCGTTTGCTGCAAAATGTTGTGCTATGTTGGCACTTCAAGTGCATTCTAATTAGGAGATGATGACATTTGCGCCAGGGTTTTTTTCTGGCCTTCTTTCTGCAGAACTTTCCCCTGGTCGCAACTTTGCAGAATTTCAGAAAATGAGCGCTGAGGGTGTCCTTGCCAAATTTGCAATAGCTCGGCTTTACGGGCACTTTGGGAGCCGCGGTTTGCTGCAAAATGTTGTGCTATGTTAACACGTTAAGTGCATTTTAATAAGGAGATAATGGGATTTGCGCCAGGTTGTTTTTTCTGGCCTTTTTTCTGCAGGTTTTTCCCCTGGTCGCAACTTTGCAGAATTTCAGAAAATGCGCGCTGAGGGTGTCCTTGCCAAATTTGCCATAGCTCGGCGTTACGGGCACTTTGGGAGCCGCGGTTTGCTGCAAAATGTTGTGCTATGTTGGCAGGTTAAGTGCATTTTAATTAGGAGATAATGGCATTTGCGCCAGGGTGTTTTTTCTGGCCTTCTTTCTGCAGGTTTTTCCCCTGGTCGCAACTTTGGAGAATTTCAGAAAATGCGCGCTGAGGGTGTCCCTCCCCAATTTGCCATAGCTCGGCTTTACGGGCGCTTTGGGAGCCGCAGGTTGCTGCCAAATGTTGTGCTATGTTAGCACTTTAAGTGCATTCTAATTAAGACATAATGGCATTTGCGCCAGGGTGTTTTTTTTGGCCTTCTTTCTGCAGGTTTTTCCCCTGGTCGCAACTTTGCAGAATTTCAGAAAATGCGCGCCGAGGGTGTCCTTGCCAAATTTGCCATGGCTCGGCTTTACGTGCACTTTGGGAGCCGCGGTTTGCTGCAAAATGTTGTGCTCTGTTGGCACTTAAAGTGTATTTTAATTAGGAGATAATGGCATTTGCGCCAGGGTGTTTTTTCTGGCCGTCTTTCTGCAGGTTTTTCCCCTGGTCGCAACTTTGCAGAACTTCAGAAAATGCGGGCTGCGGTTGTCCTTGCCAAATTTGCCATAGCTCGGCTTTACGGGCACTTAGGGAGCCGCGGTTTGCTGCAAAATGTTGTGCTATGTTGGCACTTCAAGACCATTTTAATTAGGAGATGATGGCATTTGCCCCAGGGTGTTTTCTCTGGCCTTCTTTCTGCAGGACGTTCCCCTGGTCGCAACTTTGCAGAATTTCAGAAAATGCGCGCTGAGGGTGTCCTTGCCAAATTTGCTATAGCTCGGCTTTACGGGCACTTTGGGAGCTGCAGTTTGCTGCAAAATGTTGTGCTATGTTGGCACTTTAAGTGCATTTTAATTAGGAGATGATGGCATTTGCGGCAGGGTGTTTTTTCTGGCCTTCTTTCTGCAGGACTTTCCCCTGGTCGCAACTTTGCAGAATTTTGAGAAAATGCGCGCTGAGGGTGTCCTTGCCAAATTTGCCATAGCTCGGCTTTACGAGCACTTTGGGAGCCGCGGTTTGCTGCAAAATGTTGTGCTATGTTGGCACTTTTAGTGCATTTTAATTAGGAGATAATGGCATTTGCGACAGGATGTTTTTTCTGGCCTTGTTTCTGAAGGTTTTTCCCCTGTTCGCAACTTTGCAGAATTTCAGAAAATGCGCGCTGAGGGTGTCCTTCCCAAATTTGCCATAGCTCGGCATTACGGGCACTTAGGGAGCCGCGGTTTGCTGCAAATGTTCTGCTATGTTGGCATTTTAAGTGCATTCTAATAAGGAGATGATGGCATTTGCGCCAGGGTGTTTTCTCTGGCCTTCTTTCTGCAGGTTTTTCCCCTGGTCGCAACTTTGCAGAATTTCAGAAAATGTGCGCTGAGGGTGTCCTTGCCAAATTTGCCATAGCTCGGCTTTACGGGCACTTAGGGAGCCGCGGTTTGCTGCAAAATGTTGTGCTATGTTGGCACTTGAAGTGCATCCAAATTAGGAGATGATGGCATTTGCGCCAGGGTGTTTTTTCTGGCCTTCTTTCTGCAGGAGTTTCCCCTGGTCGCAACTTTGCAGAATTTCAGAAAATGCGCGCCGAGGGTGTCCTTGCCAAATTTGCCATAGCTCGGCTTTACGTGCACTTTGGGAGCCGCGGATTGCTGCAAAATGTTGTGCTCTGTTGGCACTTAAAGTGTATTTTAATTAGGAGATAATGGCATTTGCGCCAGGGTGTTTTTTCTGGCCTTCTTTCTGCAGGTTTTTCCCCTGGTCGCAACTTTGCAGAACTTCAGAAAATGCGCGCTGCGGTTGTCCTTGCCAAATTTGCCATAGCTCGGCTTTACGGGCACTTAAAGAGCCGCGGTTTGCTGCAAAATGTTGTGCTATGTTGGCACTTCAAGACCATTTTAATTAGGAGATGATGGCATTTGCGCCAGGGTGTTTTCTCTGGCCTTCTTTCTGCAGGACGTTCCCCTGGTCGCAACTTTGCAGAATTTTAGAAAATGCGCGCTGAGGGTGTCCTTGCCAAATTTGCTATAGCTCGGCTTTACGGGCACTTTGGGAACTGCAGTTTGCTGCAAAATGTTGTGCTATGTTGGCACTTTAAGTTCATTTTAATTAGGAGATAATGGCATTTGCGGCAGGGTGTTTTTTCTGGCCTTCTTTCTGCAGGACTTTCCCCTGGTCGCAACTTTGCAGAATTTTGGGAAAATGCGCACTGAGGGTGTCCTTGCCTAATTTGCCATAGCTCGGCTTTACGAGCACTTTGGGAGCCGCGGTTTGCTGCAAAATGTTGTGCTATGTTGGCACTTTAAGTGCATTTTAATTAGGAGATAATGGCATTTGCGACAGGATGTTTTTTCTGGCCTTGTTTCTGAAGGTTTTTCCCCTGTTCGCAACTTTGCAGAATTTCAGAAAATGCGCGCTGAGGGTGTCCTTCCCAAATTTGCCATAGCTCGGCATTACGGGCACTTAGGGAGCCGCGGTTTGCTGCAAAATGTTCTGCTATGTTGGCGTTTGAAGTGCATTCTAATAGGGAGATGATGGCATTTGCGCCAGGGTGTTTTTTCTTGCCTTCCTTCTGCAGGACTTTCCCCTGCTTGCAACTTTGCAGAATTTCAGGAAATGCCCGCTGAGGGTGTCCTTGCCAAATTTGCCATAGCTCGGCTTTACGGGCACTTAGGGAGCAACGGTTTGCTGCAAAATGTTGTGCTTTGTTAGCACTAAAAGTGCATTTTAATTAGCAGATAATGGCATTTTCGCCAGGGTGTTTTTCCTGGCCTTCTTTCTGCAGGTTTTTACCCTGGTCGCAACTTTGCAGAATTTCAGAAAATGCGCGCTGAGGGTGTCCTTGCCAAATTTGCCATAGCTCGCCTTTACGGGCACTTAGGGAGCCGCAGTTTGCTAAAAAATGGTGTGCTATGTTGGCACTTCACGTGCATTTTAATTAGGAGATGATGGCATTTTCGCCAGGGTGTTTTTTCTGGCCTTCTTTCTGGAGGACTTTCCCCTGGTCGCAACTTTGCAGAATTTCAGAAAATGCGCGCTGAGGGTGTCCTTGCCAAATTTGCCATAACTCGGCTTTACGGGCACTTAGGGAGCCGCGGTTTGCTGCAAAATGTTGTGCTATGTTGGCAGTTAAGTGCATTCTACTTAGGAGATAATGGCGTTTGCGCCAGTGTGTTTTTTTGGCCTTAGCTCGGCTTTACGGGCACTTAGAGAGCCGCGGTTTGCTGCAAAATGTTGTGCTATGTTTGCACTTTAAGTGCATTATAATTACGAGATGATAGCATTTGCGCCAGGGTGTTTTTTCTGGCCTTCTTTCTGCAGGTTTTTTCACTGGTCGCAACTTTGCAGAATTTCAGAAAATGCGCGCTTTGGGTGTCCTTGTCAAATTTGCCATAGCTCGGCTTTACAGGCACTTAGGGAGCCGCGGTTTGCTGCAAAATGTTGTGCTATGTTGGCACTTCAAGTGCATTTTATTTAAGAGATGATGGCATTTGCAACACGGTGTTTTTTCTGGCCTTCTTTCTGCAGGTTTTTCCCCTGGTTGCAACTTTGCAGAATTTCAGAAAATGCGCGCTGAGGGTGTTCTTGCCAAATTTGCCATAGCACGGCTTTACGGTCACTTAGGGAGCCGCGGTTTGCTGCAAATTGTTGTGCTATGTTGGCACTTCAAGTGCATTGTAATTAGGAGATGATAGCATTTGCGCCAGGGTGTTTTTTCTGGCCTTCTTTCTGCAGGACTTTCCCCTGGTTGCAACTTTGCAAAATTTAAGAAAATGTGCGCTGAGGGTGTCCTTGCCAAATTTGACATAGCTGGGCTTTACGGGCACTTAGGGAGCCGCGGTTTGCTGCAAAATGTTGTGCTATGATGGCAGTTCAGGTGCATTCTAGTTAGGAGATGATGGCGTTTGCGCCAGGGTGTTTTTTTGGCCTTCTTTCTGCAGGTTTTTCCCCTGGTCGCAACTTTTGCAGAATTTCAGAAAATGCGCGCTGAGGGTGTCCTTGCCAAATTTGCCATAGCTCGGCTTTACGGGCACTTAGGGAGCCGCGGTTTGCTGCAAAATTTTGTGCTATGTTTGCACTTTTAAGTGCATTTTAACTAGGAGATGATGGCGTTTGCGTCAGGGTGTTTTTTTTTGGCCTTCTTTCTGCAGGTTTTTCCCCTGCTCGCAACTTTGCAGAATTTCAGAAAATGCTGGCTGACGGTGTCCTTGCCAAATTTGCCATAGCTCGGCTTTACGGGCATTTAGAGAGCCGCGGCTTGCTGCAAAATGTTGTGCTATGTTTGCACTTTAAGTGCATTTTAATTAGGAGATGATGGCATTTGCGCCAGGGTTTTTTTCCTGGCCTTCTTTCTGCAGGTTTTTCCCCTGGTCGCAACTTTGCAGAATTTCAGAAAATGCGCGCTGAGGGTGTCCTTGCCAAATTTGCCACAGCTCGGCTTTACGGGCACTTTGGGAGCCGCGGTTTGCTGCAAAATGTTGTGCTATGTTGGCACTTCAGGTGCATTCTAGTTAGGAGATGATGGCGTTTGCGCCAGGGTGTTTTTTTGGCCTTCTTTCTGCAGGTTTTTCCCCTGGCCGCAACTTTGCAGAATTTCCGAAAATGCGCGCTGAGGGTGTCCTTGCCAAATTTGCCATAGCTCGGCTTTACGGGCACTTAGGGAGCCGCGGTTTGCTGCAAAATTTTGTGCTATGTTTGCACTTTAAGTGCATTTTAACTAGGAGATGATGGCGTTTGCGTCAGGGTGTTTCTTTTGGCCTTCTTTCTGCAGGTTTTTCACCTGGTCGCAACTTTGCAGAATTTCAGAAAATGCTGGCTGACGGTGTCCTTGCCAAATTTGCCACAGCTCGGCTTTACGGGCACTTTGGGAGCCGCGGTTTGCTGCAAAATGTTGTGCTATGTTGGCACTTCAGGTGCATTCTAGTTAGGAGATGATGGCGTTTGCGCCAGGGTGTTTTTTTGGCCTTCTTTCTGCAGGTTTTTCCCCTGGCCGCAACTTTGCAGAATTTCAGAAAATGCGCGCTGAGGGTGTCCTTGCCAAATTTGCCATAGCTCGGCATTACGGGCACTTAGGGAGCCGCGGTTTGCTGCAAAATTTTGTGCTATGTTTGCACTTTAAGTGCATTTTAACTAGGAGATGATGGCGTTTGCATCAGGGTGTTTTTTTTGGCCTTCTTTCTGCAGGTTTTTTTCGATGGTCGCAACTTTGCAGAATTTCAGAAAATGCTGGCTGACGGTGTCCTTGCCAAATTTGCCATAGCTCGGCTTTACGGGCACTTAGAGAGCCGCGGCTTGCTGCAAAATGTTGTGCTATGTTTGCACTTTAAGTGCATTTTAATTAGGAGATGATGGAATTTGCGCCAGGGTTTTTTTCCTGGCCTTCTTTCTGCAGGTTTTTCCCCTGGTCGCAACTTTGTAGAATTTCAGAAAATGCGCGCTGAGGGTGTCCTTGCCAAATTTGCCACAGCTCGGCTTTACGGGCACTTTGGGAGCCGCCGTTTGCTGCAAAATGTTGTGCTATGTTGGTACGTTAAGTGCATTCTAATTAGGAGATGATGGCGTTTGCGCCAGGGTGTTTTTTCTGGCCTTCTTTCTGCAGGTTTTTCCCCTAGTCGCAACTTTGCAAAATTTCAGAAAATGCGCGCTGAGGGTGTCCTGGCCAAATTTGCCACAGCTCGGCTTTACGGGCACTTTGGGAGCCGCGGTTCGCTGCAAAATGTTGTGCTATGTTGGCACTTCAAGAGCATTCTAATTAGGAGATGATGGCGTTTGCGCCAGCGTGTTTTTTTTGGCCTTCTTTCTGCAGGTTTTTCCCCTGGTCGCAACTTTGCAGAATTTCAGAAAATGCGCACTGAGGGTGTCCTTGCCAAATTTGAAATAGCTTTGCTTTACGGGCACTTAGGGAGCCGCGGTTTGCTGCAAAATGTTGTGCTATGTTTGCACTTCAAGTGCATTTTAACTACGAGATGATGGCATTTGCGCCAGGGTGTTTTTTTTAGCCTTCTTTCTGCAGGTTTTCCCCCTTTGTCGCTACTTTGCAGAATTTCAAAAAATGCGCGCTGAGGGTGTCCTTGCCAAATTTGCCATAGCTCGGCTTTACGGGCACTTAGGAAGCCGCGGTTCGCTGCAAAATGTTGTGCTATGTTGGCACTTCAAGTGCATTTTATGTAAGAGATGTTGGCATTTGCGACACGGTGTTTTTTCTGGCCTTCTTTCTGCAGGCTTTTCCCCTGGTTGCATTTTTGCAGAATTTCAGAAAATGCGCGCTGAGCGTGTCCTTGCCAAATTTGCCATAGCTCGGCTTTACGGGCACTTAGGAAGCCGCGGTTTGCTGCAAAATGTTGTGCTATGTTGGCACTTTAAGTGCATTTTAATTAGGAGATGATAGCATTTGCGCCAGGGTGTTTTTTTTGCCCTTCTTTCTGCAGGTTTTTCCCCTGCTCGCGACTTTGCAGAATTTCAGAAAATGCGCCCTGAGGGTGTCCTTGCCAAATTTGCGATAGCTCGGCTTTACGGGCACTTAGGGAGCCGCGGTTTGCTGCAAAATGTTGTGCTATGTTGGCACTTTAAGTGCATGGTAATTACGAGATGATGGCGTTTGCGCCAGGGTGTTTTTTCTGGCCTTCTTTCTGCAGGACTTTCTCCTGGTCGCAACTTTGTAGAATTTTAGAAAATGCGCGCTGAGGGTGTCTTTGCCAAATTTGCCATAGCTCAGCCTTACGGGCACTTTGGGAGCCGCAGTTTGCTGCAAAATGTTGTGCTATGTTGGCGCTTTAAGTGCATTCTAATTAGGAGATGATGGCATTTGCGCCAGGGTATTTTTTTTGCCTTCTTTCTGCAGGACTTTCCCCTGGTCGCAACTTTGCAGAATTTTAGAAAATGCGCACTGAGGGTGTCCTTGCCAAATTTGCCATAGCTCGGCTTTACTGGCACTTAGGGAGCCGCGGTGTGCTGCAAAATGTTGTGCTATCTTGGCACTTTAAGTGTATGCTAATTAGGAGATAATGGCATTTGCGCCAGGGTGTTTTTTTTGGCCTTCTTTCTGCAGGTTTTTCTCCTGGTCGCAACTTTGCAGAACTTCAGAAAATGGGCGCTGAGGGTGTCCTTGCCAAATTTGCCATAGCTCGGCTTTACGGGCACTTAGGAAGCCGCGGTTGGCTGCAAAATGTTGTGCTATGTTGGCACTTTAAGTGCATTTTAATTAGGAGATGATGCCATTTGCGCCAGGGTGTTTTTTCTGCCCTTCTCTCTGCAGGTTTTTCCCCTGCTCGCGACTTTGCAGAATTTCAGAAAATGCGCGCTGAGGGTGTCCTTGCCAAATTTGCCATAGCTCGGCTTTACGGGCACTTTGGGAGCTGCGGTTTGCTGCAAAATGCTGTGCTATGTTGGCACTTTAAGTGCATTCTAATTAAGAGATAATGGCATTTGCGCCAGAGTTTTTTTTTTTTTGGCCTTATTTCTGCAGGTTTTTTCCCTGGTCGCAACTTTGCAGAATTTCAGAAAATGCGCGCTGATTGTGTCCTTGCCAAATTTGCCATAGCTCGGCTTTACGGGCACTTAGGGAGCCGCGGTTTGCTGCAAAATGTTGTGCTATGTTGGCACTTCAAGTGCGTTCTAATCAGGAGATGATGGCATTTGCGTTAGGGTGTTTTTTCTGGCCTTCTTTCTGCAGGACTTTCCCCTGGTCGCAACTGTGCAGAATTTTAGAAAATGCGCGCTGAGGGTGTTCTTGCCAAATTTGCAATAGCTCGGCTTTACGGGCACTTTGGGAGCCGCGGTTTCCTGCAAAATTGTTGTGCTACGTTGGCACTTCCAGTGCCTTCTAATTAGGAGATGATGGCATTTGCGTTAGGGTGTTTTTTCTGGCCTTCTTTCTGCAGGACTTTCCCCTGGTCGCAACTTTGCAGAATTTTAGAAAATGCGCGCTGAGGGTGTCCTTGCCAACTTTGCAATAGCTCGGCTTTACGGGCACTTTGGGAGCCACAGTTTGCTGCAAAATGTTGTGCTATGTTGGCACTTTAAGTGCATTTTATTAAGGAGAAAATGGCATTTGCGTCAGGGTGTTTTTTCTGGCCTTCTTTCTGCAGGTTTTTCCCCTGGTCGCAACTTTGCAGAATTTCAGAAAATGCGCGCGGAGGGTGCCTTTGCCAAATTTGCCATAGCTCGGCTTTACGGGCACTTTGGGAGCCGCAGATTGCTGCAAAATGTTGTGCTATGTTGGCACTTCAAGTGCATTCTAATTAGGAGATAATGGCATTTGCGCCAGGGTGTTTTCTTGGCCTTCTTTCTGCAGGGTTTTACCTGGTAGCAACTTTGCACAATATTAGAAAATGCGCGCTGAGGGTGTCCTTGCCAAATTTGCCATAGCTCGGCTTTACGGGCACTTAGGGAGCCGCGGTTTGCTGCAAAATGTTTTGCTATGTTGGTACTTTAAGTGCATTTAATTAGGAGATAATGGCATTTTCGCCAGGGTTTTTTTTCTGGCCTTCTTTCTGCAGGTTTTTCCCCTGGTCGCAACTTTGCAGAATTTCAGAAAATGCGCGCTAAGGGTGTCCTGGCCAAATTTGTCATAGCTCGGCCTTACGGGCAGTTTAGGAGCTGCGATTTGCTGCAAAATGTTGTGCCATGTTGGCACTTTAAGTGCATTTTAATTAGGAGATAATGGCATTTGCGCCAGGGTGTTTTTTCTGGCCCTCTTTTTGCACGTTTTTCCCCTGGTCGCAACTTTGCAGAATTTCAGAAAATGCGTGCTAAGGGTGTCCTTCCCAAATTTGCCGTAGCTCGGCCTTACGGGCACTTTTGGAGCCGCGGCTTGCTGCAAAATGTTGTGCTATGTTGGCACTTTAAGTGCAATCTAATTAGGAGATAATCGCATTTGCGCCAGGGTGTTTTTTCTGGCCTTTTTTTTGCAGGTTTTTCCCCTGGTCGCAACTTTGCAGAATTTCAGAAAATGCGTGCCGAGGGTGTCCTTGCCAAATTTGCCATAGCTCGGCTTTACGGGCACTTTGGGAGCCGCGGTTTGCTGCAAAATGTTGTGCTATGTTGGCACTTTAAGTGCATTTTAATTAGGAGATAATGGCATTTGCGCCAGGGTGTTTTTTCTGGCCTTCTTTCTGCAGGTTTTTCCCCTGGTCGCAACTTTGCAGAATTTCAGAAAATGCGCGCTGAGGGTGTCCTTGCCTAATTTGCCATAGCTCGGCGTTGCGGGCACTTTGGGAGCTGCGGTTTGCTGCAAAATGTTGTGCTATGTTGGCACTTTAAGTGCATTTTAAATAGGAGATAATTGCATTTGCGCCAGAATTTTTTTTTTTGGCCTTATTTCTGGAGGTTTTTTCCCTGGTCGCAACTTTGCAGAATTTCAGAAAATGCGCGCTGAGTGTGTCCTTGCCAAATTTGCCATAGCTCGGCTTTACGGGCACTTAGGGAGCCGCGGTTTGCTGCAAAATGTTGAGCTATGTTGGCACTTCAAGTGCGTTTTATTTAAGAGGATGGCATTTGCGCCAGGGTGTTTTTTTTTTGGCCTTCTTTGTCCAGGACTTTCCCCTGGTCGCAACTTTGCAGAATTTCAGAAAATGCGCGCTGAGGGTGTCCTTGCCAAATTTGCCATAGCTCGGCTTTACGGGCACTTAGGGAGCCGCGGTTTCCTGCAAAATTGTTGTGCTACGTTGGCACTTCCAGTGCCTTCTAATTAGGAGATGATGGCATTTGCGCCAGGGTGTTTTTTCTGGCCATTTTTCTGCAGGACTTTCCCCTGGTCGCAACTTTGCAGAATTTTAGAAAATGCGCGCTGAGGGTGTCCTTGACAAATTTGCAATAGCTCGGCTTTACGGGCACTTTGGGAGCCGCAGTTTGCTGCAAAATGTTGTGCTACGTTGGCACTTTAAGTGCATTTTATTAAGGAGAAAATGGCATTTGCGTCAGGGTGTTTTTTCTGGCCTTCTTTCTGCAGGTTTTTCCCCTGGTCGCAACTTTGCAGAATTTCAGAAAATGCGCGCGGAGGGTGTCTTTGATAAATTTGCCATAGCTCGGCTTTACGGGCACTTTGGGAGCCGCAGTTTGCTGCAAAATGTTGTGCTATGTTGGCACTTCAAGTGCATTCTAATTAGGAGATAATGGCATTTGCGCCAGGGTTTTTTTTTGGCCTTCTTTCTGCAGGGTTTTACCTGGTAGCAACTTTGCAGAATATTAGAAAATGAGCGCTGAGGGTGTCCTTGCCGAATTTGCCATAGTTCGGCTTTACGGGCACTTAGGGAGCCGCGGTTTGCTGCAAAATGTTGTGCTATGTTGGTACTTTAAGTGCATTTTAATTAGGAGATAATGGCATTTTCCCCAGGGTGTTTTTTCTGGCCTTCTTTCTGCAGGTGTTTCCCCTGGTCGCAACTTTGCAGAATTTCAGAAAATGCGCGCTAAGGGTGTCCTGGCCAAATTTGCCATAGCTCGGCCTTACGGGCACTTTGGGAGCTGCGATTTCCTGCAAAATGTTGTGCCATGTTGGCACTTTAAGTGCATTTTAATTAGGAGATAATGGCATTTGCGCCAGGGTGTTTTTTCTGGCCTTCTTTCTGCAGGACTTTTCCCTGGTCAAAACTTTGCAGAATTTCAGAAAATGCGCGCTGAGGGTGTCCTTGCCAAATTTGCCATAGCTCGGCTTTACGGACACTTTGGGAGCCGCGGTTTGCTGCAAAATGTTGTGTTATGTTGGAACTTTAAGTGCAGTCTAACTAGGAGATGATGGCATTTGCGCCAGGGTGTTTTTTCTGGCGCTCTTTCAGCAGGTTTTTCCCCTGGTCGCAACTTTGCAGAATTTCAGAAAATGCGTGCTAAGGGTGTCCTTGCCAAATTTGCCATAGCTCGGCCTTACGGGCACTTTTGGAGCCGCGGCTTGCTGCAAAATGTTGTGCTATGTTGGCACTTTAAGTGCAATCTAATTAGAAGATAATCGCATTTGCGCCAGGGTGTTTTTTCTGGCCTTCTTTTTGCACGTTTTTCCCCTGGTCGCAACTTTGCAGAATTTCAGAAAATGCGCGCTAAGGGTGTCCTTGCCAAATTTGCCATAGCTCGGCTTTACGGGCACTTTGGGAGCCGCGGTTTGCTGCAAAATGTTGTGCTATGTTGGCACTTTAAGTGCATTCTAATTAGGAGATAATCGCATTTGCGCCAGGGTGTTTTTTCTGGCCTTCTTTTTGCAGGTTTTTCCCCTGGTCGCATTTTTGCAGAATTTCAGAAAATGCGCGCTGAGGGTGTCCTTGCCAAATTTGCCATAGCTCGGCTTTACGGGCACTTTGGGAGCCGCGGTTTGCTGCAAAATATTGTGCTATGTTGGCACTTTAAGTGCATTTTAATTAGGAGATAATGGCATTTGCGCCAGGGTGTTTTTTCTGGCCTTCTTTCTGCAGGTTTTTCCCCTGGTCGCAACTTTGCAGAATTTCAGAAAATGCGCGCTGAGGGTGTCCTTGCCAAATTTGCCATAGCTCGGCGTTGCGGGCACTTTGGGAGCTGCGGTTTTCTGCAAAATGTTGTGCTATGTTGGCACTTTAAGTGCATTTTAATTAGGAGATAATGGCATTTGCGCCAAAGTTTTTTTTTTGGCCTTATTTCTGGAGGTTTTTTCCCTGGTCGCAACTTTGCAGAATTTCAGAAAATGCTCGCTGAGTGTGTCCTTGCCAAATTTGCCATAGCTCGGCTTTACGGGCACTTAGGGAGCCGCGGTTTGCTGCAAAATGTTGTGCTATGTTGGCACTTTAAGTGCGTTTTATTTAAGAGATGATGGCATTTGCGCCAGGGTGTTTTTTTTTTGGCCTTCTTTGTGCAGGACTTTCCCCTGGTCGCAACTTTGCAGAATTTCAGAAAATGCGCGCTGAGGGTGTCCTTGCCAAATTTGCCATAGCTCGGCTTTACGGGCACTTAGGGAGCCGCGGTTTCCTGCAAAATTGTTGTGCTACGTTGGCACTTCCAGTGCCTTCTAATTAGGAGATGACGGCATTTGCGCCAGGGTGTTTTTTCTGGCCTTTTTTCTGCAGGACTTTCCCCTGGTCGCAACTTTGCAGAATTTCAGAAAATGCGCGCTAAGGGTGTCCTGGCGAAATTTGCCATAGCTCGGCCTTACGGGCACTTTGGGAGCTGCGATTTGCTGCAAAATGTTGTGCCATGTTGGCACTTTAAGTGCATTTTAATTAGGAGATAATGGCATTTGCGCCAGGGTGTTTTTTCTGGCCTTCTTTCTGCAGGACTTTTCCCTGGTCAAAACTTTGCAGAATTTCAGAAAATGCGCGCTGAGGGTGTCCTTGCCAAATTTGCCATAGCTCGGCTTTACGGGCACTTTGGGAGCCGCGGTTTGCTGCAAAATGTTGTGTTATGTTGGAACTTTAAGTGCAAAATAATTAGGAGATGATGGCATTTGCGCCAGGGTGTTTTTTCTGGCGCTCTTTCTGCAGGTTTTTCCCCTGGTCGCAACTTTGCAGAATTTCAGAAAATGCGTGCTAAGGGTGTCCTTCCCAAATTTGCCATAGCTCGGCCTTACGGGCACTTTTGGAGCCGCGGCTTGCTGCAAAATGTTGTGCTATGTTGGCACTTTAAGTGCAATCTAATTAGGAGATAATCGCATTTGCGCCAGGGTGTTTTTTCTGGCCTTCTTTTTGCACGTTTTTACCCTGGTCGCAACTTTGCAGAATTTCAGAAAATGCGCGCTAAGGGTGTCCTGGCCAAATTTGCCATAGCTCGGCCTTACGGGCACTTTGGGAGCTGCGATTTGCTGCAAAATGTTGTGCCATGTTGGCACTTTAAGTGCAGTTTAATTAGGAGATAATGGCATTTGCGCCAGGGTGTTTTTTCTGGCCTCCTTTCTGCAGGACTTTTCCCTGGTCAAAACTTTGCAGAATTTCAGAAAATGCGCGCTGAGGGTGTCCTTGCCAAATTTGCCATAGCTCGGCTTTACGGGCACTTTGGGAGCCGCGGTTTGCTGCAAAATGTTGTGTTATGTTGCAACTTTAAGCGCAATATAATTAGGAGATGATGGCATTTGCGCCAGGGTGTTTTTTCTGGCGCTCTTTCTGCAGGTTTTTCCCATGGTCGCAACTTTGCAGAATTTCAGAAAATGCGTGCTAAGGGTGTCCTTGCCAAATTTGCCATAGCTCGGCCTTACGGGCACTTTTGGAGCTGCGGCTTCCTGCAAAATGTTGTGCTATGTTGGCACTTTAAGTGCAATCTAATTAGGAGATAATCGAATTTGGGCCAGGGTGTTTTTTCTGGCCTTCTTTTTGCACGTTTTTCCCCTGGTCGCAACTTTGCAGAATTTCAGAAAATGCGCGCTAAGGGTGTCCTTGCCAAATTTGCCATAGCTCGGCTTTACGGGCACTTTGGGAGCCGCGGTTTGCTGCAAAATGTTGTGCTATGTTGGCACTTTAAGTGCATTCTAATTAGGAGATAATCGCATTTTCACCAGGGTGTTTTTTCTGGCCTTCTTTCTGCAGGTTTTTCCCCTGGTCGCAACTTTGCAGAATTTCAGAAAATGCGCGCTGAGGGTGTCCTTGCCAAATTTGCCATAGCTCGGCTTTCCGGGCACTTTAGGAGCCGCGGTTTGCTGCAAAATGTTGTGCTATGTTGGCACTTTAAGTGCATTTTAATTAGGAGATAATGGCATTTGCGCCAGGGTGTTTTTTCTGGCCTTCTTTCTGCAGGTTTTTCCCCTGGTCGCAACTTTGCAGAATTTCAGAAAATGTGCGCTGAGGGTGTCCTTGCCATTTTGCAATAGCTCGGCTTTACGGGCACTTTGGGAGCTGCGGTTTGCTGCAAAATGTTGTGCTATGTTGGCACTTTAAGTGCATTCTAATTAAGAGATAATGGCATTTGCGCTAGAGTTTTTTTTTTTTTTGGCCTTTTTTCTGCAGGTTTTTTCCCTGGTCGCAACTTTGCAGAATTTCAGAAAATGCGCGCTGAGTGTGTCCTTGCCAAATTTGCCATAGCTCGGCTTTACGGGCATTTAGGGAGCAAGGGTTTGCTGCAAAATGTTGTGCTATGTTGGCACTTCAAGTGCGTTTTATTTAAGAGATGATGGCATTTGCGCCAGGGTGTTTTTTTTTGGCCTTCTTTGTGCAGGACTTTCCCCTGGTCGCAACTTTGCAGAATTTCAGAAAATGCGCGCTAAGGGTGTCCTTGCCAAATTTGCCATAGCTCAGCTTTACGGGCACTTTGGGAGCCGCGGTTTGCTGCAAAATGTTGTGCTATGTTGGCACTTCAAGTGCATTCTAATTAGGAGATGATGGCATTTGCGCCAGGGTGTTTTTTCTGGCCTTTTTTCTGCAGGACTTTCCCCTGGTCGCAACTTTGCAGAATTTTAGAAAATGCGCGCTGAGGGTGTCCTTGACAAATTTGCAATAGCTCGGCTTTACGGGCACTTTGGGAACCGCAGTTTGCTGCAAAATGTTGTGCTATGTTGGCACTTTAAGTGCATTTTATTAAGGAGAAAATGGCATTTGCGTCAGGGTGTTTTTTCTGGCCTTCTTTCTGCAGGACTTTCCCCTGCTCGCAACTTTGCAGAATTTCAGAAAATGCGCGCTGAGGGTGTCCTTGCCAAATTTGCCATAGCTCAGCTTTACGGGCACTTTGGGAGCCGCGGTTTGCTGCAAAATGTTGTGCTATGTTGGCACTTCAAGTGCCTTCTAATTAGGAGATGATGGCATTTGCGCCAGGGTGTTTTTTCTGGCCTTCTTTCTGCAGGACGTTCCCCTGGTCGCAACTTTGAAGAATTTTAGAAAATGCGCGCTGAGGGTGTCCTTGCCAAATTTGCAATAGCTCGGCTTTACGGGCACTTTGGGAGCCGCAGTTTGCTGCAAAATGTTGTGCTATGTTGGCACTTTAAGTGCATTTTATTAAGGAGAAAATGGCATTTGCGTCAGGGTGTTTTTTTTGGCCTTCCTTCTGCAGGTTTTTCCCCTGGTCGCAACTTTGCAGAATTTCAGAAAATGCGCGCGGAGGGTGTCTTTGCCAAATTTGCCATAGCTTGGCTTTACGGGCACTTTGGGAGCCGCAGTTTGCTGCAAAATGTTGTGCTATGTTGGCACTTTAAGTGCATTCTAATTAGAAGATAATGGCATTTGCGCCAGGGTTTTTTTTTGGCCTTCTTTCTGCAGGGTTTTACCTGGTAGCAACTTTGCAGAATATTAGAAAATGAGCGCTGAGGGTGTCCTTGCCAAATTTGCCATAGTTCGGCTTTACGGGCACTTAGGGACCCGCGGTTTGCTGCAAAATGTTGTGCTATGCTGGTACTTTAAGTGCATTCTAATTAGGAGATAATGGCATTTTCGCCAGGGTGTTTTTTTTCGCCTTCTTTCTGCAGGTTTTTCCCCTGGTCGCAACTTTGCAGAATTTCAGAAAATGCGCGCTAAGGGTGTCCTGGCCAAATTTGCCATAGTTTGGCCTTACGAGCACTTTGGGAGCTGCGATTTGCTGCAAAATGTTGTGCCATGTTGGCACTTTAAGTGCATTTTAATTAGGAGATAATGGCATTTGCGCCAGGGTGTTTTTTCTGGCCTTCTTTGTGCAGGACTTTCCCCTGGTCAAAACTTTGCAGAATTTCAGAAAATGCGCGCTGAGGGTGTCCTTGCCAACTTTGCCATAGCTCGGTTTTACGGGTACTTAGGTAGTCGCGGTTTGCTGAAAAATGTTGTGCTATCTTGGCTCTTTACGTGCAGTCTAATTAGTAGATAATTGCATTTGCGCCAGGGTGTTTTTTCTGGCCTTCTTTTTGCAGGACTTTCCCCTGGTCGCAACTTTGCAGATAAAAAAAAAAATCGCGCTGAGGGTGTCCTTGCCAAATTTCCCATAGCTCGGCTTTACGGGCACTTTGGGAGCCGCGGTTTGCTGCAAAATGTTGTGCCATGTTGGCACTTTAAGTGCAGTCTAAGTAGGAGATAATGGCATTTGCGCCAGGCTGTTTTTTCTGGCGCTCTTTCTGCAGGTTTTTCCCCTGGTCGCAACTTTGCAGAATTTTAGAAAATGCGCGCTGAGGGTGTCCTTGCCAAATTTGCCATAGCTCGGCTTTACGGGCACTTAGGGAGCCGCGGTTTGCTGCAAAATGTTGTGCTATGTTGGTACTTGAAGTGCATTTAAATTAGGAGATAATGGCATTTGCGCCAGGGTGTTTTTCCTGGTCTTCTTTCTGCAGGCTTTTTCCCTGGTCGCAACTTTGCAGAATTTCAGAAAATGCGTGCTAAGGGTGTCCTTGCCAAATTTGCCATAGCTCGGCCTTACCGGCACTTTGGGAGCCGCGGTTTGCTGCAAAATGTTGTGCTATGTTGGCAATTTAAGAGCATTTTAATTAGGAGATAATGGCATTTGCGCCAGGGTGTTTTTTCTGGCCTTCTTTCTGCAGGTTTTTTCCCTGGTCGCAACTTTGCAGAATTTCAGAAAATGCGCGCAGAGGGTGCCCTTGCCAAATTTGCCATAGCTCGGCTTTACGGGCACTTAGGGAGCCGCCGTTTCCTGCAAAATGTTGTGCTATGTTGGCACTTCAATTGCATTCTAATTAGGAGATGATGGCATTTTCGCCAGGTTGTTTTTTCTGGCCTTCTTTCTGCAGGACTTTCCCCTGGTCGCAACTTTGCAGAATTTCAGAAAATGCGCGCAGAGGGTGCCCTTGCCAAATTTGCCATAGCTCGGCTTTACGGGCACTTAGGGAGCCGCGGTTTGCTGCAAAATGTTGTGCTATGTTGGCACTTCAAGTGCATTCTAATTAGGAGATGATGGCATTTGCACCAGGTTGTTTTTTCTGGCCTTCTTTCTCCAGGACTTTCCCCTTGTCGCAACTTTGCAGAATTTCAGAAAATCCGCGCTGAGGGTGTCCTTACCAAATTTGCCATAGCTCGGCTTTACGAGCACTTTGGGAGCTGCAGTTTGCTGCAAAATGTTGTGCTATGTTGGCACTTTAAGTGCATTCTAATTAAGAGAGAATGGCATTTGCGCCAGAGTTTTTTTTTGGCCTTATTTCTGCAGGTTTTTTCCCTGGTCGCAACTTTGCAGAATTTCAGAAAATGCGCGCTAAGGGTGTCCTTGCCAAATTTGCCATAGCTCGGCTTTACGGGCACTTTGGGAGCCGCGGTTTGCTGCAAAATGTTGTGCTATGTTGGCACTTTAAGTGCAATTTAATTAGGAGATAATCGCATTTGCGCCAGGGTGTTTTTTCTGGCCTTCTTTTTGCAGGTTTTTCCCCTGGTCGCAACTTTGCAGAATTTCAGAAAATGCGCGCTGAGGGTGTCCTTGCCAAATTTGCCATAGCTCGGCTTTACGGGCACTTTGGTAGCTGCGGTTTGCTGCAAAATGTTGTGCTATGTTGGCACTTTAAGTGCATTCTAATTAAGAGATAATGGCATTTGCGCCAGAGTTTTTTTTTTGGCCTTATTTCTGCAGGTTTTTTCCCTGGTCGCAACTTTGCAGAATTTCAGAAAATGCGCGCTGAGTGTGTCCTTGCCAAATTTGCCATAGCTCGGCTTTACGGGCACTTAGGGAGCCGTGGTTTGCTGCAAAATGTTGTGCTATGTTGGCACTTTAAGTGCATTCTAATTAAGAGATAATGGCATTTGCGCCAGAGTTTTTTTTTTTTTGGCCTTATTTCTGCAGGTTTTTTCCCTGGTCGCAACTTTGCATAATTTCAGAAAATGCGCGCTGAGGGTGTGCTTGCTAAACTTGCCATAGCTCGGCTTTACAGGCACTTTGGGAGCCCCGGTTTGCTGCAAAATGTTGTGCTATGTTGGAACTTCAAGTGCATTTTAATTAGGGGATGATGGCATTTGCGCCAGGGTGATTTTGTGGCCTTCTTTCTGCATGACTTTCCCCTGGTCGCAACTTTGCAGAATTTCCTAAAATGCGCGTTGCTAAATTTGCCATAGCTCGCCTTTACGGGCACATTGGGAGCCGCGGTTTGCTGCAAAATGTTGAGCTATGTTAGAACTTCAAGTGCATTCTAAATATCAGATGATGGCATTTGCGCCAGGGTGTTTTTTGTGGCCTTCTTTCTGCAGGACTTTCCCCTAGTCGCAACTTTGCAGAATTTCAGAAAATGCGCGTTGCTAAATTTGCCATAGCTCGGCTTTACGGGCACTTTGGGAGCCACGGTTTGCTGCAAAATGTTTTGCTATGCTGGCACTTGAAGTGCATTCTAATTAGGAGATAATGGCATTTGCGCCAGGGTTTTTTTTGTGGTCTTCTTTCTGCAGGACTTTCCCCCGGTCGCAACTTTGCGGAATTTTAGAAAATGCGCGCCGAGGGTGTGCTTGCTAAATTTGCAATAGCTCAGCTTTACGGGCACTTTGGGAGCCACGGTTTGCTGCAAAATGTTGTGCTATGCTGGCACTACAAGTGCATTGTAATTAAGAGATGATAGTATTTGCGCCAGGGTGTTTTTTGTGGCCTTCTTTCTGCAGGACTGTCCCCTGGTCGCAGCTTGGGAGAACTTCAGAAAATGCGCGCTGAGGGTATGCTTGCTAAATTTGCCATAGCTCGGCCTTACGGGCACTTTGGAAGCCGCGGTTTGCTGGAAAATGTTGTGCTATGTTGAGACTTTAAGTGCATTTTAATAAGGAGATGATGGCATTTGCGCCAGGGTGTTTTTTGTGGTCTTATTTCTGCAGGACTTTACCCTGGTCGAAACTTTGCAGAATTTCAGAAAATGCGGGCAGAGGGTGTGCTTGCTAAATTTGCCATAGCTCGGTTTTACGGGCACTTTGGGAGCCGCGGTTTGCTGCAAAATGTTGTGCTATGTTGGCACTTTAAGTGCATTTTAATTTGGAGATGATGGCATTTGCGCCAGGGTGTTTTTTGTGGCCTTCTTTCTGCAGGACTTTCCCCTGGTCGCAACTTTGCAGAATTTCAGAAAATGCGCGCTGAGGGTGTCCTTGCCAAATTTGCCATAGCTCGGGTTTTCGGGCACTTTGGGAGCCGCAGTTTGCAAGAAGATTTTGTGCAATGTTGGCACTTCAAGCGCATTGTAATTAAGAGATGATAGCATTTGCGCCAGGATGTTTTTTGTGGCCTTCTTTCTGGAAGACTTTCCCCTGGTCGCAACTTTGCTGAATTTTAGAAAATGCGCGCTGAGGGTGTTCTTGCGAAATTTGCCATAGCTCATCTTTACGGGCACTTTAGGAGCCGCGGTTTGCAGCAAAATGGTGTGCAATGTTGGCACTTTAAGTGCATTCTAATAAGCGATTGATGGCATTTGTGGCAGGGTGCTTTTGGTGGCCTTCTTTCTGGAGGACTTTCCCCTGGTCGCAACTTTGCAGAATTTCAGAAAATGCGCGCTAAGGGTGTCCTTGCCAAATTTGCCATAGCTCCGCTTTACGGGCATTTTGGGACCAGCGGTTTGCAGCAAAATGTTGTGCAATGTTAGCACTTAAAGTGCATTTTAATTAGGAGATGATGGCATTATTGCCAGGGTGTTTTTCGTAGCCTTTTTTCTGGAGGACTTCCCCCTGGTCGTAACTTTGCAGAATTTCAGAAAATGCGCGCTGAGGGTGTCCTTGCCAAATTTGCCATTGCTTGGCTTTACGTGCACTTTGGGAGCCGCTGTTTGCAGCAAAATGTTGTGCAATGTTGGCACTTCAAGTGCATTGTAATTAGAAAATTATGGCATTTTCGCCAGGGTTTTTTTTGTGGCCTTCTTTTTGGACGTTTTTCCCCGGGTTGCGACTTTGCAGAATTTCAAAAAATGCGCGCTGAGGGTGTCCTTGCCAAATTTGTTCTAAGTCGGCTTTTCGGGCACTTTGGGAGCCGCGGTTTGCAGCAAAATGTTGTGCGATGTTGGCACTTTAAGTGTATTTTAATTAGGAGATGATGGCATTTGCGTCAGGGTGTTTTTTGTGGCCTTCTTTTTGGATGACTTTCCGCTGGTTGCAACTTTGCAGAATTTCAGAAAACGCGCGATAAGGGTCTCTTTGCCAAATTTGCCATAGCTCGGCTTTACGGGCACTTTGTGAGCTCGGTTTGCAGCAAAATCTTGTGCAATGTTTGCACTTTAAGTGCGTTTTAATTAAGAGATGATAGCATTTGCGCCTGGGTGTTTTTTGTGGCCTTCTTTTTGCAGGACTTTCCTCTTGTTGCAACTTTGCAGAATTTCAGAAAACGCTTGCTGGGGGTCTCCTTGACAAATTTGCCATAGCTTGGCTTTACGGGCACTTTGTGAGCCGCCGTTTGCAGCAAAAGGGTCTGCTGTGTTGGCACTTTAAGTGCGTTTTCATTAGGACATGATGGCTTGCGCGCCAGCGTGTTTTTTGTGGCCTTCTTTTTGCAGGACTTTCCCCTGGTCGCAACTTTGCACAAGTTTAGAAAACGGGCGATGAGGGTCTCCTCGCGGCTTTACAGGCCTTTTGGGAGCCGCGGTTTGCAACAAAATGTTCTGTTATGTTGGCACTTTGAGTACAATCTAAGTAAGACATGATGGCATTTGCGCCATTGTGTTTTTTGTAGCCTTCTTTTTGCAGGACTTTCCCTGGTCGCAACTTTGCAGAATTTTAGAAAACGCGCGATAAGGGTCTCCTTGCCAAATTTGCCATAGCTTGGCTTTACGGGCACTTTGGGAGCCAGGGTTTGCAGCAAAATGTTGTGCAATGTTGGCACTTCAAGCACATTCTAATAAGGGGATGAAGGCATTTGCGCCAGGGTGTTTTTTGTGGCCTTCTTTCTGGAGAACTTCCTCCTGGTCGTAACTTTGTAGAATTTTAAAAAATGCGCGCTGAGGGTTTCCTTGCCAAATTTGCCATTGCTGGGTTATCGGGAACTTTGGGAGCCGCGGTTTGCTGCAAAATGTTGTGCAATGTTGGCACTTGAAGTGCATTGTAATTAAGAGATGATGGCATTTGCGCCAGGGTGTTTTTTGTGGCCTTCTTTCTGGAGGACTTTCTGCGCCGAAGCTAATGTTTTAAATCCTGATGTGAATAATGCTGCCCGTGGTGATGATGTGGATTTAGTGTCTGAGAATGGTTCGTCTGTGCATGAAATTGGTCAAGAAATGCCTAGAAGTTCAGTTAATGGTGAATCATATGCAGCAAGAACGGCTGGGTTGCGGGAACCGCCCAGACGCCAAGCTTTGAATAATAATCACGCTAATGATGTCCCAGATCGGCCTAGGTCCGCCTTTTTCACGCCCGCGAGATCTACGTCAGCTCGTTCAGTTTTTGATGCTTTGAAAGCGGCAGATATTACGCCCCGAGAGATCGCATGCATGCAACGACGTATGAATGGTGAAGTTGTTATTACTTTCAAGAGTCCTGCAGCAAAAGAAAAATTTTTACGTTTAAATTCTTTGTCCGTCCAAGGCGACAGTTATGCAATTCAAGATATTGATCGGCCTCTAACTTTTCTGACGATTTATGACGCTCCTTTTGAGCTCTCAGAGCTAGCCATTATTAATCGCCTTGCACCGTATTGCGAAGTCTTGCATTACCGCCGTGGCCGTTTTCCTTTCCAGCCTGGTATTTGTAATGGCATCCGTCATTACCGTGTGCGGGTAATTAAACCAATCCCAAGTTTTCTTCGGTTCGGCAAATTGCTTCTGTTTTTAAGACACGAGGGCCAAGTTCCTACGTGTCGCCGTTGTAATCAACCTGGCCATTTCAGCAACCAGTGTAATAACAAAATTTGTTTTAATTGCGAACAGCTTGGCCACGAGGCGCCAGCCTGTCCAGCTCCTATGCTTTGTTCAATTTGCAAATCGGATGATCATCTGGGCAGACAGTGCCCCTACTCCTGGTATGCCGTACCTACTAGTCGCGCGCCCGGTAGCGTGTCTCCATCTGTTAGCGTTGAAGATGATCAACAAAGCAATTCTTCCGACGTTGATTCCCTTCAGTGGCTTAGGAATGTAGAACTGTCCGATGATGAAAATGATGAGAATGATGTGCCCACTGAAAAAATGGATGAAAGTGCTGACAATGACAAAAATGATAAAACCGACGAAAACGAAAAAAATGATAAAATCGACGAAAATGGAAAAAATGATGAAATTGCTGAAAATGAAGAAATTGCTGAAAATGTAAACAATGAGGAAATTATTGAAAACGACTCCAGTTTGGACGACCCCCATGTGGTGGACAGCGTCCAGTCCTCTCCTGCCGTGGAGATTGCTGAAACATCTGCTCTTAATTCACAGGGTTTTTTGCTAAACCAGAGCACTCCTGATGTCACCCCCGTCCAGCGGCCTCCATTACCTGCGCCCGATTCGCCTGAACCCTCCGATGCTGTTATTGTTTTGGATTCGCTTGCTCATCCTGCTCCTGATGTTTCGGATAACACTTCTACTGACACGTCCACTTCTGATCCTGTTCCACCGCCTGATCCCGCTTCTACGTCTGCTACGACTAGCACTTCTGATCCCCCTATATTGTCCAGACTTCGTGGTCGACGCGCTCCTGCTCCTCTGCCAGAGGCCCTTTCTTGTCTTCAGCGAAAAGCCACTCCACCAGTCCTTGTTACGAGCCGCCCAAAGCCTGCTCCTGAAAGCCAAACAGATGATGATGATTCTATGGAAACTGCTGTCAATTTGAAAAGAAAGTCGGCGCCGCCCAAGTCTGCCGGAAAAAAAGGTCGTAAAAAGTGAGTCTTTCTTCCACGATTTGTTTTTAAGCTTTTAACGATCAATGCTCGGGGAATTGGAAACCCCTTGAATAGTAATTTGCTTTTCGATTTAATCGAGAAATCTGCTTGTGACATTTGTTTTGTTCAAGAGACGCTCGTTAGTCTCGAGTCTAGCATTAATAGCTTATCTCGTCGCTGGCTAGGCCGTAGTTTTTGGTCCCCGGCTAACGGGAAACAGGGCGGTGTTGCCGTCCTGTTTTCTCCTAAATGCGATTTGGATGTACTTTCGTGGAAGAGAGACTCACTTGGTCGTGTTATTAGTCTATTAGTTAAAATTGATGATGTTAATTTTAATTTAGTTAATATTTACGCGCCTACCAATTTGACTGATCGAAAAACTTTTTACGTTTCCCTTCACGAATTTTTCTTTCCGAGCGCTGCTGTAATTATTGGCGGCGATTTTAATTGCTACGATAGTGCGCTCGATAAATTTGGTGGCAATGTTTCTATTCATAAAGAATGCGACGGTTTAAAAGCTGATTTTCGTCTTGTTGATGTTTGGCGTAAGCTACATTCCAACTCGCGCGAATTTACTTGGTTTAATGCCGACATGTCAATTGGTAGTCGCCTTGACAGATTTCTGATTTCTAAAGATTTTTTCCAGTCTTCCTTTAAGTGTGATATCACACCTTGCCCACTTTCCGACCATGATTTTGTTTCTTTTGTTTTTGATGTTCCCGAGTGTATTAAACACGGGCCGGGCGTATGGAAATTGAATAATTCTCTCCTTGGCGATGAAACATATTGTGATCTTATTCGGAGAATATTTGCTGATCATGTTGATTTTCTCCCGGCGTTCGAAAACATTCAAGCCTGGTGGGAATTTCTAAAAGAATCTATTAAAGAGGCTTCAATTGATTTCGCGCGCAAAAAGCGGAAAGCGCTTTGTAAAGACCGAATCAATTTAACAAATCGTTTAATTCGCTTACGTCAGCGCCTTGTTAATGGCGATGAGTCAGTCCAGTCTTTGATTGTTGATATTGAAAGTCAATTGAAGTCTCTTTATATTCGCGAAATGGAAGGCGTTAAAATACGTAGCCGGGCGAAATGGCTTGAGGAGGGTGAACGCCCAACTCGCTATTTCTTTAAACTTGAACAGAAAAAAATTCAGAAGAGCCGTATAAATGCTATTTATGATTCAAATGGCGTGGAAGTTTCTTCTCAGTCCGAAATTGAGAAGGCACACGTCGATTTCTATACTAAATTATTTTCTCAAGAACCTATTGATCTTGATAAACAAAACGATCTTCTAACGTCTTTAGATTCTAGTCTTTCTCCGGATCAGTCCGCAATGTGTGAAGGAGAGCTCACTTTAAATGAAATTACGAACGCAGTTAATGATCTGAATCTTGGCAAAACACCTGGCCCTGACGGCCTTTCTGCCGAATTTTATGTTAAGTTCTGGGATCTGCTCGGCCCGTATTTAATTCAAGTCTTTAATGTTTGTTTTCATAATCTAGAAATGTGCGACTCAATGAAGGTTAGCCACACCCGCGTTGTTTTTAAGAAAGGTGATGCGAAAAATCTAAAGAATTGGAGACCGATATCTCTTTTGAACGTTGATTATAAGATTTGTTCCAAGGCTCTCTCCCTTCGTTTAGCAAAAGTTTTACAATTTATTGTTAGTCCCGACCAAACGTGTTCTGTTCCCGGACGAAAAATTTCAGCGAATCTTCATGTTCTTAGAGATATTCTTGATTATATAGATCGCACCAACGAAACCGGCATATTATTGAGCTTAGATCAGGAGAAAGCCTTCGATCGTGTAAACCGCGGTTTCTTGATCAAATTATTAGAACGTTTTGGTTTCGGCCTGTCTTTTATTCAATGGATTTCCACGCTTTATAACGGTGCCAATATGCAAATTATTGTGAACGGTTGGCTGACTGATCCTGTGCCCTTAGATCGCGGTGTGCGTCAGGGCGATTCCCTTTCGCCTTTGTTATATATTCTTTGTGTCGAAGCTTTAGCTTGTGTTGTTAAACAATGTCCTGAAATCGAAGGCTTTCTCCTCCCGGGAGCGAAAGGAACACACTATAAAGTAGGTCAATACGCGGACGATACAACTAGTTTTGTGAAATCTATCCGATCCTTGGAACAACTCTTTAACGTAATTAAATTATACGAGCAGGGTTCGGGTGCTCGATTAAATGTTTCCAAGACAGAGGCCATGTGGCTCGGTGCGTGGAAATCGCGCACTGACCAGCCCTTGGGCCTTACTTGGGTAACGAAAATGAAAATTCTCGGCATTGTTTTTGGTCTGGTCACGGAACGTGATAATTGGCAGCCAAAACTCGAGAAACTTGAAAAACATTTGAATTTATGGAAATCCCGATCCCTGTCTTTTATAGGTAAATCATTAATTATTAATACTTTAGGGTTAAGTAAGCTCACTTACCTTGCGACCGTCCTGACGGTTCCAAAGTGGGTCCTAACTAGAATAAATGAATTAATTTGGCCTTTTTTGTGGGGCTGCCGGATTGAAACCGTTAGCCGGCAATCTTGCTTTCAACCAGCCATAAAGGGTGGTCTTAATATAGTCGATTTCTCAGTTAAGGCAAAGGCTCTTAAGCTTGCCTCTATTGTTAATATCGCTTGCGATGCCGATTCAAAGGCCTTTTTTATGTTGAAATATTTTCTCGGCTCTAGACTTGCAACGTTTAGAGCCGAGTGGTCTTTTCTTCGCGATAATTCATCCCCTAGTACCCAGATCCTGACGCCGTTTTATTCTAAATGTTTGAAAGCCCTCACCAGCCTCCGCGAGATTCTTTCTCGCCGAGACTGGATTGACTTTCAATTTTCGGCTAAAAATTGCTACCGTTCTTTATTAAAAGAAAAATCTTCCCCCCCTGTTCTTCCCCGAACTTGGGTCCCGCTTTTAGGCCCGGGTTTCCATTTTGAACGACACATGTCTTTTGTTCGTGATGACTTTTCAGAGAATTTTAAGAACGATCTCTTGTGGCTTATTGTTTTGCGTGCTATTAAGGTTCGGGATTCCATGCGGTCTTGGGGCTATATTGCATCGGATCGCTGTGCTAAATGTAACCGTAAAGAGACAATTGACCATTGTTTTCTTAATTGTTTCAGGGTTAAAAGGGTATGGGAGTATTTTTCTCCTACCCTGTCGTCTCTCTTCACAGCTCCCTTTTCCCTGAATTGTTTGACTGTTTTCTTTTTCAAATGGCAATCTTCTGATCAAAGGAAAAATCGTCTTGCCCGTTATATAGTTAAATCCGTTTTATACGGAATTTGGAAATTTAGGAATAAAACTACTTTTCATAATGGAACGGAGCGATCCGATGCTATTATCCGATATATTTCTCACGACATTCGCAACAGAATCTACCTTGATCATTTTCGATTAACAGAATCGGCCTTCAAGTCCGCCTGGGAATCCCCTTTTTGTAATATTGTTAATGGTTCTCCCCTTGTTACTTTTCGATAATTCATGTCAATTAGATGTTAGATATTAGAATTAGATATTAGGTTAATTTTTCAATGGACAATTAGTAGAAGGACACTTTAATGGACAACTATTCTAAGAACTATTTAAGAACTCTTTAATGGACTTATTAGTTAATGGACAATTATCGCAGATTAAGGTATTGTATATATTTGTGAGGGGCCTAGCCCACGCGCCTAGCGCTTTTTATCATGTATGTTCTTTATATAGTTTATCTAATAAACTTTTAAAACATAAAAATGATCGTCAGACTAGAGTATCCATTGTGCAGAACTTGATTAAGAACAATCAAGAAGTTAGCGCGCATTTGGCGTTCAACGGGTTAAACTACAATCATCAGAAGAATCAAGTCCGTCGAAGTAACCTTTCAAGGATATCAGGAAACAAGGTAAGAGTCTTTCCTTCGCTTTTAGATAACTCTTTGCACACCTTCGCTTATGGTTCGTAACCTTCACTTTGATCGGTTTGTTTTTATTTTACAAACTTAAATAAATTCTTCGCTTCGCGGTTTGCTTTTATTTTACAAACTTAAATTAATTCTTCGCTTCGCGGTTTGTTTACCTTTGCTAAACCTTCGCTTATGGTTCGTAACCTTCGCTCTTGATGGGTTTGTTTTTATTTTACAAACTTAAATAAATTTTTCGCTTCGCGGTTTGTTTACCTTTGCTAAACCTTCACTTAAAGCTCTTAGCCTTCGCTTCGATCGATTTGTTTTTATTTTACAAACTTAAATTAATTCTTCGCTTCGCGGTTTGTTTACCTTTGCTTAAGCTTCGCTTATAGTTCGTAACCTTTGCTTTAATCGGTTTGTTTTTATTTTCTCGTTTGCTTTGCCTTTGCTAAACCCTTCGCTTTCATCGGTTTGCTTAATTTCTATTCCTTCGCTTTAACGAAGCCTTTCTAAATATTCGTTTTCATTAACCTTTAATTTTATTTTATTAACTTTGATTTCCTAAATATTCGCTTATAGTTTTGTTTGCCTAGTCTCATCCTCAAGGTTAAGTGGAAGTATAAATGTAAATGACATCAAAATCCAAAGCCTAATAAAATACCTGGATGTCTATATTGATCAACACCTACACTGGGGACCTCAGATTAAGCATATAAACAGTAAATTAGCAAAACATACAGGAATTGTTACCAAATTGAGACACTATGTAAATCTGCATACTTTGAAACAATTGTGTTACTCTTTCATCTATCCCTATTTGACCTATGCTATCACTAGTTGGGGAAGTGCTTGTACAATTAGGCTAAATAAAATCAGAACTAAACAAAATAAATGCATTCGTTCAATTTTTTTTGCCTTTTTTGCACACAGTAGAGAGAATGCCACGCCTTACTACAAGTTACTGGATATCCTAAAATTTGATAATATTTTCAAATTAAAAGTACCACTCTTTGCCATAAAATCATAAACAATCCAGCAGGCATCCCAACAATTTTTTTCTGGAACTCTACCTCTAGCTTCTGACTTCCATAGCCATTACACTAGATTTGTCTCTAACCTTAACTTTCGTAGGACACTTATACATAATAATTATGGAGCCTCTACTTTTACTTTCATTGCATCGAAAATTTGGGAGACTATTCCATTGCATCTAAAAAATTACATTATTACCCCTTTTCCAAACAATGCAAGCTTTATCTGCTAAATTCGCAATCTGTTTCCTAGAATACATTGATTTTAGTTTAGTTTAGTTCTTTTGTTGTATTGTTTCTTTTGACTCGTATATCCACATATCCTTGTTTACTTTAGCACTTTTACTCTGTAAAACTATTTTTATTACGCTTATTGTCTATGCCAGTTAGTTTAACGTGGCAGTGACCAACTCGGAAGCATCTGCTACTTTGGTCACTGCTCGCATTTTAATTCCGATAATTTCAGTCTTACTTTATTTTGATTTTGTTTTATAATGTACCTACTGTAATGTAAATTCTATATAACAGTGCAAATAAAAGATTTCTTCTTCTTCTTAAATAGGGCTTGCATGGCTTTTTGACCGCCGTAGCTTGCAGCACCTCCTGCCACACCTAAGTCCATTGCTTTTCCGACCGCAATGAGCGCTGGGACCGCCGCTGCTAAAGGTACAACACCACCTCCGTTTTCTCTTTTTTATTACGAGAGCAGGTCCGTAGCCTGAACCGCCTCGTTGTTTTAACGCAATCCAATGTTTGCCTGGTTCATCGTGAGGATCTGTGTTCACGATGTAAGCCGTTGGACCTTCTCGGTTGACAACCGCTGGTAAACGATCGCATGCGACCGTTCCGTAAAACATTTGACAAAGTTTCGGGTCGGCTAGTGCTAAGTAATCTAATTGGTGGTTGTTCAAAGCTACTTTTTCCATTCTTAGGTTCTGTAGTCGTCGTACAGCACAGTACGATTGCCGTCAATTTCCAACAGATTTTCAAATTCACCGTACACAAGCACAGTCAGATTGACTCCAGGGTTAGCTCCAAAACGAATCACAATCTTGACTTCGCCTGTCTGGGGTGGGTTCAGAACAGAACTGCTCAAGGCTTCACTCGGTGCATTGTTAAATACAAACAGAGTGCAACCCTTGTGCAACGCGACAATCACTCTGTTAGGGAGCTGATTGTGAAACACATTATTGGCTTCAAAGTACACGCTGTCATTAGGGTGGTTGAAAGTCCTGATTTCACTTCTGGTGGTGGGGTACACGGCCTTATTAGAACCTTTTTGAAACTGATTGAGTAGCCCTCTGGACACAGAAGGTAAGACTTTTTTCTGGTTTAGGAAGAAGGTCATTTTTAGGTCGTCGGAAGTAATGTCTCTGATATGTCTTGCCCCGCCATGTTTCTGATTCCAAATTTCACGACTGTTCAAGTACATTTGAATTTGTATTTGCACGCCTGGTACGAGCAGTTTGCTCAGTTGAAACACTTCTAGGTAAGGTTTGAACCTAAACACCACTTTTTTACCGCCGTTAAATGGTTTAATGGATTTCACCCAATTTTGCTCGTCTTCTGATAACGCTTTATGATCATCATGCCCCACGTTGAGCTGATTGACTCCAGGGTTAGCTCCAAAACGAATCACAATCTTGACTTCGCCTGTCTGGGGTGGGTTCAGAACAGAACTGCTCAAGGCTTCACTCGGTGCATTGTTAAATACAAACAGAGTGCAACCCTTGTGCAACGCGACAATCACTCTGTTAGGGAGCTGATTGTGAAACACATTATTGGCTTCAAAGTACACGCTGTCATTAGGGTGGTTGAAAGTCCTGATTTCACTTCTGGTGGTGGGGTACACGGCCTTATTAGAACCTTTTTGAAACTGATTGAGTAGCCCTCTGGACACAGAAGGTAAGACTTTTTTCTGGTTTAGGAAGAAGGTCATTTTTAGGTCGTCGGAAGTAATGTCTCTGATATGTCTTGCCCCGCCATGTTTCTGATTCCAAATTTCACGACTGTTCAAGTACATTTGAATTTGTATTTGCACGCCTGGTACGAGCAGTTTGCTCAGTTGAAACACTTCTAGGTAAGGTTTGAACCTAAACACCACTTTTTTACCGCCGTTAAATGGTTTAATGGATTTCACCCAATTTTGCTCGTCTTCTGATAACGCTTTATGATCATCATGCCCCACGTTGAGCTGATTAGCTGTTAATGCTGTACCGCTGGCATCCCGACACGTTAACCCGTTAAACCAACCTTCTGGTTTGAGTATCGTTTCCCCATCGTCGCGGTTATTATGAATCACAGCATCCATATACGCTTTGTGGTGATACGTGTCTGTTTGAGGACTGACGAGTGTTCCATTTAGACGTACATTGATTTGTTTGAACAACGAGTGCATCAAGTTGTTACATGTAGTAACTAACGTGTCATTGGTTATGTTACCACCATTGTCGAGTTTAAATCGTAATTCACCTTCAAAGTAACTTTTGGATAGATCTACAAAACTGTCCTGGGGATCGATTTGAAAATCGATAGGGTGAATACCAGTCGTGAAAGGGTTGCTGGGTACATAGCGGGATTCCACTAGACTGTAATCGGTTGGGGGAACATCAAATAAATTTAAGCTAGGACTTTGCACAGCCACTGATTTTGACAAACTCATTTTCTTCTCCTTCTTTTCCTGCGCCGGCGTAAACGAGCTTCAAATGCACTCTTTACCCAGCGATAGTCAGTTAAATGTGACCTTGTCCTAAGTATAGTACCGCCTTTATACGTTCTAATGTAATAGGGGAGCCGTTTGACACGTCGCGAATAAATCGGAATCATTTTTAGAAGCCAACAATACTTTTGCGGGCTTTTTCCTTGACAAGTTTGGTCAGTTCTTGTGTTACTTTACGTTTAGCGCCTTGTTTAGCCGCTGTGAGACCACCTCTCCAATTAACTTGATTGCCCTTGACACCTGTTTTTAAACCTTTCAAACCGGCTTCAGCTGAAGCTGTAATGACATCTCTCAAAAACACAGGGCCCACTTCTTTGATTGTTTTCCAGGCGGTATCGGTTAAACCGTGACCGTCTTGAGGTCGTTCCACAGAAGGGTGAAATCGTATAAGGCCACTTCCGATCATACTTGCTTGAAATGAAACGTGACTGTGGTAATACCTCGTCCGAATGTAGTCAGAGCACCTGTTGCTTCTGCATCTGTATTTGAATAATGTCTAACAGCTGTTTACGAAGCGGTATATATTGGAGATGGGTCGGTTCAAAATAGTAGCTTCCTTTGCCTTGTCTTTTATAATTTACTTCGCGAATAAAATCAGTAATTTGATCACCCAACACGCTACTGCCTCCTACATCCGAGTACACAAATAACGAACGACTAGTATTCCCAAACACGTGTTCAAATGCATAATTAAGGTTCGTGAAACGCCAGTTTACATCCAAACTCAGCCGTATATAATCCGTTAATTTACCGTTGGAATCTCTTGGAATGATCCAATAGGCTGATTTGTAGAGTGAACTTACATCTTCACCGTATCCATTCCATCTTGTTTTAATATCTGTTGTAAACGGTTTAAGATAACCGTGCGATTACATTACTAGGTTGGGACCTAATCGAATAGCTACTTGGGGATTAGAATTGTAGTTTTCCACAAGCCACCCCATTTGAAACGCCAGTTGTTTGTTGACTGCCAAGCCGGGAGCCATCCAACCCAGGGGCGTTGTATCATGTCCACGACCAAAATCGTGTTTTTCGACCTTACTACTATCTAGTATCACATCTTCGCCTTCCACTCTCATTTCTGGATAATAGATCTTTTCTGTGTCCGTATTTCCATATTGTCTGTTGGCTTTACCATCTTTAACATATATTTTCTTTTTAAAATAATGAAACACGTTTTTCAAAATCTCAGCGCCTGTCAACATGTTAATGTCGACATGTTCCTTGATATCTCTAAGAAGAAACGAGGCCTCTAAATAATGTTTATTCAAATGATTGGAGTCTGCGTTGTACCATGTCATGTACACCAAAGGCAAACTGTCCGTTAACCAATAAGGTAAAGCGTTTTGAGGGTCTGGAAGCGAAGAAACGAACGAAATTGTAATTTGTTTTTGAAATAAAAGCTTTTATTTACTATAACTACCTATGTGAGTTTATTGTTTCATTTATTCATCTTTTCTTATTATTATCTGCAAAAAATCTGCAGGTAATATAGAAAATAATAACTAATTTAACTAATTTAAACTAATTTTTATACCGTGAATGCGTAGTGACTAAAGTGACACAGTAGCTCATACCACAAACGTCAGAGGACTTTTCATGACTCATATATAATTAACCCTTGCCCTTATGGTTTACCAGGATGCACTGCGCATGTGCAGTGACTAAAGTGAAGGAATACCTTGTCCCATATGGGTAAGCAGACATAACATGACATTAATATAAGACTAATTTGACGTACCAAACTAGTAACTAGGGTTACTACCTTCTTAGGGCGCCATGAGGGATATGTTAATCAGGGATGATGTCA
The DNA here is from genome assembly GCA_964020085.1 of Micromussa lordhowensis. NCBI lineage: Eukaryota > Metazoa > Cnidaria > Anthozoa > Scleractinia > Lobophylliidae > Micromussa > Micromussa lordhowensis. The sequence goes on along the minus strand of CAXHUQ010000601.1, from coordinate 708,679 downwards.
GATGATGCAGGACTTTCCCTTGGTCGCAACTTTGCAGAATTTCAGAAAACGCTTGATGAGGGTCTCCTTGCCAAATTTGCCATAGCTCAATTTTACGGGCACTTTGGGAGCCGCGGTTTGCAGCAAAATGTCCTGCTATGTTAGCACTTCAAGAGCATGTTAATTAGGACATGATGGCATTTGCGCCAGGGTGTCTTTTGTGGCCAGAAAACGCGCGATGAGGGTCTCCTTGCCACATTTGCCATAGCTCGGCTTTACGGGCACTTTTTGTGCCGCGGTTTGAAGCATAATGTTCTGCTATGTTGGCACTTTAAGTGCATTCTAATTAGGAGATGATGGCATTTGCGCCAGGGTGTTTTTTTGTGGCCTTCTTTTTGCAGGACTTTCTTCTGGTGGCAACTTTGCAGAATTTTTAGAAAATGCGCGCTGAGGGTGTGCTTGCTGAATTTGCCATAGTTCAGCTTTACGGGCACTTTGGGAGCCGCGGTTTGCTGCAAAATGTTGTGCTATGTTGGCAATTCCAGTGCTTTCTAATTAGGAGCTGATGGCATTTGCGCCAGGGTGTTTTTTTGTGGTCTTCTTTCTCCAGGACTTTCCCCTCGTCGCAACTTTGCAGAATTTCAGAAAATGCGCGCAGAGGGTGTGCTTGCTAAATTTGCCATAGCTCGGCTTTACGGGTACTTTGGGAGCCGCGGTTTCCTGCCAAATGTTGTGCTATGTTGGCACTTTAAATGCATTCTAATTAAGAGATGATGGCATTTGCGCCAGGGTGTTTTTTGTAGCCTTCTTTCTGCAGGACTTTTCTCTGGTCGCAACATTGCAGAATTTCAGAAAATGCGCGCTGAGGGTGTGCTTGATAAATTTGCCATAGCTCGGCTTTACGGGCACATTGGGAGCAGCGATTTGCTGCAAAATGTTGTGCTATGTTGGCACTTGAAGTGCATTTTGATTAGGAGATGATGGCATTTGCGCCAGGGTGTTTTTTGTGGCCTTCTTTCTGCAGGACTTTCCCATGGTCGCAACTTTGCAGAATTTCAGAAAATGCGCGCTGAAGGTGTGCTTGCTAAATTTGCCATAGCTCAGCTTTACGGGCACTTTGGGAGCCGCGGTTTGCTTCAAAATGTTGTGCTATGTTGGCACTTTAAGTGCATTCAAATTAGGAGATGATGGCATATGCGCCATGGTGTTTTTTGTGGCCTTCTTTCTGCAGGAATTTCAACTGGTCGCAACTTTGCAGAATTTTAGAAAATGCGCGCTGAGGGTGTGCTTGTTAAATTTGCCGAAGCTCTGCTTTACGGGCACTTTGGGAGGTGCGGTTTGCTGCAAAATGTTGTGCTATGTTGGCACTTCAAGTGCATTTTAAATAGGAGATGATGGCATTTGCGCCAGGGTGATTTTTGTGGCCTTCTTTCTGCAGGACTTTCCCCTGGTCGCAACTTTGCAGAATTTCTGAAAATGCGCGCTGAGGGTGTGCTTGCTAAATTTGCCATAGCTCGGCTTTACGGGCACTTTCGGAGCCGCGGTTTGCTGCAAAATGTTGTGCTATGTTGGCACTTTAAGTGCATTCTAATTAGGAGATGATGGCATTTGCGACAGGGTTTTTTTTGTGGCCTTCTTTCTGCAGGACTTTCCCCTGGTCGCAACTTTGCAGAATTTCTGAAAATGCGCGCTGAGGGTGTGCTTGCTAAATTTGCCATAGCTCGGCTTTACGGGCACTTTCGGAGCCGCGGTTTGCTGCAAAATGTTGTGCTATGTTGGCACTTTAAGTGCATTCTAATTAGGAGATGATGGCATTTGCGACAGGGTTTTTTTTGTGGCCTTCTTTCTGCAGGACTTTCCCCTGGTCGCAACTTTGCAGAATTTCAGAAAATGCGCGCTGAAGGTGTGCTTGCTAAATTTGCCATAGCTCGGCTTTACGGGCACTTTGGGAGCCGCAGTTTGCTTCAAAATGTTGTGCTATGTTGGCACTGTAAGTGCATTTTAATTAGGAGATGATGGCATTTGCGCAAGGGTGTTTTTTGTGGTCTTCTTTCTGCAGGACTTATCCCTGGTCGCAACTTTGCAGAATTTCAGAAAATGCGGGCTGAGGGTGTGCTTGCTAAATTTGCCATAGCTCTGCTTTGCGGGCACTTTGGGAGCCGCGGTTTGCTGCAAAATGTTGTGCTATGTTGACACTTTAAGTGCATTCTAATTAGGAGATGATGGCATTTGCGCCAGGGTGTTTTTTTGTGGCCTTCTTTTTGCAGGACTTTCTTCTGGTGGCAACTTTGCAGAATTTTTAGAAAATGCGCGCTGAGGGTGTGCTTGCTGAATTTGCCATAGTTCAGCTTTACGGGCACTTTGGGAGCCACGGTTTGCTGCAAAATGTTGTGCTATGCTGGCAATTCCAGTGCTTTCTAATTAGGAGCTGATAACATTTGCGCCAGGGTGTTTTTTTGTGGCCTTCTTTCTGCAGGACTTTCCCCCGGTCGCAACTTTGCCGAATTTCAGAAAATGCGCGCAGAGGGTGTGCTTGCTAAATTTGCCATAGCTCGGCTTTACGGGTACTTTGGGAGCCGCGGTTTCCTGCCAAATGTTGTGCTATGTTGGCACTTTAAATGCATTCTAATTAAGAGATGATGGCATTTGCGCCAGGGTGTTTTTTGTAGCCTTCCTTCTGCAGGACTTTTCTCTGGTCGCAACATTGCAGAATTTCAGAAAATGCGCGCTGAGGGTGTGCTTGATAAATTTGCCATAGCTCGGCTTTACGGGCACATTGGGAGCCGCGATTTGCTGCAAAATGTTGTGCTATGTTGGCACTTGAAGTGCATTTTGATTAGGAGATGATGGCATTTGCGCCAGGGTGTTTTTTGTGGCCTTCTTTCTGCAGGACTTTCCCCTGGTCGCAACTTTGCAGAATTTTAGAAAATGCGCGCTGATTGTGTGCTTGCTAAATTTGCCATAGCTCGGCTTTACGGGTACTTTGGGAGGCGCGGTTTGCTGCAAAATGTTGTGCTATGTTGGCAATTCCAGTGCTTTCTAATTAGGAGCTGATGGCATTTGCGCCAGGGTGTTTTTTTGTGGCCTTCTTTCTGCAGGACTTTCCCCTGGTCGCAACTTTGCAGAATTTAAGAAAATGCGCGCAGAGGGTGTGCTTGCTAAATTTCCCATAGCTCGGCTTTACGGGTACTTTGGGAGCCACGGTTTCCTGCCAAATGTTGTGCTATGTTGGCACTTTAAATGCATTCTAATTAAGAGATGATGGGATTTGCGCCAGGGTGTTTTTTGTGGCCTTCCTTCTGCAGGACTTTTCTCTGGTCGCAACATTGCAGAATTTCAGAAAATGCGCGCTGAGGGTGTGCTTGCTAAATTTGCCATAGCTCGGCTTTACGGGCACTTTGGGAGCCGCGGTTTGCTGCAAAATGTTGCGCTATGTTAGCACTTGAAGTGCATTTTAATTAGGAGATGATGGCATTTGTGCCACGGTTTTTTTTGTGGCCTTCTTTCTGCAGGCCTTTCCCCTGGTCGCAACTTTGCAGAATTTCAAAAAATGCGCGCTGAGGGTGTCCTTACAAAATTTTTAATAGCTCGGCTTTACGGGCACTTTAAGAGCCGCGGTTCGCTGCAAAATGTTGTGCTATGTTGGCACTTTAAGTGCATTCTAATTAGGAGATAATGGCATTCGCGCCAGGGTGTTTTTTGTGGCTCTCTTTCTGCAGGTTTTTCCCCTGGTCGCAACTTTGCAGAATTTCAGAAAATGCGCGCTGAGGGTGTCCTTGCCAAATTTGCCATAGCTCGGCTTTACGGGCACTTTGGGAGCCGCGGTTTGCTGGAAAATGTTGTGCTATGTTGGCACTTTAAGTGCATTTTAATTAGGAGATAATGGCATTTGCGCCAGGGTGCTTTTTCTGGCCTTCTTTCTGCAGGTTTTTTCCCTGGTCGCAACTTTGCAGAATTTCAGAAAATGCGCGCTGAGGGTGTCCTTGCCAAATTTGCCATAGCTCGGCTTTGCGGGCACTTTGGGAGCCGCGGTTTGCTGCAAAATGTTGTGCTATGTTGGCACTTTAAGTACATTTTTATAAGGAGTTGATGGCATTTGCGTCAGGGTGTTTTTTCTGGCCTTCTTTCTGCAGGACTTTCCCCTAACCGCAACTTTGCAGAATTTCAGAAAATGCGCGCTAAAGGTGTCCTTGCCAAATTTGTCATAGCTCGGCTTTACGGGCACTTAGGGAGCCGCGGTTTGCTGCAAAATGTTGTGCTATGTTGGCACTTTAAGTGCATTTTAATTAGGAGATAATGGCATTTTCGCCAGGGTGTTTTTTCTGGCCTTCTTTCTGCATGACTTTCCCCTGGTCGCAACTTTGCAGAATTTCAGAAAATGCGCGCTGAGGGTGTCCTTGCCAAATTTGCCATAGTTCGGCTTTACGCGCACTTAGGGAGCCGCGGTTTGCTGCAAAATGTTGTGCTATGTTGGCACCTTAAGTCCGTTTTATTTAGGAGATGATGGCATTTGAGCCAGGGTGTTTTTTAGGGGCCTTCTTTTTGCAGAACTTTCCCCTGGTCGCAATATTGCAGAATTTCAGAAAATGCGCGCTGAAGGTGTCCTTGCTAAATTTGCCATAGCTCGGCTTTACGGGCACTTTGGGAGCCGCGGTGTGCTGCAAAATGTTGTGCTATGTTGGCACTTCAAGAGCATTGTAATTAGGAGATGATGGCATTTGCGGCAGGGTGTTTTTTGTGGCCTTCTTTCTGCAGGACTTTCCCCTGGTTGCAACTTTGCAGAATTTCAGAAAATGCGCGCTGAGGGTGTGCTTGCTAAATTTGCCATAGCTCGGCTTTACGGGCACTTTGGGAGCCGCGATTGCTGCAAAATGTTGTGCTATGTTGGCACTTTAAGTGCATTCTAATAGGGAGATAATGGCATTTGCGCCAGGGTGTTTTTTTCTGGCGTTCTTTCTGCAGATTTTTCCCCTGCTCGCAACTTTGCAGAATTTCAGAAAATGCGCGCTGAGGGTGTCCTTGCCAAAGTTGCCATAGCTCGGCTTTACGGGCACTTAGGGAGCCGCGGTTTGCTGCAAAATGTTGTGCTATGTTGGCACTTTAAGTGCATTGTACTTAGAAGAAGATGGCATTTGCGCCAGGGTGTTTTTTCTGGCCTTCTTTCTGCAGAACTTTCCCCTGGTCGCAACTTTGCAGAATTTCAGAAAATGCGCGCTGGGGGTGTCGTTGCCAAATTTGCCATAGCTTGGCTTTACGGGCACTTTGGGAGCCGCGGTTTGTTGCAAAATGTTGTGCTATGTTGGCGTCTTAAGTGCATTCTATTTAGGAGATAGTGACATTTGCGCCAGAGTGTTTTTTCTGGCCTTCTTTCTGCAGGTTTTTCCCGTGGTCGCAACTTTGCAGAATTTCAAAAAATGCGCGCTGAGGGTGTCCTTGCCAAATTTGCCATAGCTCGGCGTTACGGGCACTTAGGGAGCCGCCGTTTGCTGCAAAATGTTGTGCTATGTTGGCACTTTAAGTGAATTTTAATTAGGAGATAATGGCATTCGCGCCAGGGTGTTTTTTCTGGCCTTCTTTCTGCAGGACTTTCCCCTGGTCGCAACTTTGCAGAATTTAAGAAATTGCGCGCTAAGGGTGTCCTTGCCAAATTTGCCATAGCTCGGATTTACGGGCTTTTTGGGAGCCGCGGTGTGCTGCAAAATGTTGTGCTATGTTGGTATGGTATGGTATGGTATGGTATGGTATACTTTATTTAAATCAAGAAACACGCTAGCCCCAACAACACTCAGCTGGTTTCCATGGAGGGCGTGTTTTTACAAATATAAAAGAGACTAAAACTAATAAGATAAAAAAGATAAATCTAAAATCATAAAAAAAATTCTACTGTTATGAACTAAGTACTTATTATAATCTAAATACAGGACTAATAATATAGTAAATCTAGAACTACAAATATTAAACTAGAAGAAGGTTAAGTTCGTTTGTAAAGTAATTACATGTGCCATGACATGACCCAACTACATTTTAATATATTTATTAAATGAATGCACTGATTCCGCTAGTTTTGCTTCACTAGGGAGTTGGTTCCAAAGCATTGCGCCGCTATATTTAAAACTCCTTTTTAGAAACTCTCTCTTTGGTTTAGGAAGTGTCAGATCTGTAGCACTACTTCTGAGATGGTAATCAGTCTGATCAACGTT